>KK351195.1:22542-87156 GCA_000671755.1 Glossina brevipalpis
TCTTTTTTGGTTTTTGTTATTAAAAGTTAGTGAAATAAGCTATAAAAAATTAATACTGAACTTTTCTCAAATTATATTTTGGGTATAAAAAATCGGACAAAGAAAAAAAATGTTGTGGTGTACGAGTTTGGCTTTTACCCACTGTATATCTTGTTTCCACGCGCAGATGGCCTGAAGCGTGAACTGATATTGTCCATATTCAAGACATTTAATTTTTGTCAAAAATCTTATTCTTCAACTGCCTTTGCCATAAAGCACTAAAAATTAAAGTTTGCTGCAATGTAAAGACTTAATTTTTAGAAGAACGTTTATATATGAATCCAAAATATAGACCTACCTGGTCCACATATAATATAATTAATTTTGATGTCAAGTTACTATTAGAGGCCAATTTACATCATGGAATGTTAAAGATAACATCTTCTTATCATGTAAAGATTTACTTTTCATGAGAACCTTTATAGGAGTTGGAATCCTTAAAATAGTTCTACTAGTCCAAATCTTGCATCGTTAATTCTTATATCAAGCTAATATTAGGGACTCATATTCATTATAAAATATTTTAAATTAGAACTTCATATAAACTTATTTTTCTATATAGTATATAGAGTGAGATTCAACAAATTGTCCCATCCGATTCATATTTTTCACATTTATCTTTCCGCTAAATTTTGTGAAAAAAGTTTAAAAATTTTAATTTCTTTCATATTAAAAGTTTTGGTCGTAGAAGCGATCCGGTTGAAACCATTTTCAACAGATTTCATCCTTGGATCAAAAGAGGCTAGTATAAAAAATTTCGTCGAAATATCCCAAAAAAAATTACGCTTTAAATAACAATTTCCTGGATCGCACGTGGTGTAGGGTATCAAAAGATTGGAATTATCTTGGGGTTAGAACGAATGCTTTTGTCTTATATTTAACGCAATAAATATTTTAATAGAAAATGAACAAGAAATTTAACACGACTAGCAACAAATCTATTTGTACATCATTACAAAAGATTTTTGACTTAATTTTTTATTTGAACACAATAAAAAAATCAAGATCGAATTTTCTGCTTTAAGCAATATGTTTTGAAATTCGAATCACTAACCAAGGGACCTAGATCTAGGGATAGAGCTAAACTGAAATTGTTGTGTACAGTTTTCACATGGTTGCTTATTTCCACGTGTTACCAACGTTTTACAAATCTAATATATGCAGGAAAAAGAAAAAAAAAGAGGGAAAAGCGAACTGTTATTAAATAAAGTTTGTTTAAAAAGAAAAAACAAAATTAATTTATTTTTAATGCATCTTCAAATAATATTTAACAAGTTATTGCACATTTCAACAAATTTTTAAAAATTAATAAGTTTGTTGAATTTTTTCAAGTACTCATTATAGTCGTTAATATGTGCATACGCATTTATTTAATCGCTTGGCCGACTATAATTTTACTTGTTTTTTGATTATTTTTCTTCACTATGGAGGATGTGTTGAAATTTTCAATGTTCTCAATACCCAGTCGTATTCATCAGAAATCTCAACGATTTACTTATGTTATCCTGTCTATCTGCCCAATTCTGCTTACGATCTGAAAACTTCGTCTCAACTTCTTCGTTTTCTAGTTCTTTTTAAATTGAGACCAAACAAACACCAGAATTTCTTTGACAACGTGTGTATGTCTGAAATACGATTATAGTTCGAAAATGTTCATGAGTTTTGTCGTCAAGTTTTTTCTTTTGGCTTTTAGCAAAAATTCGATTTAAGAACCCCCTTATACTACCAAAACTAAAGGACTTTAATTGCATTTTTGTTTTATCAACATCGGCGTAGCAAATTTTTTCTATTTCTACGGAAGACCGTGGAAATTTTTATCGTGTAGTCTATGAATAGGGAGCAAAATATCCAGAAAAGAGAAGTGTTTTCAGCTTATTTTATATTATAGGCGTGATCTCGAACCAAGTCGGCCCATTTTCAATACCAACCTGCGTACAAGAACTTCCAATGTTTCTACCAAATTTGCGGCCAAAAGAATATTATACAAAGATTACACAGATAAACAGTCAAAAAGATGGACAAACGGACAGTTGAAAACGTCTACGTTGATTCCAATTTCATACTAATCAAAAATATCTACATTGTTACGAACATTCTCACAAAAAAATAAAATTTCAATATTCTATGATATTGAGTTAGGCTTCTCAGTCTACGTTGTACTGTGGGCGTGCCTCTGACTGATTTCGCCCATTTCCAATACCAACCTGCGTGCGGGAACTTCCAGTGTTTCTGCCAAATTTGGAGCCAATATATTTATTTTTGCGTCCATGCGAATGTTTACCATAGACCTTACACAGACGGACGGACGGATATACTTAAATCGATTCCCAATTCGATGCTGATCGAGAATATGTATATTTTGTGGGGTCTCTGAAGTTTCCTTCTGGGCATTACAAACAAAGTGACAAAATAAATGTATTCCTTACCTTCGATGGTGAGATTAAAAACAATACGAGTGAAGCACATTTAATTGAATTCTGTAGAGGGCTCAGTTGTTGTCTCTTTGTTGAAAAATTTGTTCAAAGTCTGCTAATTGTATAGATATTTTTGTTCCAAAATATTTTTCTTTGTAGCAGGTAATATTTGATATTACTGTCCGAGCAACTTTGCAACTTCGTTCGCTGTCAGGATCATTTCGTGCAACAGTTTCCAGAGCTGCATCAATTAAACTCATGACTTCAAATAGCGCGTTTGTGATGTAAAACTTGTTTGTTCTTCTACTCGGCTGCCTTCTTTGTCAGCACATCGGACATTGAGATTTATTAATTCTTCGTTGGAACATTCGTAGCTATCAGTAATTAATTGATCTATGTCCGATTTATTCAATCCTTCAATTTCATTTATTCAAAATTCAATTATAAAATATTTTATTACATTCCAGAAACAAGAAAATAAGCAAAATGCACGCCAAGTTATTACTTCAAAGTGGAATTGAGAAAAAAATATATTGATTTCCCGAATTTTCAAAAATTTTCACTCATAAATATTTTTCGGACAATTCTTTCTTGTGAACAAAAAAGCAACGCAAAACGAAAATCAGCCGCAACTGAAGAACGACGCGGCATCGAAAAAACGCAAAGCGGGAGGTGTAGGGGTATTTGTTTGAAGTGCCTTTCAAGGCGGTCGATCATAAATTCTTACTTGTTTTTTTATAATTTTTGTAGCTTTTGCTGTAATTTTGATATACTGAAAAACGTACGGTACATTTGTATTAAAATTTAAGGTGCATAAATAAGTTCAAATCCTTTCGCTTTAACCACGATGTCGCAAAAGACCCCGAAAATCTGGCTTCCAGAAACATAACTTTACTTTGTAATGGGCTCTACGACGTTTTGGGGTCATATTTTCTCACGAAGTAGAACCTCGCCTTCTTCTGTAGCAAAGGTGTTGCAACTAATTTCTAGATTTAACATAGTGATCTCTCAAAACTATATCGAATGTCCTTCTATTGCCACAAATGTTTTAATTAATGATAGTCTTAGCACTTATAGCAAGAAAATCACTAGTCCTACTGTTTACAAAGCTATCTTAGCTGATAAGATTTGATAACATGGATCTGTTCTGTTTTTCCGTAGTGAAGCGAATTCCCTCTTTCCTCTACGAAGCTGTAAGTCAACGCTGCTTACCAGACAGGATCAGCATCTTTTCCTTGGAAATGACTGTCATCATATTAGCTATGACATATGTCTCAGATCTGTCAGGAAGAATACTAATCGGTACTGAAACTTTTAGTGTCATCGCGGCAATACGATTCAATCGCAAGGTTATTTTTGATTACGTTTTACTCCCAGTATTTCAAACAAATGTCAAAATATTTTGGATTTCATCTCATATCAGAGTTGACGGGCGGGCAGACGACAGGCCTTCCCTGTACCAATCCCATATATCTAATCCCCCTTCCGTCAATAGGCCAGACTTTCTCTCTCGAGCTAATTGCGTTTTCTTAGTCCGTCTTTGAGCATATGAAACCATTCTCAATATCATACATTACTATGAACGCACGGAACCTGTCAATGTGATTCTTGCTCATGTCTCTCTTCGAAAATTAATGAACCCCTTGTGACGTTGCTTGATCGTACAAGAATTCGCCTCTCTCTCCAAACACAAACGCCCTGACATCTAGATTATATTTAACTTTTTTTCATCTAGAGTACACAAGTTACACACTCATTATGCTAAATACTTTTACCGTTTGACACCTTTCTAATTATTGACTGTATATGGCAAGTTTTCAATGTGCCGCGTTGGTCTGGTCACCTAATTACAGAAACTAAGTTTGACTAATTCGGCTTAATATCAGTATCGTTCAAATGTTATAATTTCATCGGAACTTATAAACTCGTAGTAGATAATTCCTCAACAAATAACACAATAACGCTATGTGGGCATGAACATTCGAGTTTGCAAGAAGTGTGGATGATTGCCCTGAATCAAGTAATGTTCTTCTTCATTTAACATTGTCGTACAAGGTCAATTTTTCAGAGCGACTTAGCAAACTTAAACAGAAGTCAGCTCGTACAACTTTTATTCTATTCGGTTAGTTCATAAGAAACTCATTTTCCTTTCTTCAGAAATTACTAATTAACTCAGGAATAACTCAACTGTATAGCAAGATCTTTTTGAGTTGATACTGAGTTTTCATTGAGCAAACTTTGAATTTCTTCATTTAACATCTTTCGTGAAGCTGGAGAACGTTCATCGCTTTCGAGACTAACATTTTCTGCACGAGCCTTTTTCGCAAATCTCAATAAGAATGCACCATTTCATAATTTTCACAATTTCATGGGCTCTTGATTTGAGTTCTTAAGTAAGCTGAACCTTGTACGGGCGAAAGTGAAGATCTTTCGCCAAAATTCGCTATGTTTTACTTCGTGAAATATGAAGTTGTTGAGAACCATGCTGTACTAGTGTTTTCGAGTTTTCCGTGATACTCTCATGCAGCGATGCTTTCAAGAGACCGATGCATACGTCGACGAAAAGCAGATCTTCTGGCTATAATCGATCCAGTTTCTTCAAATTTTTTAAGCACTTCTTCAGTACATATTCGATGATAGCATGTAAACAGCTAAAATTTATATCGTACAAACAGCGGTGTCAGGAGTTATTGCGGAAGAATTGGGGGTGTTAGGTACGTTTTATAAAGCAATAAATTTCAACACAGAAAACTTATTTACACATCTAATTTACGTCTACATTTGACAAAAAGGGATCGCTATCTATCTTAAATATGTATATAGTTGTTTGAAACTATCTTAAATACATACATACATATATTATTAATATGTACTATCGAAAATAGCTAATTTTATGTAAAAATTATTATGTAGCAAGAACATTTGATTATTACGTACTTCTATTTATTCTCCTATTATTTTCTATTTATTTTCAGGGCGACATATATCAGCTGCTTGCAGTTTATATAAATCTAGGACGCTTTGTTATTACACTGTGCTATCCGGATGTCTACTATGGGTATTGAAAAGTTGGAAAAACTTTTTAAATTAATATCCTCTCCTCTGTGTTATGTTGTTTTAATTGTAATTAATTTATAAAGGAATTAAACGTATATACAAATATTAACTAAATATCATTACTAGAGATATACATACGTATGAGAAAAATAATTTTTAAAATATTTCCCAATAAACGTAAAATCCTTAATAATTTTTAATCTATTAGGTGTTTGAATGTATTTTGATCAGCGACATCTATTGGTGAAAATGATAAAGGAATGACTGAAAATGCCATTTCGAACCGCTTTAACATTGCGGTCTGATTGCTTGCAGGCAAGAAAAGTAAGGGTTTTCCAAACGCAAAAGTCATAGCTTGGGCCAGGAAAGCCATCCGCATTGACACCGAAACGATATATTCATGGGCATAAAACTTTGCTGTGTATATGGTGGGGTTAGCAAAGTTTTATGTATTACAAGCTGCTAAAATCGAATTAAACTGCTACTGCAGTTGTCTATCGACATCAATTGAACAAATTGGACGAAGTGTTGTCGCAAAAAGGACTACCAATAGCTCTTAAGAGGCGCAAACTCATTCTTTTGCATGCACCAAATTGTCTCAATAAATGCTTTTCTCATATAAAAAATGATCACTATACCTGCAACCATCTATTAGCACCGCAACATGTTAAGAAAATGTCTATTTCTTCAACATGATAGTAAGTAAAGTACGAATACGTGGCGCGTTTAAGCTTTATTTGAGGAAAAAGTCACAAAATTAAAATATAAAAATTAGTAAAAATGCATTCAAATCGTATAAATATCGATTTTAAAACATTATTATTGTTACTTGTAGACAATTAACTTCAATTAAAGTAAAAAAAGTCTTTACTTAAATACTATATTCAATTGTGCTATAGCAACTCTTATAGGTGTAATTAAAAAATTAAATTAAGTATTCATGCTTTTACTATTACAAAAGATGTTCCAAACAAACCCACACACCCATACGTATATTTATGTATGTGTGTGTAAAACCATATAATCATACTTGTATTTAGATTATTAGAAAAATTTTAAAACAACAAATAAAAAGAAAATATATAAATATATATACAATTCTTTTCTTGGTTTGTATGGATCGGTTTTGGTTAGAATCTTTTAATACCTAAAATTTGCATACACATATGTGCTAACACAAGTTTTCCCCACTTTCAATATCGTTGAAGGATGTCTTCTCCTCTAATTGGAATTTAGCTCAATTGAAAAAAGAAAATTTATGCAGCTTGTTTTGATAATTTTGTTTTCCTTTCGGTAAATTATAACATAGACATAATTTTAAATCGTCATGTTTTATTTTGAAGCAAACCATAGAGATTAAATTATGAAATTCTTAAATTTTTTTAATTTTTTTTCCATATACCGTACTTATACAGAAATTTGTAGACACAATTTACGTAGCTTTTTGTGAGCATTTTCTGTAAAAAAGAAAACAAAATTCAAGCGAGCCCGTTGAAAAACAAATTCTCTCCGTGTTTGTGATTTACCAGAAATTGATACAATTTTGCGTCAAAATTCTCAGTAACTATGAAAAAATTTTACTCGTGTATTAACAGAAATTCTCAATATTAATTGATGTTCAAACAAAAACAAGGATTGGCTTATTGCATTTATTTATATTTACTTGTAATTTTATGAAAAAACATAATGAACATAATATTTTCCTTCTCAACTTTTAGAAAATTCAATCATTACAGGTTTTGAGTCAAAAGTTCAAGGGCATATTAAAAAATATTTGCTGAAATATTTAATGATAAAAAAAGGTTATAAAGGACAAATTGTTTTTTTTTTTCGATATTTCTTTAACTTAAAAAACTATTACTTATACCTTTTTAAAATTTTTTCTGTAATATTTACTCATATACGCATAAATACGACAATTTTTTTAAAAGTTCATTTAGGTAATAAACAATGTATGACATCATTTGTACTTAAATTGTAATAATAAGAAAAAATTCAATACTGAAACCTTAATATATAATGAATCTTTGATGAAGTCCTAGAATTGCGAAACATTTTTAAAAATGTGCTCGCAACGCGTCCAGTTTTAATAAAACATACACAGGATTATATTCACCCTAAGATGAATCTTGGACATCGCCCATCTCTTCAAGTTCGCATATAAAAGTTTTGATAATTTGATACACCTGGGTGCACCGATTGATTTTATTTCTACATAAAACTCTTGGTAACACTAAGAGATTCTTCATATACTTTAAATGAATAGCTCATACTGGTCTTATTAAAAAGGAATATATCAAGATTTTCGAATTTCCCTTAATTCCATTGATTTAATTCTTTGGCGCTAACGGCTGAATTACGACTGTTTTCAACCTTAATCTATTGGCTATACTGAGGGTTTAGATAAAAGTTTCAAATGGATAGACCGATTTTAAGAAGATTACGCACATTTTGGTGATTTTATTCGCCACCAACCGAAAATATATGTATGTATATGCTAAGTTGAAATGCTTTTGGTTTTTTTTAAATATGGCTACATTGATCATCTCAAAAACAAGCAACAGAATGGTGGTTGAATATGAAAAAATCAAGTCAGAATTGGGCATTAGTTAAAACTGCCTACGCTTACGTTGTCTTAACTTCTCTGGTCTTCTAGTTCTCACAAACCAAACAACATTGATATACACGTGTCCTTTGCCAGTGTATAAGAAAAATTGTAAGCTTATTTAGCATTTCATTACAAAAAATGTATCTATATTATATATATGTAGAATTTTTTCATGTTATTAGAGAGCGAACGAATTCTTTGTCAAAATCAAATGTTAAGAAGCAGCAATAATAGAAAATGTATATACTTTATAAGCTGTGGCGTCCCTTACCCAGCATTCTTTTCAAGACATTCACGCATGATTGAATATCCTCGTAATCCTGTAACCAATTATTTAAACTGCTTTCAAGCATGTGTAACCGGTTGATACCCAAACGTAAGCCACCATATTTAATTGCTGCTATGCAACTGCAGGTTAAAGTACGAAAACACTGTTTTCTTATAGCATTATGTACGAAGCTATCCCAATTGGGGGTGGCTCTCACGCAGGGCCAAGCCATACAAACATAGTCAATTAAAGCGTCCCAATGACCTGAATCATGTAATTGTTTAATATGTTGACTAAGCAACCGTTTGAATTCGTTCAAGTGTAGAGAAGCTCTTGTGAAGGCCGTGCTGTCGGTTTTCTTACATAGCCTGGAAGTGGGCAGGGATTTAAAGACCATACGTTTAGCATGCAACAGCTCCTGCTCCATGAATCTAAAAACAATGCATACATACATGTGTGTGTGTCGTTTTCGGCTTTTTTAAATTAATTATCAAGTTTTTAACTTACTGTATGTCAGGCATTGGTAGCTGAGTTCTTAGCTCCTTTTCAATCTTATCGTTACCGGCTACTAATTCTTTTACAATTAATTCAATTAATTGCTGTTGGGTTAAGCCCTGAAGCAAAGTGTGCAATGGAGTATCTTCACTTGTTTGAGCAATAGGCCTTTCATCTTCTTGTAACTTTGGTTTCTTAAAATTCGAACTATTCGGCCATAGTTCCTGTCTAGCATTTGATTTTGTGGGTGAGATTGTGTCGCAAGTTTTCTGTTCCGGTGGCATCGTGCCCATGGTTAAACGTTTGCGGGGCGAACTACGTAAAATCATGCTTGTGCTTATTGGCATTTTCGTAGGTGTCCTTTGGAATGGACTGCGTGTATTATTCGCAGCAATAGCAGCCGCCCTTTCGGGTGTCCATCTTAACAGAGGCTTACGCCGTCCTCGTTGGCGTATTATTAATTCATCTGGCGAAGGTGTTAAGCTTTCATAATCTTGAGCTAAAGCTACGTTTGTGGTATTGTCTACAGGTGTCGCAGCAAAAATAGTAGCCGGTATTGGATCATTTGGTCGATTAGCGTTTGTTGGTGTGGTAGCCACTCGTAAAGGCTCTAAACGATCAGCCAAAACTATACGTATTCCTTGTTGCGGTGCCGCCATATCTATTAACAGTTGTAAAATTCACTTGACGTCCTTTCAGTTTTCTCTAACACTACCCTCGTCAGTATTTAGTATTGAGCGCCTCAAAATTTTGTTTATTAAGCAGCTGGGCAGTACAGTTTTCCTTTTCACTTTATATTGCGTAGCTACAAACATAGAAAGTAAATAAACTTTTTTTAACAACCGTAATAAAAACATATATTGTTGCCACATTTTTTACTCCTACGAATTTTACTATCACTCTTCAACTCTTTAAACTTCTTATGACTTTGTTAGCTAATAACGTATCGTGTCAGCTGTTTACTTAATAATTTGAAACGAGTCAGCTTACACGACACATTGTAATATTAGCAGTAGAATTTTAGATCTTTCATCGTCTTTCATCCAGCTACTTCTCATAAAACATGTCGTTTCACTTGCAACAGCTATTAGAGACAAAAAATTTTTTATTTTCTCGGATAGCAAATCCGCTCTTCTTCTCATCGACAAGAAAGACCCGTTTAATAAACATACTTATGATATATTCAGCATGCTAAATAATACGGCCGTCGAAGATTGTCACTTTGAATGAATACTAGGTTACTGTGGGTTGCTTATAAACGATAAAGGCGACCTGTATCCAAGGTAGGCTCAAATGGATGAAGAAATTCAAACCGTCAAAGACCCTCTTCAAGAGGCACAAGCTTGCTAAGAGAATGGAATGCTGAATATCAAAATATTGCATCAAACAAACCGGCTTTTTTACAAACTTCATCCGTCCATTTCTTTTCGACAAGGGAAATCAAAATTCTCAATAGACTAATTATCAACCACACATTTGACAAACCTTATCTTAAACTACTACTACTCACACCAACAGCCTCAGCTACACACAATTTTCCCATCATCATCAACCCGCCGATCGGCCTAAAATTTAGAGTCATCAAGTCAAATAACAATACTTCAATATACTGGAGTTCTAAGCCTACATCGAAAAAGGCTTCCTCCATCCCTACCTACCAAACTAAAAGAATAATATTAGCTGCATTAGTTGGCTATTCCTTACTATTATTCAAATACTACGAAAAAAAATGTTGATATATGTCTACGGTAGTCTTTGACAAAAGCTACAATACTTTGCGTTGATTAATGTAAGTATCGAGAAGAACGTATATAATAAAAAATATCATCCGTAAATATCGTTTACCAACACTATTTGTCACAGTAAATGGGATTGACCGTAAATTGTATAAGCCGTGCATTCAGTAATTTGCTGTACACGGGTTTTTGTGTTTATTGTTTTATTTTTGTTTTATAGACGATGGAATATCTAAAGCAAATTATTAAAGCCTATGAAAACTGGGTGGCTTCCAACCCTGAAACTGTGTGTGATGTGGAAACAACAACAAAGTGGATTTCCTATTTCATAGCAGGTACATCACCAATAATTAACCAGAATTTATGTATTCAATAAATAATTATAAAATTTAGGACGAATATCTAATTCATCGGTGGTCAGCGAATTAGTATACACTTTGTCTAACATGATGGTTTTATACAACGATCGTATTATACATAGCTCAAGACAACTAGCAAAAAAAATTGGTTCTGTGAATAACGTTATGGAAAGCGACGAAATCTTAAACGTTTCTGGTAGCATATTTTGCTATCGTCTAAAGGTCATGTTAACCACACTTGAATACTGCGAGGTATTTTTAGAGATATCGGCCAAACGTGTATTCAGTAATCGTAGCAAATGGGTCATTATTACCATCCTGCAAATGGTAAAAGCCGTGGGACGATTTTTTATATTAAAACATTCCACTGAACGAATAATTACCACACCGGCTTTGCCAACGTTAAATAGAACGACTTTTATGAAAAAAGGCAAAGTCAATGCGATAAATGGCGGTAATAAGAGCGTTTTAAATGAACAAAATTACGTTTACAAATTAAAACGTTCAGGAAGACTTGTTCGTAAAGTTGAAGGAGCTCCCCCTTTACAGTGTCGCAGCTTCAAGTTAAATGAGGAGATAGATGAATTGCGGCGTGATCAAGTACCAAAAGTTCTGATTCAAGCTGAATACATATATATAGCCAAACCGTTGGTACACTTAGCCGCCATAGGATTGTTCGGCGAAAAATCTTGGAAACAATATATGCTTGCCTTGTTAATGGATTTGGCTAGTATTAATATATATAAAAAAAACCGTCACTTGACGACGAAAAGGCAGCAATTAATACTGTCCCATCGGTGCATTAATTTGTTGTTGTATTTCGTACGGTCACCGGTTTATGAGCGTTATACTCAATCTAAATTGGAAAATTGCTTAACTTTTGTGGCCAATACCATACCTTTCGTTAAAATGGTAACTGAACCTTTAAAAGAATACATTCCGCATTGGCAAAATACTTACTATTACTTGTGGTCAACATAAAACATATAGTTTAGCGATTGTTTTATAATAGGTTCACTAAGAACAAATACATTTTGTTTGTGGTACATGGATGCGGTGAATGTTATTTTAAAACGAATTTTAATTTACAGGGGGTTACGTCTTGAAGAAGAAAGTTGGCTTTATAATAACAAATTATGATTTTATATTTTTTTTTGTTTTATAAAGTAAACCAAATATTTTAAAAATATACACAATATCGTTGTTTTATTTGTTTGACTTTTTTTCTTATTTTTTTTTTAGAAATATGTTAATTTCTAAACAGATCTTACATTGGAAAGCGAAGAAACGTATGTATATATAAATATATGTATAATTCTTATTGTTTCGTGTTGTAAAACGATTACAATGTAGATTATTTATACAATTCGTTTTTCTCTCTGTGTCATTATTTATATACAACATGCAAATAATGTACATATGTACATATGGCGGGAAAACTTAAACTATGCTTGGGTTATTTGTTAGTTTTGTTGCCCCCGGCGTAGCTATTATTGTAGAGGAGCGGCATAATGTTTTGCTCGATTTCCAGGGATTGTTTTAATATTGAACTCATTACAAATTCAGTCGATACTATTAAACACTTGGGATTGCCGAAACGTATTAAATCCGTACACAAATGCATATCATTGGGACATGTAACAATGATGTAGGAGTCGGAAGCTTGGGAATGGATTTCTGCGATAGCCTGTGCAGTACGACGTTTTTCTTCCACTTTTCCCCCCGATGATTCAATCATTCGAACAATTTCAGAACGTGCAGGGAACACATCAGGTGTCACGTAAAAATATTTGCCAGCAAATAAAGAAGAACGTGTCGTAGAATTGAGCACTTTTTCCAAAGGGAATTTAAGATTCTCATCTACTGGTATGCAATCAATTTTGTACGGTTCAGCAGGTAAGAATTTGCCAGCCTTGGCACTTTCCACGAGCCACTGCGATTTAACTACAAAATCAACATGACATACTGCTTGTATAAGTTTGCAGGTACGATTTTCGCGGGTCATTACTAAATAGGTAGCTTCAATGGGATTGTCAACTACAATGCCGCCCAAGGAACTAAAAAATTCAACCATTAGGAATTACTTTTTATATTATTCACCAGTTAACACTTACATTACAACCTTTTTCAGAGATTCAACATCGCAGACTTGGGAAAATAAAACTTTAGGTGGCTTATTGGTCTGAGGATATTCTAGACAAACTATGGTTTCGGGAACATGTTCTTGATATGGAGATATTTTTTGACGTTTAGCTTTCTCAAAGAAAGGCTCGGCCAAATAGCGCTTAACTCGTTCATGAGCTTCCTGTGTCAAATTAATGGGAGCTTTCCAAGCCGCTAAATGAAATAAAATGAAAGCAACATTTTTAAAAAAAAGCTTTTCTTAACGACAATCGTATTTACCCATAAGATGTGGAACAAGAGCATAATCAATGCGAAATGGCGATGTTGTTACATTGTACTGCTGATATTTTTGATTGTCATATTGAGTCATAGTGCTTAGGTTACCGATAGCGATGTCATTGATCCATTGTGTGTTAACTATGGGTATATTCCATTCTTTGGCCGCTTGGTATAAATCACCTTCCAACTTTTTAGCTATCAATATCGTGTTTAGTTTGGAAAGGTATGATGTGTAAATAGCACCACATTCTTGCGCCATTTGCTTAATTCGGTACTCTTCCTCAGGTTCATACCCATTCGACGCTACAATGTGTCGCTCCAAAGGTTTCTGATAGCCAAAAGGGCTAGGAAAAGGCAAATGAAGTGGTTGCCATGGAGGCGATAGATGCTTTTTCAGGCATATATCACTTAACCAGTAAGCAGTTATGCAGCGTTTGGCGTCTCTTAAAGCTTGCATCACTACACCGTGACGTTGCGTGCGGCAAAGAACATGGGTTACACGGGGACAGTAAACTTTTTCGATATCGCCACCAAATTGACGTATCGTTTCCATCCAAATAGGCAATTCATCACCATCGCTTTCCTCATATTCCTCTACGATATAGAATGTGCATCCAACCAGAAATAGATCAGTCGGTAATTTTAAGTTAGGATTGTGTCCGTAAAATTGAGGTCGAGGAGGCATCGGTAATTGAGTTACCCGACCTTGCTGTATGTAGCCAGCTGGAGTCATTACCCTCGTTGGCCCAACCGAACCAGGAGCTGTCACAACTTGCTGCTGCACCGCACCACCACCACCGGCCACCACTAGTTGCTGTTGTACTATTTGTTGTTGAGGGACAGGAGCACCAGCGGTAATAAGATTGCCAGTGGCTAGCGGACCTGCTGCCATTTGGGTTTGTAAAATAGGCCTACGCATCTGTTGTTGCTGCTGCTGCTGTTGCTGCTGTTTTTGTTGTAGTAGTAACAATTCTTGTTGCGTTCTTGCTACACCTACCACAGCTGATGTAGCAGGTTGACCACCGCTAGGTTGTTGTAGCGCAGCGCTTGCATGTTGCTGAGTCATCATTCGTAAGGTGCCTGCTGCGCTGGGCTCAACGAGATTGCTTGAGGCAGCTGGCGCTGCCATAATGCCTGTTGCCATTTGCTGTTGTTGCTGTTGTTGTTGCTGCTGCTGCTGTTGTTGTACCAAAGTAATTTGTTGTTGTTGCGGCGTTTGGGCAACTACTACCTGCGTTTGTTGTATTACTTGCGGCTGAACTTGCTGTTGAGTTTGTTCAACTATTTGTACATTTCCAACGCCTCCGGTTATAGCTAGCGATTGCTGTTGTTGTTGTATTTGCTGAGGAGCTATAGCTACGCCAGTTGCTGTTGCTCCCAAACGGCTATTTAACATGTTAGCCAAAGCTGTTTTGGTTTTCATATTCATCTGCTGTTGAGTTTGTTGTAAACTAGATAGCTGTTGCTGCGATTGATTTGGAAGCTGCCCATCAATAGTTGAAACTTGATTGGACATCACCACGGTTTGGGGCGCTAGAGTTGTGATGATATTGCCTGTAGCTTGCTGTCCAGTACTTATTACATTGCCTGGAGCTTGTTGTTGCGTCTGGTGTTGTATTATTGTTTGTTGGTCAATGAGCTGTCCTCCTGGACCGGTGATAACTTGCACGGTTTGTTGTGGTTTTTGCCCCAATAATTGTTGTTGCTGTGCTTGCTGTTGCTGCTGCAGTTGCACTCGCAGTTGTTGCCTTTGGAGCAACATTTGCTGATTAGGATCATTCGAATTGTACAATTGCGGTTGTTGCTGAAGTTGTTGTTGTTGCTGTCCCATAGCGACAGTTGCAGTCGAGCTTACTTGTGTTGGTGTTAGGGGACTTAAACCGGGCGTCCTATTACCGGCTCTTACTACTACTTGACGTTGCTGTTGTTGTAACCATTGCATTTGTTGTTGTTGCGTTAATCCTCCTGGCATTTGACTTTGAACAATAATATGTTGTGTTGTGGGACCTGCTGGCCGGGGTGCGGTACCCAAAGCACTGGCCACCACATTTGGTGCTCCTGGCCGTGGTTGATAGGCAACCTGTTGCCTGAGCATTACACGTTGTTTGCTTTGTATTTTAGCTATATATTCAGCTTTTTTGACAGGATCCAAAGACATAAAATGAGCATGCGTTTTATCGTCCAATTGAATTAGTTGACGTTGAGGTTGAGGCGTTGCGCAAAGTCTGTCACCTTGTTGCTGTTGCCATTGTAAATTGGGTCGAGCGGTACGTATGAACTGTTGTTGCTGTGATACTTGAGCAATTCGCGGTTGTGTTTGTTGCTGAAGTTGTTGCAGCGATGACTGCATTGTAGCTAACGAACCTGGCTTTCCGGACATCTGTTGTACTTGCTGAGCAGGACTTTGTGGGGACCAGTGTGTTTGCTGGTTTGGTTGTTGCTGTGTTTGTTGCTGTTGTTGTGTTGACTCTTGCTGTATAATCAACTGTTGTGTTTGCCCTAGCGGCTGTGATTGTTGTTGCTGCTGTGGTGATTGTGACGTTTGTTGTTGTTGGATAAGTACAGTCTGTTGTAAGGGTTGCTGCTGTAAAACGATTTGTTGTTGTGCTGTTGGTTGCATTTGAGTTGATTGCTGCTGTTGTTGTGGCTCCAAGATTTGCTGTGGTAATTGCAACTGTTGTTTTTGTATAAGTATTTGTTGTTGTTGTTGTTGCTGCTGCTGTTGCTGCTGCTGAACAGACTGTGGCTGTTGTAGGAGATTTGGATTACCAGACACCAGTTGTTGTTGTATGATAATTTGTTGAGGTTGTTGCTGCTGATGTTGCGTACTTTGATGCAATATTTGTTGTTGTACTATTTGTGGTTGCGACGATTGTTGCTGTTGCTGTTGATTAGCAATTATGTTATTTTGCTGTTGGACGTGTTGAATTTGTTGGGGAATTTGTATTTTTTGTTGTTGAAATTGTAACTGTTGTTGCTGTTGTTGTAAATATTGTAAACTTTGCGGATTATTAATGATTTGCTGATTAATAACGATCTGCTGCTGTTGCGGTTGTTGTTGAGGAGAAGCATTAGATTGTTGAGATTGCAAAAGTATTCGTGGTTGTTGCTGCTGTTGCTGTTGTTGCTGTTGCTGTTGGGGGGATTGCAATATGTTTCCCTCCAGATCGACCAACTGCTGTTGTTGTGGTTGTTGTACGGTCCTTTGATTGTACATCGGCGGAGGTGGCTGTTGTTGTTTTATTAATTGGCTGGTACTTTGAGAAATTTGATGTTGTGGCTGTTGTTGTTGCTGATGCTGTTGTCCTGCTAATTGTGTAACGTTAGATTGATTGACAATAAAAAAATTCTGATTCTGTTGGTTTTGCTGAAGTATTTGCTGCTGTTGTTGTAGGCTTAATTGGTTGAATTGTTGTTGACTGATAATGTATTTGGGTTTATTTGTGGTCGACGTGTTTATGTGCTGCTGCGATTGCTGCAACTGTTGTTGTTGTTGAGAATTTTGTTGTATTTGTTGTGTGATGATCTGTTGCTGAGTTTGAACTTGACGTTGTTGCGATATAATTTGCTGTTGTGATTGCAAAGTTGCATTTGGGGCTGGCTTTAGTGTTTGCTGGATGATACGCACTCCGCCAGGACCTGTTACAGTTGTGATGTTTTGCTGCGCCTGTAACTGTTGCTGTTGCGGCAGAGAGCTTGCCTGCTGTTGTTGTTGTTGAGGCGTGTTATATTGTATTTGTTGCGGCTGTTGTTGCAATATATTCTGCTGTGGCGTTTGCACCAAATTTTGTTGTTGTTGCGCTGATGTCGACTGCGGTTGCGTTGATGCCAGCGCTGTTTTCTGTTGCAAAAGTTGCTGTGGTGGCTGTTGTTGTTGCTGTTGCAATTGTGATAACTGTTGTTGCTGTTTCTGTTGTTGCATGTTCATCATATGACTTTGTATGATTTGTTGTCCTTGGGCCGTTGACGTATTTATCACTTGCCTTTGTGTCCCTTGTCCTGCTTGTTGTTGCTGCTGTTGCTGACTGTTTTGGTTCAAAAGCAATTGCTGTTGTTGTTGTTGTTGTAACTGTTGCTGTTTTAGCTGTTGTTGTCTCATTATCAATGATTCGTGATTGGGACTTGGCGCTGAGCGGCTTAAAATTTGGGCCACCTGCACCGGATCAGTTGGATCAATAGGTTTTTGTGATGAAATCATTTTCGATTGTGGTTGATTGTGTTGTGTAATAGGTGAAGGTGGTGCTGAAGGAGAAGCACGATGCTGTGGTGACTGTTGTTGCTGCTGTTGTTGTAATTGTTGTTGCATTTGCTGCATCTGCATTTGAACTCTTTGGGGTTGTTGGAAGGGTTGTGGCGACATTAAATGTTGAGGTGACTGCTAAAAGTTGAAAAAAATAATGGAGGCTCTTATAAGCGTATTCGTGTGGGTGTGTATGTGCTTATTTCTAACTCACCTGTTGTTGTCTTTGTTGCTGGCGACTTTGTTGTAATTGTTGTCTTAATTGCTGTTGGATTAAAAGAGGATTTTGCTGCTGTGTTCCCGCTGGTACCGGAGATTGCGGTGGTGGTGGGGGAGTCATTTGTGGAGCTGGACTTTGCAGTTGTCTAGGAGATTGCGGTGGCATCATATTTGTGGCCGCCACATTACTTGCCAAAGAAGGTGATGGAGTTTGAGGAGCTGGTGAAGGATTTTGCTGCAAGCGGGGCGATTGTTGTTGCATTTGCTGCTGCTGGAGTTGTTGATGTAATTGTTGTTGCTGTTGTATTAATTGCTGCTGCTGATGTTGGATTTGTCTTTGCAGAGCTTGTTGGTGCGGTGTTAAACTTTGACCATTCTGTATTTGTTGTTGCAATTGCAATTGTTGTTGCTGCAATAATTGTTGCTGTCTTAAAATATGTTGATGTAGCATTTGTGGTGACATTGTTATCGTTTGTTGCTGCTGTTGTGTTTGATGTTGCGGGTTGGGCTGTGCTGTCTGAGAGTGTTGTTGTGGCGACATAGCGATCACGCTAGTAGCATGTTGTGGAGATTGACCAGTCATTTGTTGAGGCTGTGGTGTGGTACACGGCTGAGGTGTTCTTGGGGCTTGTGGCGTTTGCCTTCCGCTGCTGGATTGTGGCGTCCTAGGGGGCTGTGGCGTAGGAGCTCGTGCGTCTGCTGACAAATGAGTAGGTGTTAGGGACGTTCTTTGTTGTTGTATGATCTGTTGCTGTTGCTGTATTTGTAAGCTTTGTTGTTGCTGTTGCAATTGTATACTGTGTTGTTGTTGATGGTGTTGATGTTGCACGTTTGCAGAGACAGTGGGTATAATTTTTTGTTGCAAGATAATTTGTTGCTGCTGAGTTTGCTGTATGCTTGCACTTTGCCCCTGTGTTGGATTCTGTGATTGTGACGCACTTAAGAGTTGCTGTGACTGTTGTTGTTGTTGTTGTTGCTGCTGCTGCTGTATATTTCGTGGCCTCACGAATACTATTTGGGATTGCTGCTGTTGCTGGTGTTGCAAATTATGGGTAGGTTGAGGAGATATTTCGCTGGGAGTATTTCTGTTGAATGGAGAACTTGCAGAGACTTCAGTTTTGGGTATAGTATGGTTTATTGAGGTAGACTGGCTTGCTGAGTTCTTTGCATCTTTAGCTGCAGTAATCTGTACAGCTGCCGCTTGTAATTGTGATTTGATATTTGCTATACTTTGAGCGGCGTTTGCGTCTAGAGGGGTAACAGAATCCAAATCCGAAGTCTTGTCCATTAACGGATCGTCATCAAATCCCAAAATATTCGATAATGTCTCCTCAACTGTGGGTGGAGGTTTACGCGCTGTAGGGGGCACTGATCCCACACTATGGCCAACGATAGCATTCGTTGATACCGCTCCACTTAGTAAAGAAGCTTTTGGTCTTTCTATTTGCCTCAACAATCGTGGGTGGTAAGGATCACAATTTAATAATTTCTTCTGGTTTAAACACTCAATCACCCAATCGGGTGTGACAATATTTAAACTTCCTTTAGGCAGTGAATTGGCTTTGGTGTAAATCGGTCCTTCAGCAAAACCACATATTAAATGTGTGACATTATTGACCAGGTTAGTAGCAACTTGAGCTCCATGAAATGTCAGCATTGCATATAAGCGTTTGCGATCACTGACGGACACATTTACAATAGCGGCAGCAATATTTTTCATTAGACGTGTAGCAGTAGGATCAAACGGTTTAGTTGAAGCTAATCGGCCGAGTTTAACACTATGTAAAATCCATTGTACGGTAACGGGTATAACATTATAGAGATCTACATTCATAACAACTTCCCCTTCAGTATAATTAGGTGCACATATCAAATGGGTCACCATATCACAAATAAAAGATCTTGATTGCGCTCCACCATTTTTAAGTAGACGTTCCACCTACAGATAGTTTCAACGCGAAATTACATTTATTTGCAATGAATTAAAACTGGAAACTATCGTAACAAGGTTAATCATAAACGAAACCAAATTTCCTTCTAATTCTACAATCCTTAAAAGCTATCGGGAGACCAATGTATAAAAAAGAATACAGGCTACCCTAAAAACAACCAGCTACTGTTGAGCGCCTTTTCTTTAATAGGCTTTTTTATTCAACCTACAAAGTGTTATTTCACTCTTCTTTCAAACTTACCTCGTCGTCCAAATTACCTACGACAAAATATCGTATGTTTGAGAATAAATGATCGCTGATTTTTAAGTTTTCCATGATTGAAAGCGGACATTAAATTCCAGATTTCACTTGCACTCTTTTTCTCTTTGTTGTTGTTAATTAAGCATGCTCTAGAAGTAAGACCTCGAAAGCAGTTCTTCAATTCGTTCTTTGAACTTCTACAAATTACTCTTATTGTAAATACTTATATTTAACCTCAAAACAAAGTAATTTTACAAAAAACAAAGTTCTTCAAATTAATAAAACATTTTATCTCGAGTGAAAAAAAAAGTTACGTTACTGAAAAAAGAACGCTACACACGTAGTGTTGCCAAGTCTAGAATGTGCTTCACACCTTGCCTTATAAGATTACCACGACACAATGTCACATGAAACGACAAGTTGTCGCATGCTAGAATAATTTTCAATAGTTCGTAACTCAGGAGTGGCCAATTCTTGTTTTCACATGAACGAGTTTTGCTTAAATAATTGCACAAAAAATTTTACGAGCCGTAAAAATTTTGCAGTAACATTTCGAGAAAAATATTACGCGTTAATAAAATTGTAATCGAAGATGAAAAAACGTAGATTAAGAAAAATTCCGATCTGGATGCCCATATAAAAAGGAAAAGAAAGGTTAATCTTGACTTGAACGGGATTTTTTACCGCCCAAAACCCAAATAAAGAAATAATTAATATCTGCTCACAGAGAGCTTTAATAAAAAATCGCAACTATATATAAACTAATAGCATCATTTGGGCAACGTTCTGCTTTACCCTAATGTAAGTAATAGGGTTTCCACACTATGCATCTCTTTAAATTACGGCAGCTCTAGAAAACTGTACATAAATGTGCGTCAAACGTTTATTGATAAAAAAAATAACCTTACAAGTGAGACAAATTAATAGAGGTGGAAATTTTATACAAAAGTATTTCTGAGAATTTAATTTCATAAGAAAATTAAATTCATTCATTAAACTAAAAACCAGAATGGTTTTAGTTGATCTATATGTGACATACCAATAAGTTTCTCGTGTCTGAAAATTTGCAGTCTACGAAAAGAAAGAATTTCAGGAGTGACGTTTAACGAAGCATCTCTTTCGAGTTTTTTCTTTCTGCCAGTAATTGGCTTATTTGGAATTTTGTATAACGCGGAAAAGCTGCTGCCTATTTTTCTCGGCGATATGTCTGGCAGTGAAGATGGCCAATTACGCAGTCCCGCTGATGAGCACATGTTGAGGTGCGTATAAAATATGTTCAAACATTATGGAATATTGTTGCTGTAGTAAATTTTTTTTGCAAAACAAAAGCCAATTTTTATAGCTCTGTTGGTATTTTGTAAATGTATTAGGATGGTATTGTGACAATGAGATGATAATGCAGAAAAAAAGCAACAATTATCCATTCAATTAATAAGAAAGATAAAAAAATAAAAATAAAGAAATAAAATTATAAAAAAGAATTTACTTGAATACGCGCGTAGAGATGTGTAAAATTAATATTAAAACAGAACAAATTATAATAAACAATTTTATGTAAATTTTGTGACAGAGGAAAATGTAAAATTACTAAAATTTCGAAATTTTTTGACTGCTCAATCTAAATTTTACATTTTAACGTGTATTTACTATTCTTTTCCCTTTCCTACTACTCCTCTCTTAACCTTTTCTAGTTTAATCTAATCTTCATTGGTTTCGTTGATTTTTAATCGAAATTCACTAGACTACCATAACTATTGTACTTTATTTTGTTATCATAAGTAAGCACAATAATTTACTTGAGTTTTTTCATTGCAAATAGGCCAAAAAGTGTGTACATGTCCAAAGACCGATGCGCGCGATGGCCACATAACAAACCTTTTAAATACAAAAAGAGAAAAAATTATGATAAAATAAAAAAATTTTTAAATTAAAAATTCAATAAAAAGTAATAAAGAAATTAAGCTACTACCCACAAAGCTGGTTAAGAATTCAATTCTACGCTTATAAAAAATCCAACACATAACATCTGCTCATATAACAACTGTAGCGTGTTGTCAATTAGTCGTCCTTCAGACCTAGACGCTGGTGTTTAAAGCGTTTATTATGTAAACTTGTGTGAATATGGCTCTACAAAGTGCTACTATCTCAGCAAAAGCAACTGCAACCATGTGCATGACTAACTGCTAACTGGTAAGAGAGAGCGAGTGTGTGTCTTCTGCAAAACACAAGCCAATCAACCTCTTAATTTTAAAGATGATCGTCAGTATTGATGTTTTATTGCATATTAAAAACAACATAAATTTTAATTTTGCTAAATTGTATTTACGCGCGTGCCAAACACACACACACACATGCAACTGTCTGTTGGTAATTTATTTTTTATGAAATTAAATCACATCACTTCTTATTTGTTCTAATAATTTATCTCTTCTCTTGCATCATTTATAAGAAAAGATGTTTTTGTTTTGAAAGATTTCTTTTTTAATTTCACAAAATTCTTCAAATCTTCGAAGTGTACGTACATCCCCTTCACTGTTGAGATTATTTATTTTTGCTGCTCAGCTGATTTGGTAATTGCTTTGGAATTGTTTATGTAAATTGGCTGCAAAATTTCTTGTTTGATAGTTGCCTACAATAGAGGTAAGTTTTATAAGAGTTTGCAAAGTTGAAAATTTTGTATAAAAACAAAATCGTTTTATGTTCTTTTTTTAAAGGACATCTCGTACAGAATACTGCCGTATGAAAAACAAATCAGGTAAATGCATGTAAAATATGTGTATTAAAATAAATTCTGTGCCCCATTTCTAAAGGTACATGCTGTCCAAAAACATTCAAGGTGGACCAGCCTGTCTAAAAACTTTCTACAAACGTATTATCTCAGTAAAATATGATTTACTATCAGAAATTTTCAACAAAGCAATTTAAATTTTTTACAATTTGAAAATGGGGTATTGTAAGTTTTGTTCTGCAATATCCCTTCGCAAATAGAATACTTGTTATTAACATGATTAGAATAAACAAGAAAAATATTACAATCGAGTTAACGCTATGTCTCTCTCTTGTGACATTCACCACTTACTAGCTATATCATTTTGTTATTCCATTTGTAATCCCCATAGCATACATATCCAATGTGAGTACATTTGGACTTGTTCAAATTGTTATAGGCGAAGATTGAGGTAAAAAGCTGGAACTTGATAAATATATTCTTAATTGAATTCGAAGTAATTCACTCTCTCATATGCTCGCAATAGCTGCAAAGTTTAAAAAAATTACAACCAAATGTTGTATTAATAATAACTGACTGCCTATAACAAATATTGATATAAAATTATTAGAAAAATATATATATTTGGTTTACAGCCAAAAGTGTGAAAAAAGACATGATTCGCCTGTAAGCGTTAAAAAGATGACAAGCTTACAAAAGTAAGAAAATTATATTCGGCTGTGATTGAATCTTTTATATTCACCAGCTTAAAAAAAACTCGAAAAAAACTTAAATTTCAATACTATATTATACTGGGTCGTCGTCATCAACTTTGTTCGCTTTCGTAGAAGAAACTTTTTTGTAGTTTCTGAGCAATGAGCAAAAAAACCCAGAAACAAGAACTGTGATTTATATTGCACTGTAGGTGCGTCCTTTGACCAATTTGGGTCATTTTCAATGCTAGAGTGGAGAATGTTTATCACAGCTGACAGACAGAAAGACTGGCGGACGTGTTTTAATCGATTCAGAATTTGATGCTAATCAAGATTGTATATACTTTATAGGATCTATCAAGCATTCTTCTGGGTGTTGCAAACAAGTTGAAAAAATGAATATACCCCATCCTTCGATGGTAGATATAAAAATAACGAATTTGTAGAAACTTGACCTGTAAAATACTGCAGATGTCAACATAAAAATTGCGCACATAATTATTACGACCATTTAAAGATTATGGCAGTTATTACTATCGGTCCACGGATGGGTCAATAATTATAACTTTTGTACATTTTTTTTAAGCTGGCGTGTATCCAGACACCGCTCTAAGATGATAACATTTATTTTTTTTAGTTATTTGTTAATAAACAAGTTTCGAAATTAAAGAAAATTTGTGTCAATGGAAATATATTATAATAATGTTATTGTGACGTATTTTATGAGATCTGGCATTACGACAATATCGTAGAATTTATAACGGTATCGCTTTCATACAAAACCGATATTTTTAAAACCTCAAGTATATAACTGATTGACTGATTGCAATTGGAATCCATTTTCTAAAAGGCAAAAATCCAAAAGCAAATTTTTTTCTGCAAATGGTTGAGATCGCGGTGTCGATATGTAGACTGACATACTTAACTAAGTCGGCTTCGCAATATTTTCTCATCAAAAAGATGTATGATATATGGATTTCTCGACAAGCGTTTTATTTTTTTAAATCGGAAGTGTAGCCATCCAAATTAATCTATTCAAAATAAAAGCTGAACTAGTTACCTCGGCAGCATAACCCACAGTTTATTTCTATTCATTCCAGGGGCAAATTAGTCAAACATAAAAAGACGTTATGTTAAAACTGGAGCACGAATGTCTAAGAATGGCTTTGTAATCAAATGAAAATTTTATACTTTTCGGCACCGACCAAAGTAAAAAGAGAAGATTGCCAATGACATTCGTCTAATTTTCATTCGGATAAAACCGCAATATATTTTGCACTTTTGGGAATTAGGGAACACGAAGTTTCAGTGACCGAAAGCAAGGATTCATACAGAATTTGAGCAGTTTGGAGTCTATTCTTAGGCGAAAGAATATAACAAATTCGAAAGTAGAATAGTAGAATGTACAAAACACAAAGAAAAAGAGAAGAAAACAAAAGAGCAAGAATGCCATAATATAATCTGAAAAGCAAATAAAAGTGGGACCGCTTTGAAATCTTTCTGTAAGTATCTGTTAGAATTTAAACAAACGTATTCGGTTTGTGTCAGTAATTTTGAGATCTTCCGTTTATAGACATGGTTGCACATTATATTTAGCGCATGAAAAGTAAAAAATATCATTTTCTTATACTTCTTAATGTGTTAAAAGTGAACAAAACGAACGATTTCTCCAAGTAAGATGATTGTGGGGAAAAATTCATTTGCGCAATCTATGTTTTGATATAAATGTGGTTTACATAAAAACAATGGGAAAATAATTGAATTCTTCCTTTGAACTAATTTATTTGGTCAATTTTCTGAGCTAATTCAACCAAAGTATAATATAAGTTATATTTAAATGTGATTTCTCTAAAAAGAGTACAAAATTCGTAAACAACGATTTCCATATCGAAGCAAACTGAACGTGCTATTCGCACAAAAGTCTATTTCAGTTTAAACTTAATTGTTTGTGTATTATATCTTATAGTCTTCCATTCATCACTAAAATAAAATGAAAGCTAGAAAGAAAGTTATTCATACTTTAGGACAAATTTGGACATCCGCCACTATATAAGGTAAATATCTGAAAATATTGACAAAATAAATGTGCCAATGCTGACGAAAATATTTAATATTTTCAGCTTTTTTTTTGAACTGTTTAGCTTTTACTTATTTATTCTGAGCGGTTTCAGTTGACCTTTAAAATTTGTTTTGTACGAACTAAAACTGCATCTTTCTGCATCGTTAAGAATTCTAATACGGAAAAGACAGAGCAGAAGAATGAAAAAACAATATATACCCATCTTTATTTTTTTCGAGGTTTAAATAAATACTTGAAAAGTAATTGAATTTAGAGATTAGTTACCATGCGTTTGACATCGCGAATGTTTAACAACTTTGAAGTGAAACTTGGAAACACATCGCTTTATGCAAACATACATATATATATATAAAATAGGGGCCTACCATACATAACCACTTTCAGCAGAGCCATCTACATATCCGATACAAAATTGAATTTACCTTGCCTACTGACAAAATCCGCAAAAGAAAAACTAAAATTTGTAATAATAATTTGATTAATTTGAAATTTTCCATTTATAGATATTGCGATATTGCTTAGTAGTAGTTTCTTTTCAGAGTGTTGCAGATGAAATGTAAAATTCGTAAACGTAAATTTTTTGATTGCGAGTATAAAAATCTAAATTAATGAAAATGTTTTGCACACTCCAGAGCATAAATCCAGTAACCTTTTAAAGGTAGTTCATTTGTTTTAATTTAGACAGATAATGACCTAAGACGAGTACAGTTAAAAATTAGAAATTATTTCGAGACACTTATACCAATTAAATAAGTTTATATATATATATATGCACACCTCAATATACATGTATTGACACAAATAGATGTATAATATATTAAAATCAAGGGCCATATACATTTTTGCATGTTTAATAGACTAACACATTTTTCTTTTTTTTCGTCTTATTTTTTTCTGCAGGCCTTACCTATACAATTCCAAGCAAAAACCAAAAGCTTCAGTTAAAAATAAATTGAACTCACGGTAAAATTATCAACTGCAAAATATTCCGCCTAAATCTATCTATTTCTAATCATTTTTCAAAGAAATCTATGAATCGAATTCTTTCAATATTTAAACGTAAATTGGCCATTATAACCTTGGATATTATGGGCTTAAATGAAACTCAAGTACACATAGTGTAATAGTTGCTGCAAACTGGAGGTGGTACATGAATCTTATGAAGTGAAGAAAGTAAGAAGCGCTTAAGCAGAAAGAGAGGGTCGCTGCAATGAAGAAACTCAGAGGATTTTAGAGCCATTCTAAGTTCAAACAAATGCAATGCGATTATAGAGTGTTACACTTCCTTTTCTTCTTTTCTTTTCACGTTTTAATGTGTTTTTTTACAAAAACCAAAACAATTTTCGTTTAATTTCTTTTAAATTTAGTGACGATGATGATTCGTTGGACATAAAGCCGCCGCAAGCCAATGTTGTTAGGGAATCGACGGGTAGTAGACGTAAGGAGAAATCTGGCAAAGATAAGAAACATTCCAAAGAACGTAAACACCGGGAACGTCTTTCAGATGGAGGTGGCGAACCTAAGGAACGCGAAAAAGACTATCATCGTGACGGCAGAAACGAAAGACGTGGTGATATTGATCGTCGCGATGTTCAAAAAAGGGAGGAGCCGCGCTATCATCATCATCAAAGACAGAGCGGTGGTTATGAAGGTGACGGCCGTGAATACGAGAAACGTTATCATGCCAAGCACTATGAGCGTCGGAGTCATCACATGGGCAGCGGCGCTTATCATCACCAAGAATCATACCAACAATATCAACATCATGTTTCAGTAAATGTGCGTCACCGCCAGGATTATTATGAAAGAAGACAGGATTACCATCATCAACCACCCGCCGATTATCATGTTCAGCGTCAACATCATCATGGTCAACAGCATCAACACACGCAACAATCCTATGGTGCAGGAAAACATCATCAGGATGTAGATGTGGAACGGCGTACAAAATATAGTTATGATCATTCAAAGGATCCTGAGAGTCTTGAACAAGATTTGCGCTCTCGATTGCTAAGCAAACGCCACAAATATGTGAAAGATGATACCATCGAGTTTTATGAACGTAATAACAGATCTTATGAAGAACGTGGCAATGACCAGAGATCTACCTCGAAAAGCGAACATCACAAAACCCGCCGAGAAAAAGTTAAGGAACAGAATATCATTGAAGTATTTGATAGTCCGGAGGGTGAACATCCGCGTCATACTCAACGTAAAAAACATAAACGTCATAAGGAAAAACATGAAAAACGAGCTTCATCTCTGGATGAAATAACTTCATCTAAATCAATAGAAACACTAGAAAAGCGTCGCGCCGTCGAGGACCCAGAATTAATGGCTCGCAGAGCGAAATTTCTTACTGCTGAGCAAGAGAAGCAAAAACGCAAAGAAATTGCTCGTAAGGAGCTAGAAGCTCGTCGAGAAATTCTTCGGGAACGAGGTACTATGGTCGACGCTTTAAGTCCCACCGCTGTGGCGGCTAGCGTTACTGCTGGCTTACATATTATTAAACGGAAAAAATCCGATGAAGGAGAAGAGAGAATTAAACGAAAACGTTCCAAAACGTCAAAGGACAGCGATGGCGATGAGGAACAAGAAGAAGAAAATGAGGTGGACGATCGAGACGAGGAGGATGGTACTGCTTCGGATAGTAGCTCTGATGAAGAGGAAGATGATACTGCTAGTGAGAGTGCTACGGAAAGTGAACGTAGTTACAAAAGAGGAACTACAATTAAAAAGAAAAAGAAAGAGAGCGACGAAAGCGAAGTGGAAATCTCTCTACCTAATAGTCCTCTTTCCATAGGTGAATTGTCGAAATCACCAAAGCAAAAAAAGCGAGATACAAAGAGAAATAAAAAACAGACTTTTAAGCCACATTCGGAGGAGGATGATGAAGATGACGACAATGAGAATAAACACCGCGAAAGGTCTTCGCGCTCACATTCTTTGACACTCTCACTTAGTCGTTCACGTTCACGTAGTCATTCTCACACAGCTGGTCGCTCTAGGTCTAGATCCTCACATTCTCGTAACTCAAGGTCGGCTTCTTCACGATCACATTCTCGTTCTCGAACCTCTACGGAGCACAGTAGATCACGAAGTATACATTCGTTGAGCCCATCACGTTCTCCCTCAAGATCCTCTCACAGTCACAGTCGATCAAGATCACGTTCTCGATCGCGAAGTGAAGAGCGTGATATGAAGGAAAATTTTCGCCGGGAACAAACCGCAAAGCTTAATGAGAAACGGAGTGCTGAAATAAAGATGGAAACAGATTTACCTGCCTTAGACGATAAAGGAAAACCATTGCCTAATTATTATCCCGGCATACAAGGCTGTCGATCCGTTGAAGAATTTCAATGTTTAAATCGTATAGAAGAAGGTACTTATGGAGTGGTATATAGAGCCAAAGATAAGCGCACTCACGAAATCGTGGCTTTGAAACGCCTTAAGATGGAAAAAGAAAAGGAAGGCTTTCCCATAACTTCACTTAGAGAAATTAATACCTTACTTAAAGGACAACATCCAAATATCGTCACTGTACGAGAAATTGTGGTAGGCTCTAATATGGACAAAATCTACATAGTTATGGATTATGTGGAACACGATTTGAAGTCACTCATGGAAACTATGAAGGAGAGAAAACAATCATTTCTACCGGCCGAAATAAAATGCTTGACGCAACAATTACTAAAAGCAGTAGCTCATCTACATGACAATTGGATATTGCATCGCGATCTTAAGACGTCGAATCTTTTGCTTTCTCACAAAGGTATCTTGAAAGTTGGTGATTTCGGTTTGGCTCGTGAGTATGGTTCACCATTAAAAGAGTACACATCTGTGGTGGTTACCTTGTACTATCGTGCTCCAGAATTGTTGCTCTGCTCCACGGAATATTCGACACCAATAGATATATGGTCAGTGGGTTGTATTTTTGCGGAATTTTTACAGATGGGGCCACTATTTCCCGGGAAATCTGAAGTCGATCAATTGAATAGAATCTTTAAGGTATATTTTTCTTTCTCTAGCATTTCGAAAAAAAGTTTATATACGTTACTTTCAGCTACTTGGTACTCCTAATGAAAAGATATGGCCAGGCTATAATAGTTTGCCGGCAGTTAAAAATATGATTAGCAAAAATTCCCAATTTGCCGAATATCCAGTATCTAGTTTACGTAAATACCTTGGTCAGAGGACTAGTGATAGCGGTGTTAGTTTTCTACAAGGTTTACTGACCTATGATCCGCGGCAACGTTTTACAGCTGAATCTGCCTTAAAACACGCTTACTTTAAAGAATTGCCAATACCGATAGATCCTTCAATGTTTCCCACCTGGCCAGCAAAAAGTGAGTTAGGCGCACGCAAAGCGTTGGCTTCCCCAAAACCTCCATCTGGCGGATCACAATTCAAACAACTGGGTAAAGATGATTTAGCAGCAAGTGGTAGCGGAGGTAAGATTATCTCTGGAATTATTACAGGCAACAAGAAAACATCTGCTAACACTGGTTTCGTACTAAATGCTAGCGTAGATCAAAGACAATTGGCTATGGCTCCAGGTTTTAAATTGAAGTTTTAAAACATTGTCAAATATTTTCATTTTCTTCTTTATGTCTTCAGCAATTTTTTATCGAAATTGTTTTTATTTAGTTCGTAAGTCTCGTGGGTGTTCTTAAAATCTGTTTACACATCCTTGCATTAATATCATTCACATAACTCAAATTTGAGCTTACAATTAAAAAAAATTAATGCTTTATGAATAAAAAATATAATTTAAAAACTTTATTACGAAATTTTAGAAAAATAGAAGCCACCTCTTCATTTCACTTATTTAAACATGTTACTAGATGGACAATACATGTAACTGTATGAGAAAGTATAATAAAATCTGTATAAAAAGATATAATTTTGGATAAAATAAAACGTTGAATTAGTTTTCAAAATTTTTTTTCTAGATAAAAACAACGAGTTGGTAACATTTGTATGTTTAGCGTAGATGCTGGATGTTGTTTTGCTAGCAGCTGTTTTTTATTAGGTTGTTTTGCTAGAAACCGAATATTTTATCTCAAGTTGGTGAAATTATGTTGAATATATCACGCAAATGTGCAACGCGTACTTTAAAACCCACTCTAATCGTGTGCCGACGAAATTTAGCTCATGATTCTGATAAGGAAGATTCTCTCATTTTAAAACGTATACGTGAAGAAGTAGAGGCGGATAAACAAGCATTGAATTGGCGTAAAAATCCTCCGAAAGTAGATGGGTCCGAAACCAAATTGAAACTATTTGCTAATGACGAGCAAACTTCAGATTATATAATAATGATGCAAAAACCGATGAATATGAAGGCATGGTTTTCAGCTTGGGAAAAGAGAAAGGAACAAAAAGAGCGGTATATGCAACATTTCGTTCCAGAAAGGCATAATATTTTGGGGAGCGATTTGGCGTCAGCTCATTTCATTTTATATCGTGGAGGAGCGGTTAAATTTCTTGGCATGTCTGACTGGATGCGAGCTGACGAACACCGTGAATTTGATTTGCCTTCTAAGTTCGATCCAAAATTTAAGGTGGAAGGTTTAAAATGTGCCAACATGTTACTGTACTACGAGGGTTTGGAGAATTTAAGATGGTTACAACATTTAAAATATCTATCTTTCCACAATGTTAACACATTTGATGATTGGTGCTTAGATCGCGTTTCCGGCTCGCAATGTCCCCAAGTAGAGGTATTAGATTTATCTGGAACAAAGTGTACGCACCACGGTTTGTCATGTTTGTATCGTTTAAGATCCTTAAAATTATTAATTGTCAATGAAGTTAAAAAATCCGTAGAATTTGAATTATCATGTTCTATGCTCCAGGAAGTTCTACCCAAGTTAAAAATAACCGATGCAACTGCTGTACATGTGTAATCGATATATATTAAAATTTATTTATTTACAAACTTGAGAAATGTACAAATAGACGCGTTTTCTACTTTTGTGTTTTACTTTTCACATATTCTTCTTTAATAGCAGCCCTTTCTTCTACGGGCGGTAAATGGGGCTCAATTCCTTTTGCCCGACGGTCTGATTTTACATGGCCCTTGTAAATTATAAAAATTATTATTAAATCATAATAAATTTTATTAAGCTAATTACCCAAAATTCTTTGCAATTTTTATAGTTGGCGAAGTAAAGTTCACAAGGTTCTCTTTCGTAATTATGTTTACTTAAACATTTATAAGATAATTCCTGTTCCTGTAGATGACTTTTTATAAATTTTATTATTATAGCAGCATACGATTACCTTAAGACATGGATTGTCACGTTCAGCATTAGGATTGCGAGGCATTTTTGGGATTTTGTCTGAGCGAGTTAAAAATATTTATGTAAATTTTTGAAAGCGTAATTTTGTTTTTAAGAACAGCTGCTCTGTTAAAGAATCTTGGCTGCACTTTTTAAATACTGCTGTTTCTGTTTATATTTAAGGTTTTTTATCTAACTCAAAACAATTATGAGCTCTATAAACTTTGAAATAAAATTAAAACGAGAAAACAAAATTTATTATGAAGGAGTGAGTTTTATTATACATGAGTTTATAATAATACATATATACAATATTGATATAATTTTTTTCATTTAGGAGCTTTTAACGGGTTGTGTTCAATTTCAGTGTCCTATTGAAACAAAACACGATGGCATTGTGCTAGCTTTGGAGGGTACGGTAAATCTTCATCTTAGTAATAGCAAGTCAGTTGGGTTGATGGATGCTTTCTATAATTCTTTAAAACCCATAACGCTTTTAAACTCTACTTATGAATTATCGGCACCGGGTAAATTATCCGCTGGGATGTCAGAATTTCATTTTGAATATCCGCTAATTTGTAAGAAGGAGCCTCGTATACTTTATGAAACCTACCATGGCATTTTTATTTACATTAACTATCAATTACGTTGTGATGTTAAGCGCAGTTTCTTGGCCAAATCTTTGCATAAAATACAACAGTTTTGCATACAATATAAACCACCGTCAGAGGCAATGAAATTAACTAACAAAGAAGTGCACTTTAGTATAAGTCCAGATAGTTTACAAAAAAACATGAAGGAACGTATAACAATGCCAAGATTTTTAATAACGGGTAAGTTGGAGCGCACCGAAATCTGCTTGACGCGACCTCTAAAAGGACATTTGACCATACAACACACGGAAGCTGCTATTAAATCCATAGAATTGCAACTGTTGCGCATAGAGACTTGCGGAAGCGAAGAAGGTTATGCCAAAGATGCTACCGAAATTGAAACCATACAAATTGCCGATGGCAACGTCTGTCCTAAATTGGATATTCCTCTTTACATGATACTACCACGTTTATTTACTTGCCCAACTTTAGTAACAAAAAACTTTAAAATAGGTAAGCGATTTTTTAAAAAATGTTGTTTCTTATTTTAATAATTTCATATATTATGCTTTAATAGAATTTGAAGTAAATTTGGTTATTATTTTCAAGGATGACTATCTGATAAGTGAAAACTTTCCAATAGTATTGCGTAGGTTGTATGGACCGTCCAATACAAAGATCGTAAATCGAGTAGTATAAATGAACGAACCCTTTAAAAAATAATTTAAAAAAAAAGAAAAATAAAATAAAATTAGTATTCATCAACTTTCTTGTATATCATCTATTCATTATGTTTTTCGAATTCCAATTTATACAGAATGTTTAAATAAATAATGTTATTTTGGATTTCGCGAAAGTTTTGGAGTGTCACCATACATGTTACAGACATATTGTTCGTATGTTCACAAGTTCGACTACGAACAATATTATGATTTTTAAAATTTTTTAAATTGATTGTAAGCGATAAGGCTCATTTTCATTCAGCTGGGTACGCAAATAACCCAAGCTATAGGTCATACTTTCTCAAAAATACTGTTGATTCAAATGTGAAGTGAATGGAGGCGTCACTAGATGGTATTGTTTTTTTTTTTTTTTTGGATTGAAATTGATCCTATAAACGTGGGCGAGGCTTATTTTTGATACATTAGTGTCACCTACCTCGTAGTTCGTGAAGTAATTGCAAGACGCTCTTTTTTTTGTGCTCACTGTTTGGAGTTTGTGAGAGTTCTCCACCTAGATGAAAATAAAATGGAGAAGAAAACGCCTAGTATCCCGAAAAATGTCTTTAAAAAAAAAGTGAAAACAGGTAAATTAGACATTCGATTTTTAAATTTGAAAAAAAACAAGACTCAAAATTCTATTCTTTCACTATTTAATCGATATTTAAATTTAAAAAAAAAGACAAGAATCCCAAAAACTTGTTCTTTCGCAAAGGGAAAGGAAGAAAAAAAATTCGATTTTTAAAATTTGAAGTTTGGAAGAGAGGGTTTCCCATGGATGCGCGGATATGTGGATTTCTGTATTTCTAACTAATCTTGAATACGCGAAAAGGACCGTACAAAGCAGAACTAAACAAAAAAAAAGATCACCAGATAAGTAAATTTCTTTTTTCTTCGTATCTTCGTTTCACATATCAACAAGGAACAAGAAAATTTATATTATTAATGTAAGTTAGAATTAAGCTTTATTTTTAGATTCAAATGTTTAGACTTAGACTCAATAAAATTTCCTTATATATGTATTAATTAAAAGTATGATATTGTAAAGTGATATATATATCGGGAGATGTTGTGTGGTTCCAGGAAGTGATTCCTTAAGCGAATGGATTGAGAATAGTTTTATTTTTTTATATTATGGGTTAGATTTTAGGTCTTTTTGGCAAACGAGACAGAAAAATGCATTTACTTTTGTGACAAGTTACACTAAGTTTGAATTACGTTGCAGACGTTATAAACTCTACTTTTCAGTTTGGGACTGTAAGCGGCTTTTATTTTCATAAATTTTCCAAGGTTGCAAGCCTCAATTTGGTTCACATATGACAATATAATTTCCTTAAATCAGATTTACAAAGGAACAATCTGTTCATTTATGATAATAATAATAATTAAAAATTTTGAAAAATACTACAAATTGAAAGAATTTTATATAGTGTACCAGAAGTGAATTAAGTTAATTAAATCGTTTAAAACCATAAAAACATTCAAACAAGGCTTTAAATCTATACCTTCTTGATTAGTGTGGGTAGTCAATTCGTTTCACTTATGTATGATTGCTTCATTTAGAACAGGAGATTCTCTAATTCTCTCTCTCTTCTCTTGTCAGGTATACAAACTAGCTAAATCAATTTTTAGGAATTATTAACAGGTAAGAAAGTCATATCGGATGCGACTAAATCTTCTATATCCTCCACTTTCAATTTAATATCAAAATTACTTGAATAGAACAAAATGTTGACACTTTGAAGTACTCGGTGGACGAAGTTAATTTTGCTCATTTTTACAGGATGCACGTTTTACAGAATAAACTTGCTCGGCATAATGATGTGGTCTAAATAGACCAATATCTCACCTAATTTCACCCTTGTCAACGGCGAATTCACTACATTTTGGAAAATGGCGGGAGTATTAACTAGTCCAAACATCTGGTCGTAATCGTAGTGACCATCTGTATTGACGAATGCGATGTATTTCGTAGACGATTCGGCCGCCTACATCTGGTGATAGATCTCTTACGGAGATTAAGGATCGTAACGGATTTGCTTCCTAAGAGTTGACATAACTGTTCTTGTAAACTTGGCGTAGAAGTAGTCGATTTAACGGTAGCGCGATTTAAGGAACGATAATCTACACAAAGGTTATTTTTCTACACAACGATTATATTAGATGTATATGAATGACAAGTGGTGTCGTTTGGTATTAATTCTTGATCCGAAGTATTTACAGTAGCTCTCCTTGCGAGTGGAATGCGATATGGCTTCAGTTTAATGGACACGTCTAACGTTAATTGAGTTTCCATTTGCGCTACGTTGCATTCAGTGAGATCGCTGGTCGTTTCCATAAAATATTATTGAAGTTCCTCCAAGACTTCGTTTAAACGATCATAACATCTGAACCGTCATCCAATATGCTCATTATGTGTACTATCCAGCAATCACCTCTGCCGGTCATTAGGCATTGGTTTTCTTAACACAAAACACCGCAACCAAGTAATATGTTCCAATGGATAATTTTCAACCAATTAGTTGGGATTGTAAGCTTTGTTATCCATCTTTATAGTAGCGGCTATTTCGTGAATAAACGTAAATCGTTCTCCTGCAAAATCATTTAATGTTATAGCTCAAGATTACCTAATCTGCTGGCAAAGGTTTTTTGATGTGTTTTAATAACTGTCGCTACACTCCTATTTGAGATCGTTTCGGGAGCCCACATTTGATTATTGTTTGTAACAACCCGTTGCGGTTTGCGTGTCATCCCAGCCGTCAGCGGTGGTTAATTCGTTGATGCATTTTTCAGGCATTGCAATCAGTCTAGCGTTGGTTGATTCGTTTATTTGTTAGCGTTGGTTAATTCGTTTATTTGTTTGCGTTGCATTGCTGTCAATCCAGCGTTTGTTAATACCTTGATGCATTTCCGTTGAATCGTCAGCATGTCAGGCTTGGATAGTTCGTTGCTACATTCGCGTAGCATCATTCTCTGCGTCACCACTTTTAAATTGAACAGTGCTATCAGCCGAAGCGTTTCGCTGCTGGTGGACGTTAAAATTTATTACAGATGACGAATGTGATTGAGGGCTGCGCTAAGGATGTGAAGTTAGGTTTAAATTTAACTAGCATAGTCACAAACCAAAAGTCTTAATAGAGTTCTGGTAAGCGATTAACAGAATCTTGTAATCCAAAGTCTTGGAAGTATTTATATCAAATATTATTAGAATAGAACTATTTTGGACCTTTTTTGAGCGAATATGATAAACAAACCATCAGTTTTTGTTAATTAGGTAAAACTCGATTTAAGAAAGTTTTTCTGCTGTGTCAAATATGACATTCAAAGAGCGAAAGTTTAATTGGCCGCTATAGTCAAACCAAGTGCCGCGAAAAAACGGAACTAGTATTGGGTGGGTTCTTGATGAATGAATACCCTTTGCAACGATGTATAGATTATATCAAGTTGCTTTAGGAAAATTTTTTTATTGGACTTTGAAAATTGCTCTATTTAGGGCAAAATAAGAGCAAAGTTTCGGAAGGCACTGCGGGTAAACCATAGACTGCTACACATCATGCATTCACGTAATACTAGTTTATTTTTTTCCCCAATACTATATAAAGCAATTTATATTTAATTTCACTTCCTTAACTGCGCCTAGTTGACACCTTTGTTTTCTATGGGCTTTTTGGTACAGCCACATCACGAATAGCCTTTTCTAAATCGTTTATTTTCTTTAGTAATAGATGAGCACTGAGTCCGTTGTCCGAAGTTAACTCTGTTTCCTCCACATGTTCTCCTAAGCGATTTATTAGCTTCTTTGTGCTGGTATTTGTTGACAGGCTTTTCTATGTTTCGCACGCTTTCCACGTGTTCTTCTTTTTTTTCATGTTAATTGTCGCACAACACCAGCTTATCACTTTAATTTTTAAATTTTTAAAATAATTTGTAAAATAAAAGAAACTCTCTTTTATATCATTTGAAACCTTTATTGTCAAACATTTCAGTGCGAATAGACACATTTTTGTGCTTTTCGCTTGACTGCGACTGCAAATCTAGGACTTTGCTCGACTGTTACAGTGTATAATCGAATCTGAATAGTTCAGCAGCCAACCAAACAGGTCTTTGCATATCTGTTTAGTCCTGTTGGCATATACGTACTGTAGAAGATAAACATACAGGAAAGAGTAGGAAGGATAGGAAAACTATTAAATTAATAACTTATCTTCTCAATCGTCAATCATCCCTTTTATAGCCGAATGCCGCCTTCTTACTACGCTGCTTTGTGAATCAAAACTTATTGCAACGATATGAGTAGAACATAGAATTGCTCTAACGTAAATAACCTCATATAGGTTAGAATGTAACTTAACTTGATGTAGTAGTGTTAGTGGTAGCATAAAACAGTTTCTACAATTTCCCTTGAGTGGTTTACTGGAGTGAGAGCAAAAACGAAACTTTCAATCTAACGTTGAGTGCATTGCAATCAATAATGAGCTGGATAATTTTTCGCGACGTCAGTATCAGAAACTGATTCTTGCATACATAAATTATTTGGTGTGTCTCTATTGATTATCATGCGTATGTTTAAATTGTAATTAGAATGTTGGAAAGCCGATTTTGTGATAGGAGGTTACAAAGATAACGTTAATTGGTATTATTTCATGAGGTAGGCGTAAATTTAAATATGAAGAGAAATGTAGGAAAATGAAACGATAGTGTACATATAGTCTGAGCTCATTTATGTCTTTATTGGTTGAATACATATGTTTGTATATATACAAGTGATATATGTATATAAGATGTGTGAATATATATGTATGTATACATGTGAGAGGTTATGGGTCACTACAGAAAAGCAATATATGCGTAAAGAGATGAGGTGAGAAAGCCGAAACGCGAAATTGATAAGCACTTCATTCAAATGCTTGTTCAAATTGTTCGAAAAATTGAGGAAGATCGGCATAATTCATATTATAATACCGTTGTGGAATTGAAAATTGGTCAGAAAACAGTTTTGAAACATTTCTATAAGGCTGGACACAAAAAGAAGCTCGATATTTAGATACAGCAGGAATTAGTAGTGAAAAATTTGAATTACATTTAATCTGTGAATTGTTAAAACACGTGTCACGTACAACAATAATGTGCAGAAAAAATCGTTGCCCAAGTTGGATAAAGCTGAACAAAGGATGTTAAAGGCCGGATTAACGTCACATAACGTAGTGCCTTAAGTTTGATGGGATTGGGAAGGAGTTGCTCCAATCTGATTAGGCAATGTGTTTCACAAAAAACAGCGACAACAATTGTCAACAATTAATGTGTTTAAAGCGAGCAATTGAAGCAAAGCCTTCAGAATTGATCAATAAGAAAGTCATCGTCCTCGACTAATATAGTGGAAGACCGTATGCATTTTTAATGACTTGACAAGTCTTGAGATAGCTTGGAATTTTTTTGTTCTCTTTCCGGAGCATTTTCCTTATCATATAAAAGATGAGTTTAAAAGAGCCTTTTTTGCTCAGTGCCACATCAGGAAATCCCCCCAAGTACATTTAAAATATAAGAAAAATGCATTTGAATTTTGGTGAAAGATCGTCACGAACTTTTCAATTAATCTATTAATATGAAGCAAAACCATCGTCTTTTTTACATTTTTTTATTTTTTCAATTCGCTAAGAACTTGAACATTTGTCTTTCGTCTAAAAAATTTATGCACTCGTAAACCGTGTGCACATGCATGATTCATGCATTTCTGTTCTGTTCTTGTATTTAAATCATGCTTGCATGACTCGAAACTTTTTATTCATGCTTGCGTAGCAACTTGATAATGATAATCTATGTTCACTTCGTTTGAATAAAACGGTAACATTGAAAGCATTTAGTATTCTCAGCATTATTGTTACCGTAATTTATGAAGTTGTTGTATTTGGTGTGTAATAATTAATGGTTTAAATTACAAGCACGTATCAGGACTAAACTGTCTAAATACTAACACCAATTTCAAATGTAACAACTGTGACGGCAAGTGTAACACACACACACACATATATATATATATATATACTATACATCTATCGTTTTATACGTACCGTTTTATATGTATATACACAGTTAAATGAGGCAAATAAACTAAAGCGTATGAAGCATGTACATTTAATACATATGCACACTGTAGTGTTGGATGTGTCCATGTATATGTATGCCTATAAACGCACGTATACAAGTTTTCCATGGTAAAAAAATGCTTTCTCTTTATTTTTTGTTTTTGGTTTTTACGCCCGTTTTATCGTTATTTGTTTGACTTTTTTCTTTCCTTTTCGTTACATTAGTGTTTTTACTGTTGTTGCGTACGCTGTGGTTACTATGTTATTTTCATTGTTTGCTTTTGTTGTCGGTGTGTTCATTGGGTCAATGGGCTGCCATTGACTTAAATTGCATCGCACAAGTGGAAAACAAGCCAGCAAATAAATGGTTTTTGTTAAATACACACATGCATACATACATCCATGCATACAGAAGAATAATAAAAGCTTAACATCATATGCTATGTAACAAAAACTTAATCTACCGGGCGTATGTTTATAGGAGCAGCAGGTCCTTGCGTAATGCTAACTGCAATTTTCTTGTTTTTATTTATACCCATAACGGAAAGTTAGTGAAGTAAATATTCGCATTATCCAAAAGGAAGATTTAGGGACATTCTGAATTGAAATTTAGCATCAATTTAAGCATGTTCATGTGTCCGTGATTGTGTAATATTTGGGTTTCTCCTCGTTGTCAAATTAAGATATAGGTTTCAATTTGGTCAAAACACATGGGAAATCCTTGCAGACATGTTAAAGATATCGAAAAAGGGGTGAAATCTTTTGAAGGACACACTTGCAAAACAACATCAATTAAGAACATCTCTATTACCTGCATGGACACACACACACACATGGAGCAACATTCGCCAAATATTGTAGATTATCAAAATTTCATATCATCCGCTTTTTACGATATAAGTGGCGGGTATACAAGATTCGGGCAGAACCGAATGTAATTTTGCTGCTTTTTTTTATTGTTGTTAGTTGTGTACTCACTTGGTTTTGTGTTAACGGTTTTTGGAAGAAAAGTGAAAAAAAAAGAAATCGTACTAAAACTTAGTGTAAAATATATTTAATTGGTTGCTCACATAACAACGCGCTGACACTATGCATTTATTTCGTATATATGAAGTATTCGTTGTTGAAATTAAGTGCAATTTCTTTTAAATTCTTTTTTCAATTTTTCAATTATGAACGGCTTGAGCGAATTGTAATAGTAGTTTAACATGTTATTTGCAGAAAATTCATTTTTTGAATTCGTGTTCAAATGAATCGTAAAATATATTTGTGTTGCAATGGATGAGAGATTGAGCTTTGGCTTTCGTTTTGATTATAAGGCTAATCACAACACGAAGACTTCCTTAAACAATTTTGAAATTAACTTCGAATGCGCTAGGATTCAGTTACATTAGGAAATAATAATTAATTTTTGGCGCTCAATAGTGATTTTTAAATTAAACATTTTCATATTTAGTCTTCCCTAATGCATATTTGTGATTGCTGCAAAAATTGCTATTAGTGAGTCAGTTGTAGAAAAACAAAATTAATTATATGTTTGAAGCTGGTTGTGTAAATAAATTTCGATTCGACAATTCTGTTGTATTAATTAAAAGCTATTAGAAAATTAATTATACAACATACTTCTCATATGTATGTCATTATAATTATAATATTGAAAACTCAATTAAATCGTGCTTGGAGTGTGTACGATTTTTCAAGTTTACCTTTTTTTTTTTCAAAACAAGAAAAAAAGCGAACGTTTCATTTAATGCTTTGCTTAAACTAAATTATTTGAAAACTGGATTTCGAGTTTACGATGCATGATAGAAGTTTTTTTTTTGCTTATAGTAACATCTTTTGTTACGAAATTCTTAAACGACTTGATAGTGAAATATATTTTAATTCAAATAAATTGAAAACAAAATGTGTGTTAATCAAATTACTACAAAGGATTTTAATTCTCAAATTTTAACTTTCTTCTAGTGGCTCTTGCCGCGGTCATATCTCACACATGCGCGCTATTTCTTTTTGTAGTTTTTCTCTTTTGAAATTGTTATAAAAAGTTCAGCACGTAAACTTATACTATTTTGAAAACAGCTGGTGTTGTATTATTATACGTGGGGGCATCACTGCGTATGTATTTTCCACTTAGAATTTCAACACGTTTTCAAGTCTTATACTTAACAATTGAAGAAGTATATTAATTGTTTATAACTATTCGCAACAGTGTGCAGTATGTAGAAAGTGGAACGATTTACAGTAACTTTATCTGTCTGATCGTATTGTCTTAGGTCTACCAAAATGTGAATTGAAGCTTTTTCCAATCTTTACGATCAGAGTAAATGAAATTTTGAAATGCTTGGTAAAAATTGTTTGTTTTTTTTCTTTACTTTACTGATTAGCTACAAACATTTTGAGAGCTAAAAAAAAAGAAAAAATGACTACATTTAGAAGCCTTAAATTTATGTAAACAATTGATTTTTAAGAAGCTTTTTTTGTTCCATTTATGCATACGTTTGTATTTAGGCATTCTATTTAGGAAATCGTACAAAAATACTATATGAACATCTTTAAATAAGCCTGTATGGTATCAAAAATACGGGTTTGACCGAATATAACTCATGGTTTAGTTTTCTTTCAAAATTTTCCAAGCTATACATACGCATTCACCATTTAATTGGCCTTAAGTTGTATGACTTGGTCATGATGTGACCTCAAAAAAACGGTAATATTTGCAGAAATAAACGGTAAAATATACAGTAGTGTGAAAAAAAATGTCACATTTGCTTTTGGGATTTTAAAATTTATTATGAAAGTTAAAAGAACATTAACATTAAAAGAACATTAATTTAAAAGAACATTTTTTAAGCTTCGTAGTACACGTAATAATACATAGTTTGGATTAAGATTAGTATAAAATTTTCTGTAATATATTGCTTGAGCCTTGCAATTTGTGAAATACAACGTCACTCAAATATCCTTCATGGGACATCTTACAGGACTGAATCCTTTTAATGTAATTTGCAATGACATGTCTGCACATAGCGGACAACAGCTCAGCCATAATTTAACGGATGTTCGTTTTCAATGCGCCGAGAGTTTGAAGCTTGTTCACATAAACTCAATTCTTTGCGTAACCTTACAAAAAAAAGTCCAACGACGAGAAATCGTACGATCTTGGTGGGTAATTCGCATCACCAATGTATGAAATTACACGTCCGGAATATTTCTCGCGCAACAATGTCGAAACGGACCGCGTTGTGTGGCTTGTGGCACCGCCTGGCTGAAATCACATATCTTCAATATCCATATCTTCACTTTCTGGTCCGAAAAAATTAGCAATCATGTAGATGTAGTTATCAGAATTGACGGTTTATGCTACACGCTTGTCATTTTCAAAAAACCTCCGGCCTATAATACCTCCAGACCAAATTCGCCTATCATACCTCCAGACAAAAAATCGACAATTACTTGTGAATTTTCACGGCCCAGATGCGACAATTTTGCTTGTTGACATATCCACCAAACGAAAAATAAGCCGCATCATTGAAGAAAATTCGATCTGAAAAATTGTCGTGCATACGGTATTGTTCGAGCCTTTCTTCTACGCGCTGCACAATTGTTTGACTTCAATTCTTGTGCTAGGTGAATTGCACAAGGATGGAGGTATAAATAATGCGCCGTAAGATAGGACCAAATAGTGTGCGCGCCATTTAACGGATAAATTTGGATCTTCTTTCACATTTTCGCCGACAGCATCAATATTTTCTAGCGAGGATGCGTTTCGATGATATGTGGGTCTTAAAATGTCAGTTTCTTCAAATTTCTTCACAATTTTGTCTATATTACGTTTAGATGAACGATTACGTCTATCATAATCTGCACGTGATGCACGAAACGTACCTACTACAGAATTAGCATTTTTGTAATAAGTTTTTTCTATTTAAGCACACTCAGCCGTTATTAAACGATCCATATTGTATTAGGATCTTACAAAAATGTTGGCCATTTTTTCAGCTGAAAAGGTAATTTATTGAGAAAAATTGGTACAATACATATTAATCAAAATATTTCCCATAATTTTCTACATCTTTTTCCCATCTTTCTGACAACGTAGCGTTGAAAGAACTCACGATCCCTTGAGGCTATCAATGAATCGATCCATTTTTACACTTCTTCAACTTTATGAAATCGTGTGCTAGTACCAAGTTGCTGCATCGATTTGAACAAGCGGTAATCAGAAGGCGCTATGCCTGATGAGTATGCTGTGTGCAGCAGGGTTTCCCATTCGAGCTTCAGCAATGTATCCTTGACCACTTCTGCAAAATGTGGCCGAACAGACATTTTCAATCAATTGGTGTGGTAGCCATTTTTCACCCTTCAGGGCCTGTCTAAACGCATGTAAACCTCTAGAAACAGTTAATTCATCGACTGCGAAGCTCTTCGGAGGATTTTTGAGAGTTTAAGCCGAATTTCCGTCGTTTTCGAAGTTTTTTGGCCGTTCTTTGTCCTTGACACGGAGATGACCACTTTTAAGCCATCGAAACAAAGAGCGACAATTGCGATATAATGGATTAGCATCACCATAAGCTTCTAAATGCTTTTGATGGGCTTTGCCATCTGATTTGTTCAAATCAAACTAGAAATGTAATGAACCCCGAAAATGCAATTTTGAGCGTTCCATGATTAGCGACTGTATACAATAAATAAAAAATAAAATTGAAAATTATTATTTTAGATAGAAGAAGATCAAAATTATGGAATTCAAGTCTTATGTACACTGGTATTCCCCATTACTTTAGCACTTTTATCTGTAGAGGTTGCTGGGTAACATTTCTGCAAGATCATAATAAAATAACGAATATTATACTAAACATGCGATGACCTGGATGATAGTTGTATTCTACATATGTTACTAAAACGAGCGGCTACCAAATCCGGACCACGAAATGGATGATCCTATATTAGGCTAATTCAGAAGTGTTCGTACTTATACCTAACGAGGAGAAGAGAAGAAACTTACAATGTATTATATTTTCATGGAAAATTTCAAGTCGATGTAACCAATATCATTCGTGTAAAAATACCAGTTTAAACTGCACTTGTGTTAGCTGTGTTTTCTTATGTCAAAAGTATTCACAATGATGGAAAAGGAAATTATAAGGGAAGCTTTTAAGTAAACCGCATGTGTTTTTGAATGTAAAATAATAGCAAAAAACTTTTGAAATTTTGTCTATTTAGAATTTTTATTTTATTCAGCAGTTGTAGAGAGAGAGAGAGAGAGAGAGAGAGAGAGAGAGAGAGAGAGAGAGAGAGAGACACTAAAAAAGATACCAGTTTATATTTTAACTTTTGCGATTTTCAGTGTTGCTACATCAGATTTAGAGACGGACAAATGGCTAGCTGAATAAATCTATCCAGAAGACTGTGGCTTTTCAGAAGAGTCTCTAGGTGTTGTAAAAAGTACGATACAACTCATGAAACGCTTAGGCTTTAGTAACTAGTTTTTTCCACTACTGTATTCATGTTTATAAATACGTTATTAAGAGGCATTCATGCAGGTGTGATTTCGTACACGGTTAAGCGTGCGCATCTATATATGGACATATGTATTATATATATGTATATATATATATATACACGTCTGCATGTTTTGGTTATGAAAGGTAAAGTTCTAAAGTACAAGCAACCACTAATGGTCTCTGGAGACAGGTAAAACTTTACATATGTCGTAAATTTCTGATTTTGGCAAAAAACAAAATAAATAAAAATAAATAACCAAAATTAAATTAAATAAGAAATTTTTAAATGTTTAGTTAAAATGAAACGAACACTTAGGAACTTAATAAACTATATATTCAACGTTTTATGTAAACAATTTGTTTATAAATTAGACGTCGTTTATGTATTAACTTGTCCAGGATGGGCTGGAAAAAATCGGTCGAATTTATTGAATTTTGATGCTTTTATCTGCAAAATAGGTATTGGATATGCTGAACATTTCATCATATCATCTGCGATTTAATTTCCAGCACTATATGGGCACTTAGTAGGTTACGTTTTCTAAATGATTTAAGGACAATCGCATAGGAGACGGAGATGAATTATATTTAATTCATTTTCAATTTTTGTAACAGTTTTCTCAACAAACTGTCTTCTACCAGTGCGCGCAATTAAAATAATTGCTGTTGTATCAGCTTTTGCTGACTTTAAGAAGAAAATTCATCCATATAAGCTTTTATTAATAAATTATAGATACGTGCGTACATACGTACCTACATACAATTTATTTATTTATGAACGGATGTATAATTTCCGCATATGTATGAAACTGATGAAATCGTTGCTATCTGTGTTTGTTAATATATACATGTATATATATATAGGAGCTTATACGGCCCAGTCGTCAAGCTGTGTAAACCAGTTAACATGGCAAATAAACCTGAACTGCTGGCCTCTTCTTGGTGTTTGTCCCTTTTTTCATATATTTATTTATTTATTTTCATTTTTTGATGTCTTAAAACATCGCTCGACATGATTTTTCTTTTTCATATTATCTGTCCTGTGTTAAAATGTGCATGTTTTCTGGCATGTAACGGGTTTTTGTTACTGTTGCTGTTGTTAACTTCCTGTACGATGTTCATGAATAATATTTATGATTTATTTTAAATGATACTCAACGCAAAGTTAACAGCAACGATCATTAAGATATATTTCGCAGCTTTTTTTCGTGGTATCGTGGTATCGTGTAAACTGCTTGTCGGTTGAATGCACAAACTGCATTTTTCGTTCAGTTCTGCATTTAATTTTATGAAATGAAAAAGAAACTTGAACGTCAGTGCACACATATGTATTTATTATATATAATAAAAAAATATACGTAACGAAATCCATGTTTTAAAAGTTACAAAAATTAAGAATTCCTGACGAGACAGAATTTATGCACGTATCGTCCGTAAAAGTTAAATAAAAATAAAGAAATTAAAAAATATATCCTTATTAATGCACATGATATTTACCAAGAGAAGATATAACAAGAAATTTACATTCGCTTGGGACCGAATTTTGTGTAGTCACCAGCATTCATTCATTTAATAATACCAAATTTTTCTGTCTAGCCTAGCTTATAAGCAATAACTAGAAAATGTCAAAAAAATAAAAAAATTAAAAAATTGGATCACTTTTTAATTTGTGTGGGCATGGCCGATTTGATTATGAATTTAAAAGACTTCAGCCTTCTAGCTTCTATAATTTATGAGTAATAAGGGAAAACTGTCATTTTCCATTTTATGCTTTACAGGGGTCGTGTGTTTTGATCGATTTAGACTATTAGTACTTTTAATTTTTGCGAGCAAGAGAATGTCAATAATATATACACACCCAGCCAGACACACAGAGGAACACATAGCAACACATGGTCCACATTTAAATGAGTAGGGAAACATACATATTCTCGTGGACGCTCAAAAAACACCAGTAGATCGTAAGCATTTAAACTAGACGAATAACTGAAAGACGAGTTAACAAGTCTAAGCGACGAATACATCAAATTCTGCCTTTCTCTCTCTCTTCTCCAATGTACATAACTCAATAATACACGGCGCATTCCAAAACGCTTATAAAAGGTATCTCAATAAAAGTGCACTATTTAAATTTTGTCATTTTTTTCGTGCAAGTGGCTCTGAAATTTGATAGCTTTCATCTACGATCATTCCGATTATTAAAAATGCAACGCTACACAAAGGAAGAACGCGTTATACTTGCGAAAACTCGTTACAAAAATGGGGAAAGTTCACATTGAAATAGCTCTCAAACTTTGTGGAATTTTGGGTCGAAAAAGTACATCAAGTGTGTCAACAATTCGTACAATGGTCAAAAAATTTACTGGTGTGAAGTTAGCCCCCACTTGTCTGGCCTCCTTTTTTCTCTTTGCTAAAAAAGGGGCTACGCAGCATTTTGACGAAAGACTTCCATGTTCACCCATATTAGATTCAGCTTACTCGCAGGCGGAAACTACCTGGCCATGTAAATCGCCGGCAATGAAATAGAGCGCTCTTATTCAGACATCAATTACTATTGCTGTGAACTGCTTCGTAATCGCTTTCGTCACTTGAAGATATTAGATATTATTTTGTATAACTACTTAGGTGGTGATAAGTTCTTACGACGACGGTTGCTTGATCAGCTGCTCGTAAATGTCGCAATAGTCAGATATATGCGATCGAAACTGTCGTTGGCGTATCAAATTCATTTCAGAATTGCTATCTATTTGAAGAAACTGCTTTACCAACTTGTTGCAAAGCTGGATCCCTGTCTATATTTTATCCGCTGTCATAGAATCCGATTCTTCTGTTACGTTTGTACGAACTGTTAAGCTATTGATAATGTCACTATCATTTATAGCTTCGGAACATATTCACTGAAGGCATCAAAACTTTTTCTGCTGATGTCATCTTCCAGCGCAATGATTTCTAATGATAACGTGAACGTGTTTGCGGCTACAGTCTTATTAATGACACATTCAGGCTAAACTAATTTTCAGCACGAATTTAATTTAATGAATGCAGTAGCGTGTTTTGTGCAGTCTGAAATCCAAACTTTAGTCAGTTTTATTCCATCGCTTTCTATTTTTTCCAAAATGTATTTGAAAGCTAATTTCAAATTATGATGATGATGGTTTATCTAAACTTGTCCCGGATAAAATTAAGAGAATTTTTCAAAAAAATGAAGACGATCGGTACAATTCATCTTAGGATATTGCTGCGTAATTAAGCATTGGTCCGAAAACACTACTGGAGCATTTCTATAAGACAAGACAGAAAAATAACTTCGATATTTGGATGCTACGTTAAATAACACTGAAAAATTTACTGAAACGAATCCTCAATCTGTGAACAGCTACTGAGGAGAAACAAAATCAAGTCCTTTTTGAAGAAATTGATGACCGGCGAACGATGGTAAAACATAGATTAACGCTACCTAAATTAATGCATCATAAGCAACTCTAAACTGGTCATATGAGTGATTGCATTAGTACCAGCATTAATGGAATTAAAAAAGCTAAAGAGTCTAAAATTGATCAAGCCATCACGCCAGAAGCACACAACGATTCTGTAAAAATTGAAAGAACTTGGTTGGGAAGTTTTAATGCATGTACGCTATAGTCCGCACTTTGCCCCCTTCGACTATCAGTAATATTGTTCTCTACAAAGCATTCTTAAAAAGTGGAAGTAAAAGTGATTTCAAAAAAGACCTGTAAAAATCAGTCGGTTCAATTTTTCGCTTAGATTTCGTACGAATTCTACAACAATCGAATAACGAATTTACTAGAAAAATGGAACGACACTATCGTTCAAAATGGCAAATATTTTGTTGAATAAAATTTATTTAAATTATAATATAAGAAAGATATGATTTTGGTAAAGAAACGCCACGAAGTTTTTTTTTGTTTAATAATCTTTATGATTTCATTACAAAATTAAATATTTTTATAACATCTAAGTTAACGCAAACATTTTCGATTATATCCGTTGAATATGTTTTCTTTGTAAAAAAGAAGGATTCCGCTTGAGCTGAAACTTTTTATCAATGACACATACACGCTGATCAATGAAAATACACATTTTATATAGTCCCGCAATCATATTTGTACAAGTTGGGAACTTTTGACAAATCTAATATACTCTATGCGGTGGTGGATATAGTTAGGCAGAAAACTACAACGTTACGACAATTCCCTGTCGTAATGAAAGTTTTGCCTATACGACAATGTAGACAATTACGACAATGTAGACAATTACGATAATGTAGACAATTACGATAATGTAGACAATTACGATAATGTAGATAAATTCGAAATACTCCAATGATTTATTAAGAATTTGTGGACTTTATATGAACTCTGCAATATGACGAATTACGCCAATGCCAATATTGAACGCGCATACCTATTATCCTGAGTTTGATTACAGGAAAAGGAGCGACGAAGGCACACCTACGCGATTTATATGTACATATTCACTGATCAAGAAGAGATAAAAATTTTATGGAAATCGATATATGTTTCAGTGCAACAACAAACGATATGATAAACTTAATATCCGTGAAATAAATTTTTGCACAAACTTTAATTTTCTTTAATGAAACTTTCTCTGTAATATTGATCAGGAAAAAGTAAATTAATTACATTTTTCTAAAACCTATTTTGTATGTTATGAGCGTTGTAAATATAAATGTGAGTTCACTCACGTTTCAGTAACGTTATTTTTCTACATATACACATTTATACGGGTAGGAAAATAACAGTTATTATGAAAATAATAATTTCGATATATTCTATAACATAAATTAGATAATAAAATCGATTGATATTGGATTTCTTGAGACGTGTTGGCATAATTTTGTTTGATTACTTTTTCACACTAATACTAAAAGGATAAAAGCAGACAATGAAATAATAATATTAACAATTTAATAAATTATATTGAAAAAATTTTTTGAAATTATCATTTACTTCAGTGAACTAAAAAGTAGAAAATACACTTTGTTCCAACCACGTCTATGAATATATAAAATCTTGAGATGTTCAAGATCTTCATATGTAAGAAACTCGATGTTTCAAACACCGCAAGCTTTTATACGTATTCACGAAAAAGTTATTATTTAAAGAAATTATTTTTAGATAATCTATTTTTTCAGTTTTAGTCTCTTACGTGTACAATTCGAATTATCTGTTTTCCAAAAGTCTCATTCCTGTGGGTGTTGTCTTTGTACAAGGGCTCTTTCCAGTTGCCTTCGTATGGTCCGTTTCTGCTTTTTCTAATTATTTTACTCTTCTCTTAGCGCGACGTGTATATCTTAGGTCCCAAGTACAGTATACGATTTTTCCTCGTACATAAATAGAAAAGTACATTAAGAATGCTTTTTCTCTTTTTTTTTAATCAGTGTAAGTCGATTTAATGACGGTTTTTGTTTTTAATCTCCACTTCTTCGTATTGTGGATGTCACGAATATTCTGATAAATGATTGGCAAAAAGACGATCTGTTTTAGTTGAACTATGATATGATCGTTCATGACATTATATTAAAAGCAATCATAAGTTCAGCGGCAAATATAAGCTAAACTGGCTGATGTAGACACGCTTAACAAACGTACGAATGAAAATACGTAAACAATAATAGCGCAATATATCCCTCTAAATTATGGATAAAAGAATACTTCTAAAAACATTTAATTGCCGTCTTTTAAGAGCACAGGTAAAATGTAACATCACATTTTTAGACACTACATTACCTTTGGTAATGGTACATCAGCTTTGTGCGGGTGTATGCAACATCCAGAAAGGCAGTATAATTTCATTTAGTAATGCTTTGAAATGACGTTTACGTTACCTCAAATCTTATTCGCTGTATATACATACTTTCGGTGGAATTATGTACAATAACTTAAACTTGGAGATGATTGTAATTCAACTAAAAAATAATTTAAAATATTGATGTGTAGTTCACAATAGCTAATGATACGACATTTTGTTAAAAAAAACAATCCCGATCCCTGCCCAATCAGTCCATTTGATAATAATAGAGAAAGAGTCTTGATGCTTTCGTATCATTTCTGAAAGAGATCAAAATTTATCTTTCGCTCAAATGCGAGATGTATTTATCTCATTTGTATCACTCTTCATTGAAGACCAGAAGCTGTACAGTAAACTTATCAATCTATTTGCAATAATCAAGAATTACGTCTTAAAGCTATATATGAGGACATATCAATTCGTTCATATATGTGTTTTCGAGTTTTCCTTCCTTTAGCGGTTTGCCCTCATCTAAACTTAATGTTCAAAATATTTAAAAAATGCTGAGGCTAAGATCATATTTTATTGACACAATTTCACAAATGTCTATGATCCCCTTGAAAATGTTTATGATCCTATCATATAGTACTATTATACGGAATACTTGTTTCGTACAAATTTTCCATGAGAGAGAAATATAAATTTGAAACAAATTCAATAGCTGCCACTAAGCATATTTCTCGTGTTTGTCTTATGCTAGAAAGTCTCTACATTCTAGGTTTGCTTCATATAACAACAATATATGTTATTTAACTTAGAGAAATATATTTTTATAATATTTTAATATTTTTTAACTTTCAAAACACAGCCTTTCCTTGGATCTTTTAAGTAGACGAAATGCTTTTTTAAGTGTTTAAGTGTCATGGCACCGTAATGTATAAGAGGTGATTAAATAGACATTATGTCTGCCTTAGACTTACACAATGTGCTAGAAATGCTCTAAACCTTTTAATTTTTTGAAAACTTCTAGTCTAGAACTCTAAACTTAATTGTATTCTCCGCAAAATAATATATGGGATAAAAATCGTTTAGTTTTAATAATGAATTAATGAGTTTCTTAAAAAAATTAAAAACAAATCGTTTTTCATATTATAAGCAGGTGAACAAGAATTTATAAAATTTTTTCTACTTACTGTTCTTATTTCTTGTGTTTTCACGATGTTTTTCTCTTACTATATCAGAATAACACGATAATGATAATAATATTTGCATCATACAACCATATGTTACTCGTATATAATATTAGAGTAAATTTGCATTTGTCCACATGTTTATAAAACACCATAGAATCTTTCATTTACATACGAGTTAAAACTTCAAAGATGGGAAAGTTGACTATTAAATATCCTCTATTACTTCGCTTAATGCAATTCTTCATCTGTCTTTGTTGTAAAATGTCAAAAATTACACTCCTTTGCCATATAAAGACTTATTTTGCATGAGAATCCTTACATGCGGAGAAATTCAGGCAAAACAGATATAGTTAATCCAAACTTATCAAAGTAAATATGTATATCAATTCATTATGCATCATCAAATTAAATTAAATTAAAAAAATTAAATAAACAAATAAATTAAATAAAAATTAAACCTTGTTGCTGTATAAAGGCTTATATAGGGTTATCCGTTTTGTAGTTACGAAAGTAAATAGAAATAGAACAGACTTGTGATTAAGATTTGAATAACAATTTTTTTACTATATTGTGTGGATTCCGCCATCATTTGTGGAATACAACATCGATCAAACATCTTACATAGAACATTTTACAGGACCAGATCTCTTTGTGATCATTTTCCACAACCTGTCGACGCATAGCAATAGCACAGGGCAATACCTCGGCCATAACTTGACGGATGTTCGCTTCTCAAGCGCCAAGAGTTTGAAGATTGTTCACATAAACTCTGCCAAAGCGGACCGTGTTGTGTGGTACCGTCCGGTTGATATCAGATATCTTCACTTTCACGCCAGAAAGAATTAATAATCATGTGGCTGTAGCGACTGACGGTTCATGCTACACGTTTGACATTTTGAAAACAGTACTGGCCTATCATACCTCCAGTCCAAATACCATATAATACAGTAACTTTGGAATAAAGCGGTTTTTCGATAGTTACATGTAGATTTTCACTGCCCCAGTAGCGCCGATCACCAAACGAAAAATAAGCCTCATTGCTGAAGAAAATTCGATGTAAGAATTCATTATTCCAACGGTCTTCAAGTATCCAATCAGCGTGCCTTCTCCGCTTTGCGTGGTCGATCGGCTTCAGTTCTTGTGTTAGCTGATGCAAAATATGCCATAATCTGCCGCAAAATAGTGTGCGTGCCGTTTAATGGATAAATTTGGATGATGTGTGAGCCTAAGCTAATGTTCAAGATTGGTTAAGCGCAAGTAGCAGAGAATTAAGCTAAAAATTAAGCTGTGATATATGAGCAATCAATCTTTGTTGTACACCTGGCTTCGCATAAAATTAAATGTAATAAAATAAGTTAACAAATAAAAAAATTTAAATAAAATAAATTTCTTTGGATCAAAATCCTATCCGAATAAGATTAATTTATATATAGTTTTTAGATTCCCATTTTACATGTTAAAAATATTTGACAGATCTAGTATATCTTCAGTTTCTCATTTACTGACGTTGCATTCTTTTCTTCGTCTTCTTCTATAAAAAATGATAAATGCTAAAAAGTCAACAAATCAGCATACGCGGGAGAGTTGATAAAAAAAATATCAACAAAGCCACAAAGTCCAAGTTATTGCGTGCCTTCAATCATATGTTGCAGCATTTATTTACATACGTACGAAGATCAAATTAAAAATAAAATAAACTATAAATAGCATGAGAGCTGATTTCCACTTTTTAAGCAGACCTTCAGTTGTTCCTTTTTACGGACCAAATCGATCGTGTTGTTGTAAAGAAAAGAGATTTTATAGTTCGCGTTACTTTGATGAAACGCCTGCTCTTTTCCAAAAGAATTTGTCGAATTGGAATGACTAAATATAACCTCAAAATAAGTGAACGAAAATTGATCGGTCCTATCGAAGATGCTGCATTTTAAAAACCAATCAGTAAGGTTGGTTGCTAAATTTTAATATCATGTTTTTCAGAACTCAGTTGCTTTTCAGTAAACGGTGAAAAAATTTAGACGCATCTTCGTACTTATCAATGAACACCAACATGGTCACCAACAAACGACTGAAGTTTTTGTTTGCGTTTCTCACATAATTGAGGGCAGTTTCAATTTCCGCTGTATGGTTTTTTAAGTGCTGCCTTATCTTCTGATGACGATGAGTCTACGAAAAAAAAGGCGGGAAAAGAAATGCACAACTACGCTTATCCTTGACAAGTGTTTCACATTACGGTAGTTAAAAAAACTACTGTTACGTCAACACGCAATAACAGTAAAGTATATGTAGAATGAAGCTAACCCAGAAACAGCAAATTCTGGGAACACTAATAATAATAAGAGAACTCATACACCCGCACCTACACTCACACACACTCATTTATAAATACGTATACATATATATATATAAACATGTATATACGTATATATATATACACATATGCGTGGATGTGTATGTCTATATACGTCATTAGCGTACTCTTTTAGAATTTAAGGTAACGAGGGTATATAAGTTTCGTGCTCTTTTTTTTCACTAAACTTAGTGGATTTACATCAAAAAGTGAGTTTTTTTAAACCTCGTCTGCACTGTTCTTTACTACCAAAAAGCTTATTATAATTTTTAATTTCGAAAACTAACGAAAATTTTTTCCATTTGGAAGCTGTAACACTGTAAATATAAGATGCTATGTAAGTGTAAGCATCGCTTAGGTTTATCGCTTAGGATATATGTATACTTCGCGTATATGTACCCATTCTTTTGCCAGAAGAGGGTGCACATAGTCCCAATTAATATAGGAGGCGGTAGAGTAACTGTATAATAACGTAAAAATAATTTAATTTTCATCAATTTCTTTATGATATTTAGCAAATTTTCAATACCAACCCGTTGAAGTTAATATAAAAAGAAACGATTTAAGATTACATATCACATTACATATGATGTGATATGGTTTTTTAAAAGGTAATCGTGAGATCATTAAACTAAATAACGGGCAGACAAACAAAGATTCACACGAATACTTCATTTCGCTATGATACGATACATATGTATGTTGTGTTTCAAATCTGTTGAAGTATGCGCATACCGAATCTCCTCAAGAAAATTTCGAAAATTTGATGCAGCCCATCATAGTAAACGTTTCCGAAAAGAAATATTTACGCGCAGCAGCTCACTCGGACAATGACAAACGAAAAGAAAAGAAAAATATTAAAGAAGAGATTTTGTAAATTTCAGCTTTCTTTCCTTAAACCCATTTTAAACATGAATTGGATTTGAGTAAAGATACCAGCCACACGAAATTGAAGTTAAACTTAGTTTTCTACAAGAAATTTCGCGTTTGAATTCATTATTGCTAACGCAGACAGGCAGATCGATTTAGTTCACTTAATTTCGTCATTTTTGCTGAACAAGAGATTATGCAACATTAGTAACATTTTACAAATATTCGATGGACAATGGTATAAAAAATGTTATGTTCGTTGATGGACTATCTCCGCATATTTCTTAGAGGGCTTCCCTATTGCAATACATGTCTTTTCTGCAACTACGTCCATCCTTATTGCATATGTGCTTTGTTGGGACTGGGTATAGATAGATTATTACAAAAAACAAAAAAGCCAACTAACATCGCAATTGTAAAAGCAGTACGGAGAGAAGCCGAAGTAAACAACACATTAATAGTGGCAAGCACTTATTTAAATTAGTATGAGTGAAGTAACCTTTTGTTGTTGGTAGGCGAAAGCGTGCGAATAAATAGTCATATGTCGGGTTCGTTTGTGAAGTTTTCACATTGCATACGTTTTCAATTTTCTATAGGCCACCGAAACGACCGCAAACTGTGCAACTGACTGATTCGAATATATTTTTTTTTCTCGTTGTTTTTGTGTTTCCAATTAGACCAACACAACGATTTTGCGGTTTTAAAGCTTAATGATGGCAATTATTATCTAACAATAGAATTGTAAATGAAATTAAGTGAACTTGTTATGTTTGCTATTTCATATCTTAAACGAGTAAAGGTTTATTTAAACATAAAAACTTCTTTTATGTGTTCTCTTTTTTGATTTGGTTTGTTTGTTCGTTTTTTTTTTTTTAATATAAACATATTTACTTAATTTTTTTTATTTTGTTCATTATTTGAAAGGAATTTGATCGCATTTCATTTGCAGGTCACAGAGAGAAAAAGGTAAAAAAATTAATGTAAAACCTAAATATTTTAAACGTCTTTCTTTGGTCTTGTGTTTACGGAAAAATTCTGTTTGTTAGTGAATTTAAAGTAAAAATAGGAAAAACAAATAAAATCAAAATAAATACTAAGTAAAGTATGCAGACACAAAAAACCGAAACAACAGTATTAACAATAATAATAACAGTATTATCGAGCCTTCAGATCTTGACAAAGAGAAGTAAACTTAAGTATAAGTCCATAAAAAACATACTGTTTATATTTATTATCAGAAAAATTTAATGATTATGTTACACTCCGCAGTCAGATGTTGCCTATTAAACATGAAATGATTCGACACTGGTGCATATTTTGTCTTTCAGGTGATCTTAAGGATAAAACACGCAGAAACTCAAAGAAAGAACTCAGTTCAGTGCAGCTCTGTTCAGAGTTTTGGCGGTGGGAAATTTTCCATTGAAAAGCCATCGAGTGTATTGGAAGATCTCTTTTATTTGTCTTGATTTCTTCTTTATGTATGCCACATAGTCAGTGGTTCACTTATTTTCAATAGGCAATTCAAATTCTTGTTGACCTAACGAGCAAGAGGAGGGCTGAGAGCATATCATTGCTATGTTGATGTTTTTCGTCTTTCACAGATTTTGCAGTTCTCCTCGATCCGAAATTGAATTTTAATCCGCATACGTATCCTATGGTGAGCCTAAATTTTTTGTGGGTTTCGTGAACCGTTGGTCTAAGGAATTTATTGAACCGTACGTCACCAAAAAAGCTTAAGTTGTGTTAGTAAGACCTCTTCTGGAGCAGGCAGTGATCGTTTTAGAGTTGTATATTCTCAGTTTAACGGGTATCATAGTTTTTTCTTCGTCCAGAAACGATATAAATGGTGCTGTTCTGCAACCGGACTGCATCCGATTAATTTTCCTTACAGTTTAAGTAATTGTTAATTAATCTCTTTCATTACAAATTTTGATATGAATAAAACTAACTCGTATTCGATGAATTATATCATTTTTATATCTTTTTAACTAGCAATAGCTGTTATCTGCATTTGTATCATTTGCACATGGAATTATACCCCCTTTCTTCTCCTTTTTTCCGTTTTATCTTCCTTGTTTATACTTCATTAATGTTGTCTGATTGTTTGGCTGAAGTTTTAGTCTACTTAATACAGCTATTATTATTATTATCCTATTCGAGCTGAAGTTCTAGTGTTCAAATAAATATATAATATACTATAACATCCTATATTTTTCGATGTTTTAGTCGTCGGTGTCATAATATAAAGGATACATCATGCAACTGCCCTTTTCATCGGGGAGTTAGCTCAGAAGCAAGACGAAGATGTGCGAGACTTTTAAAAGCAAAACTGTACCAACAACCGGAAGCATTCCATTGCTAAAACACAAATATTCCAACGCTTACACCAAACATTCTAATGCATAGTGCAAAAATTCGAACGCTTACACCAAGTACTGTAAATGATGAGGCGAAAATGAGGGGTTGGAATCTTTCTATGCTTGAACGTTATAGCTGATCAAAGAAAAAAAGGATTTTCTTCTTCAGCACTTGTTTCGCGAAATTGAGATTGATACAATGGAATTTTAGTTTCATTTGGTTACTTTAAGTTTTATTATTATATCATCAATCTATTCAAAAAACTGTGAACGAACAAAGAGGAACCATACACACTAACAGGTTTAATTCAAATAACGGAAGGCATAGAGGATGGGTCCAATATATGAAAACTTTGCCTTTTCACTCTTCTTATCTTACGCACGCAAATGTTGTGCAGTGCCGCGCAAACATTTGTGAGTTTCCTTCGTGCTAAAAATTTGCACATTGACTAACATTATTCAATTTAAGTCGATATTTTCGATTATTGTTTACTTACCTTCTGCAAATTTAAATGTTATTTTACTATTCATCTTATTTATTTTTTATGTAACTCTACAGTCGTTTCAGTAGTAGTTATTCATAAAAAAAGCAGGCAATATAATCACGTTTCTTTATGTTCGTCTATTACAGCAGACTTTTTTTTCTAATAACGGCAATCCTAAAAAAAATTATTGTGGTAACTTTTCTTCGTTTAAATTCAATACTGATGGGAATTTGTTGATCGCATAGCATAAATAAGAAAACGTATTGGCAATAGTAGCGATAATCACCAGTTGGACCGCCAGTTGCGATTGCATACGTAAACAAAGTTCAGTCAAGTCGAAGGAGAGTTAGTCGAACTTTTCACACGTAATGACCTCCGAGAGTTTGTTTAGAGCATTTTTATTATAATAAATCATGAAATTGATTACTTAAGAAAAATTTGATTAACTCTCTCTCTCCTCAGTCGAATTCCATTCATGCAAGCTATTGCAATCGTGTCGGATTGATGATTACAACCGCTATCGTCAGTTTTTTAGCATTTCTTAACTATATTTAATCATGAAATTGTTTCTCTATTTACGTCAAATCCAGCGGTAACAAAATTTATAATCGCGGTGAACGAATTTGAATTATTATTGAATATAAACCAAGAAAAGTCACCAGAAAACTTTTTTTAGACTAGAAAAGTAAGTTTTAAAATAACGGTGATGGCTAAATGGTAACTTTTCTGGTATATATATATAAATGCAAACTTTTCTGGTATATATATATATATAAATAAATGCAATTTGAACATATTTTTAATCTACCTCAGGTTCAAAAGTGACTTATGTTTTTATGAAAAGGATTATATTGTTATTATGAAATTTCTTAATTATTTTTTCTTATTTATTTATTATATATTCTTTTTCTTATTTATTTATAATCTACTTATTACTTATATTTGGTTTTTTTCAAAAGCGTTGAAATTTGTATTCATTTTATAGCCTAACACAAATTTTGTACAATTTTGTTTTCATTTAATTTCGCATTCTTGTTGTTGTTACCATATGAAGTTTGTTTATAGAATACAAATGAATGTTAGTTTGTTTCTCATTTTTTAGTACGTTTATGGACAATAAATGATAGCCGTGTTTTAACCACCATCATAGTCTTACAAAATACCAACAGTCTTAACTCTTGAGTATAGCGGCTATTGCTGGTGAGAATTAATCAAAAGTTACGCAATCATTACTCATATGTTTTACGATAGTGAAACTAAATTAAAAACATTAGTTCTGTATAAGTTTCGGAGCGTCTTTAATGAAGTGTCTCTCGAAATTCCGTACAGGGTGCGACAAAAGCCCTAGCATCGCTGATTTTATCGGAATTCAGTGAACACATTTCGTTTTACCACCAGCTAGTAAGTAGGTATTAAAGCATTTGTCAATTACGATTTTTGTCTCTGTCTTCTTTTGTTATGAAAACTATTTAAGACATGAACTCTACAAATGAAATTAAAAAGATTCGATCTAAATTAATCAGAGTTTCCTCTCTTTGCTTCTTTATAGCGATATTTAAATTTTGAAATTTAAACTTTTTGTACTCATCACTCAAGGATAACAGTATATTCATTTCGTCAGCTTGTCTGTAAAATGCAGAAGAAGGGTACAAAAAATTCGATCAGAGGTTAACATAATTTTCCTACTTGTTTTTCTTTTATACATTTCAATAAGTATGTAGCATAGTGTCATGGCTTATACTTTTAGCCATAAAAGTATTTTGAACTTTATATTGATGTATTCTCAAACCGTAAGTTTTCTAAACTTTAATGTAACTATAGAATATTTATTATAATATATGTCAGTTTTAACTGCAAGAAGTCATTCAAAAATAAATATTTGAATACAATTTAATGCTTAAATCGTTTAAAAAATTATTAATTAAATTTGATATGATCGAATGCTATCGAATGTAATTAATTGAATTTATATAAAAAAATTTTATAAAGACGTTTCATATATAATAAAAATATTAAATAATGAATTCTAAAACGCATAAATTTCCATAATAAATGATATGAGAGAGAGAGATAAAGACAATATTGTTGGATCATCAATTCCTATTTAGCTATAGGCAAAGCTTAGTCTCGGGCTTTAGATCAGAAACGCATATGTACATTAGAGAGATTTATTAATTATAACATTCATTAAGGTTGAAAAGATGAAAAGGAAACATTACAACTACAAGAAAGATTAGTTTTTTTTTTATTTTTAGAATGTTAGGAATAGATCTACTAAGCAACAATTTATAGATAATTTATGCAATTCTCAGACTTATGTACAACCGCTCAGACTATTATTATTATTATTATATTTATTTTATTATTTTATAAAATATGATCTTTAGTATCTATCTATCCTTTAAGAGCAGAACTCTCTGATGATATGGTTCTGAGATAACTCTGAAAGAAGCTTTGAATGCATTGTGCACAATTGCGATTTTATAAGCAACTGAGAAAATGAGCTTTTCAATAAAAGGAGCTAAGTTTAATTTTACATATTTTACGCAAATTAAGTTTAAACATTAAGATTAAGATTACAAGCAATTTGGATTTTATTAATATGATGTTCATTCATTCAAATTAATATTGGACTCATTTATGCGACATCAGCCTTCTTTTAGTAAAGTTATAATATATACGGGAAAGCGGGCATCGTGATTTAATTACGAGTAAATAACGTGAATAGATAATGAATTTAAACACAATTGTGATTTTATTATCTCTAAGAAATTACGAAAAATTATGGTTTTTTTTATTAGCTATGGTCAAATCATTGAGCTTATTTAGTCGGCTTTAACTTAATCTGTCGACTTTGGTAAGAGAAGTTTAAGAAGTTCGACAACCCTCGTATAGTACATGCCCATCTGCATTTAATAAAATGCTGTAACAATTTATTGCTGAATGTTTTTTTCTGTTTTCCTTGAGAGTTTACGATGCCAACGGTGGTATTTGCGTATAACGTTTATAAGGCTCTTACAATTTTCGTCAATGGAATTTTCGAATTTTATAATATATTAAGTTTAATGTGATAAAGGAAAAGTGTAAACAAAGAGGCTGCTGTTTTTAATTTCAAGGGTTAAAAGAGTTTACATTTCCGATCTATTGTACGTTGACGACAGTCATATATGAAATAAGTTGGACTCGGGCATATACACGTACATACATACATACATACATAGATTCGTATATGAAAAAGAAAAACGCACCGGGGCCGGATGGAATACCAAACGAAATAGTACAACTCGTCGGTAACATTTGGCTAGGTCTATTTTGTGTCTCATACAATTTGTGTCTCCAACTTGGCACGTTTCCAACACCACGGAAAAGACAGTTCTTAGTTTCCGTGCAAAAAGCTGGTAAACCACTAGATAGCTCGTCATCTTATAGATCTATTTGTCTTCTGGATAACGTAGGTAAGTTGCTGGAAAAACTTCTACTAACTAGGCTTGAAAAAAAGCCGGAAGATAAAGGCGGACTCTCCAAGTTCCAATTTGCTTTTGTGAAAAAACGATCTACTTTTGACACTCTCGAGGAAGTGATCACTGAAACTCAGGAAAGTCAAGACAAGAAAGCATTCTGTGCTGTCGTTACTTTAGATATCACAAATGCCTTCAACACGGCTGACTGGGAAATAATTTTTTAAAATTTAATAAAATGAGAGATCTCCCCGTGCCTGATGAAGATAATAGACAGCTATTTGCAAGATAAAAGACTGCATCACAATACCGATTCACACGATCACAGCTGGAGTACCATAAGGTTCTGTACTTGATCCCTTCCTGTGGAATCTTATGCATGATGGGATGCTCAATAAGAAAATTCCAAGAAGAGCGAAATGATGATACGCAGATGACGTCGCCCTGACTGTACAACAGGCTACGGCACCACTGATAGAGAACATTGGCAAATGATAGTTTAAGTCGGATAAGGAGGTGGCCAAAGTTACAACTTGCCGCAGGTAAAAGTGAAGGGATACTGGTGACGAAGAGAAAGTCAAATGCCAGTGATAGAAGTCGTAGCGTTGAATTGAGTTTTGTACCGATCTCAAGTATTTTGGGCTGCAATTAGAGACGCGAGTAATATTTGCTAAGCACATAAAGACGGTTACTTAGAAGGCATTAACAACACCGATCAATTTGTGCAGAATCATGCCAAATATAAACAGATCGAAAGTGGTCAGGCGAAAACTGACTAGCAGCATAGCTTGCGTGTAAATGATGTATGTCGCACCCATGTGAGATCAGAAAGCTTTGCAAAATAAGAGTTTTCTACGTAAGCTAGAAATAGCTCAAAGGCTATGTATAATGCGCTGCGTATGATATCGGCTTACAGCATGGTATCAATGTCGGCTGCAGCAATCCTGGCAGGAATGTTGCCAATCGGTTATATATCTATTATAGAAAAAAAGAAATGAAAGGCGAAGAAGGTAACATTGACATGCGCACATTAAGGATAACTAGCCAACAGATGGCGTTAAAATAACGGGAAAAAAGATGGGAAAATAAGGTAAAAGCAACGTTCCTTAATCTTTTGCGTTGAACAATGGGTGAATGGAAAGCATGGAGAAACAAATATTTTCACAATTCAAGCCCTAACTGGACGTAGAAAGTCCGCAAGCTATTTTTTTCATTTCGGCTTACGAACAGATAGCGGCTTGCGACCTATGTGAAAGCGCACATGATGATGCGGAACATACGGTTTTCGAGTTTTCGGCTTGGCTAACCTAGCAGTGATCATGCTGAAGGATGCGGAAGGAAGGTGACAATGCACGATCTCTTTATATGACATCCTTCGAATTAAAACCACGTAATGGGTACATCCGAACCCCTAACCTTAATAGAGGAAGGGGGATGTAGGATAAGATTGCAGAGGATTGCAGTGGATCACAGATGCAAAAGGGTCCATCTCGAGATAATGCGAAAGTGGTTCCGAGATGGTCTTGCCCAAATGTCGTAGGACAAATAGTTGGCAATGTGCTGCCAGTACGACCATAAAAATAATATTGAAACAAATACATAGATGCGTACATACGCACATACAAATACACATACATGCGTATAAGCTGAATATGTATATATATATATATATATATATATATATGCGCGCGTGTGTGTGTGTGTGTGTGTTCTCGATGGTACGCATCAGCTTTTGCTTCGCTCTTTCTTAAATTTATTTTCTTTCGTTACAAAAGGTTCTTAACGAAATACAAATTTTCATTTGTGATATTCGGGATTGACTTAACCCTTAAATGCTTCGAACGCATATAAAGCCGATTAATTTTCATACAATTTCATGAAGAAACCCAAAGAGGGAAAATTTCATGTATAACAATAAATGCAAATAAATAAAATTTTCAAGAATGTATAAATAAATTTTGAGTTGTAAAATAAAGAAATTAAAAGAAAAAATGCAAATATATAAAAATAAAAATAGTAGAAAAAAAATAAATAAATAAAACATAAACAGCAAATGGAACAGGGATAACAATTTTGTGCCTTAACTAGATACAATTTGTAATTTTGTAATCATGTACATCAGGAAACTTGTCATTGTGCCAACAATTACAAACATAGATATATTTTTGAATATTCTACCATACTGTAAGTTATTTTTATTGTGAATGTGATACTTACCGTTTGTTACTTGCATTAGTTTGAAATGATGATAACAATGACAACAACGATAATGATCACGACGGCGATGACGGCGATGACGACAACAACGATAAAGATGATGTTTGCTCACGCTTCCATTTTACCGGAAGCTATTGTTAGACTTCCTTTACTATTTTACATACAACTCAAACATATTCATTGAGATGCAGGAAATACTTCATGTAATTGTTTAGCACGATGAAGCTGTAGGACGGCAGCGATAATAGCAGGGCACTAACTGTCTGAGTGTTGTTACTCTTATTAAGCAGATACGTCGTGAATTTTAGTTTATTATACGAAGAACATAAAAGTTAACATAACAGTTAACATAGCAGTTGAATATTGATTCAGTTACATTTGAATGTACATTTTCATGCGTTGCAATCATTTCTAGCTACTTTTACTGAGTGTTAGGCAAAGTTATGGAGATTTTTTAATTAAAATCTTTACGTTTCATCAACGCAGGCAAAAAAAAGGCTTCTTGAATTTTGTATTTTATTAAATTTGATATTTTATGGATTCCCCTAACTATGCAAGCTTAAAGTAGAATCGACAGCTCGGCGAACGTTAGCGATGACATACTATGATTTAAAATGAATTACAAGCAAAACAAAGATTCTATGAAACGAGTATGTATGTAGGCGTAGTGTTGTATTCAGATTCGATTTAACATTATTCGTTAATGCATCCCTTTGTTTACAGATATATCGAGTCAGAGAAAGGAATAAAATAGCATTTAAACGCATTTAAAAATCAGAATACGATTATTTTTTTTTCGGTGCGTAACAGGGAGAAATTTCATGTTTAATACTCACAGATACAATTCTAAAATAAGTTTCTTATACTCGCTTCCTTGTCGAAAAATTTTTTGCGTTTGTGTCTTTGCTAAAAATGAGTTTTCTAAGATAATTGATAATAAAGTGGCGTAGAAAAATAAACAAAATACTTACGAAAACTAAACAAAAATAGAAAATATAAACATAAATGAAAAACAAAATCAAGCCTTATGCTATAAAAAATAATTATTTAACAATATTCATCATGCACAATGCGCTTATAGTTTGACAAAAATTACAATGTACAAACCACATTATAAAAAATTTTTAAGAAATATTGCACCTCCAGTTTTTTAATATTTCTACAAGGGTTCGAAAAATTATCTGAAAAATCGATTTTAATGA
>KK351195.1:90462-273563 GCA_000671755.1 Glossina brevipalpis
TCATTAAAATCGATTTTTCAGATAATTTTTCGAACCCTTGTAGAAATATTAAAAAACTGGAGGTGCAATATTTCTTAAAAATTTTTTATAATGTGGTTTGTACATTGTAATTTTTGTCAAACTATAAGCGCATTGTGCATGATGAATATTGTTAAACAATTATTTTTTATAGCATAAGGCTTGATTTTGTTTTTCATTTATGTTTATATTTTCTATTTTTGTTTAGTTTTCGTAAGTATTTTTTTTATTTTTCCATCCTGCTTTATTATCAATTGCCATAGCAAAGACACGTACCAAGTGTGAAGTTAGCCGCTTTTTTAGCAAAGAGAAAAAAGGGGGCCAGATAAGTGGGGGCTAACCTCACACCAGTGAAAATTTTCCTTTCCAAACATTTTTATGGAAGTTATCTCATCAATACTCTTTTTTTTTTATACCTAACATTGAAGGATGGAGGTATATTCATTTTGTTTTTCAGAGAACCTGCTCGCAAACATTAAAATATCGGGATCAAATTTGTCAAATGGGAATGGTATAAATCTACCACGCCTACTTAATATTATAAACCATCAATATTTAGGTTTTTTGGCCTTTTTTTTTAAATACTGGTGGTTGCCACAAAACATTCGGCTGAATAAAATTTTCTTAGTTGTTTTCCATCATCGCAATGCAGTTGAGAAAGTTTGAATGACATATATCCCTCACGGACTTTAGGACGTTTGGCAGTCATTTGTATCTTACTATCCAAGACTCACTTACTAGTGTAGAGTTGACTTGAAAAGAGATCTGTAAAAACCAATTGGTTCATTTTTCCACCCTGAAATTCTAGGATATTAGTTTTACTAAAAAAGTATGCAAAATGATATCGGTCAAATTGGTGTAAATTTGATAGAAAATATAAAAAACTGTTTACTAAAACATCTTTTCTTAATTTCAAAGCGTATGTTATTTGGAAGCAATAAAATAAGATATACAAATTTTGGTCCAAGTTGAATATAATTGATTACCTCTTTATTTTACTTTATCTGTACTATTGGTTGTGAGAAATGCATTAAATTAATTCAAATTTCAATTAAAATTTTAATGGCTTCTCTTTTAAATCTCATCCTTTTAGTCGACGAAGATGTTTTGCTAATTTAACTAATACTTCTTTTTGCCATTACTTATAATTATGTGTTCGTGTTGTCAAAAGAACACCAGGAATTGAAAATAAACACTTAGGCAATCATTCGAATTTAAATGATTTCTTTCAAAAAACTTGAATGTGAATCATTTATATCACGTTCACGAATTATTCATTAAGACATCAAGCGAGCCAAATTGTCCTTAAAAAGGTGATAATTTTATTTTTGTTACGCAAAAATATTACACGGAATCGTACGCGATAAATATGATACGTGATGGATAAAGTCAGTTCCGTTTTTGGTCAGATAATACAAAAAGAAAGAATGAAAAAAATTGTAAGTAAGATAAATGAAGGAACATTTTCATGGTTGCGTAATCATTTAAAACCAGCCTTCCACGATCAATTGGAAATGAAGGTTCGTTTGTTCCTTCCTGTAGTTGGCCTTGACTAGAAGGGCATCGACCGATACTCGGCTTGCCTAAAACAAAATCTATGTGACTACTGTGGATATCACTTTCCTTGCGGTAGCTCTTGGCTCTCTCGTATTAGGCATCATTCTTGCAAGTGCCGGTTGGATTCCGGCTGCCTTGTCAGCAGCATATTGAATGTGCCTTGTAAAGTTTAGCGGGTTGCCGATTATCACTTCTAGATATCCTCTATACATCGCAGAGATGGTTTAAAATCGTGGCAGCCGAATCTCACTCGTATTTTTTCGGTTTTTTTCCGACTGCTTATTAACACTGCCTCTGTTTTGTGTTCTGTCAAACTTACCTCCGCCGTGTCCACCTTTTGCTTGGGTTACATCGCTTCTATCTTCTTGATATGATTAATTACTATGACGATGGCAATGTCGTCTGCAAATCTTATGATTGTAGTTTCGCTCGGTTTTGACAACTTGAGCACATCATTATACATGATATTCCAAAGCAGGGGGCCGAGGACCGATCTCTGCGGGACTGTAGCCGTTACATCTCGAAATACTGTACCGTTATCACTGTCGTGCGCGAGTCTGCAGTTAATAAAGTAATTTGTGATCAGGTTCACCAGGTACACTGGGGTCGCTATCCTGATAAGGGCCTTCTTGATGCATCGACAATCCGCCGTGTCAAACACAATTTTGGCATCAAGCGCAGTATTTTTTTGTTTCTCCCTGCCAGCGTTTCCCCTCTACAGCATTTGCCGCAAGATTGACCACTCTTTTTATTCCGTCTACCGTGGAACGGGCCTTTCGGAAACCGTACTGACGCTCTTAGCGGGCGCTGTTATCATCTGCAATAGCTGCTTCAGTACCTTGCCGATGAAGTCCATCAGGCAAATTGGCCGGTTCGTCTGGCGGTTTTCTTCTTTGGGGATGAATACCAACCTACGCAAAAAAGCGGCAGTAGCAGTAATAGCAACAGTCATAACAATAGCAATAACACCACCAACACGAATAATACAACAGCAACAGTAGAAAAACGACAGCAACAGCAACAATGACAACAACAACAGCACAAACACACACACCTAATAATAATAATAATAATACAATAAAATAATAATAACAACAGCCATAACAATAGCAATTGCATCACAATAAAAAAAAAACCATAATACCGGCAAATATAATTGGAAAGGCAACACTGCCAAACAAAAGGCGCCATTTATGGCGGACAGCGGTCAAATAGTTTACAGACAATGGAACTCGTCCCGTTCAATCGCAGCAGCCGGATAACACGTTTACCAGAGCTCCTGGCGGTAACTCGCACACAACAGGAAAACAACTCGTCACCGCCTTCATTGTCACCAAGCATACAGTCAGTGGGAATAGACGCCGATGCCTTCACCGAGCTGGGAAATAGAGAATTAATAAAACCAAAAATGGTGAAACACTGCTGGAGCTGAAAAAATCCCGCAAAGGGGTTCGGATTAGATATAATCTAAGGAGGAAATCGGTAATTTACTCGACGAAAAAGCAAAGGTTAAGTTCCTCGGTAATGAGAAGACCATCGCGATTAAAGATCTAGATGAAGTAGTAGAAGGTATAAATGCCGTAACATCGGAGTGGAATAAATCTAAATGCTGGAATGGTCGTAAAAAGGTCCTATTCACGCATACAGGACCTGATCATGACTCTTGTAGTGAAAAAGAAAAAATAAAAGTTTCAAACAACGCAATGCGTAAATTAGATTTCGCGAAAATCGCGGAGTACCGGATATTGTTCAAAATATCTCAAAAACAGATCTTTAGAATTAAGCTTTTTCGGTTGATGTCTGATATGCGTGCTTGTGTTTGTTAATATTTTTCACTCTTATATATATAGTTCGAATAGTATTTAAAAATGTTTACGCTAGTATAATTTAAATTAGGTGGATAATTAATGCTTTTACTAATATTGTTGAAATTAAGTTATTATAAGAAAATAAGAATAATGCTCACATTAATATATTGTTACGAAAATCACAAACTGATAAACGGCAACTACAACAAATTTGATAAAACCAAGGGGTGGAAATTCCTCGGAATGCAATACTTACGACGGTCATAAAAAGACATATTGGCAGCTGGTAATAAAAGCAAAGATTAGCAAAGAATTTCCGCGAAACCTGACATGAAAGGGATTAATGAAACTACGAATTCAGGTTAAAAACGGAAGGTATGCAGAGTTTGTGATTTTCGTAGGGTTTATAAGCAGAGCATTTTGCTTAGAATAGCAGAGTCGATTAAAAATATTAGAGGAGTAAGCAGTTGTTGAAGAAATAATTAATTTGTAATAAATTTAATTAAATAATTTGTAATAAATTGTAACATAATTGTGTTTGTAAATATTACTCCGTAAATAAAGAAAATTGTACATAACCAAAATCTAAGCTTTTCGCGATTCAGAGATACGAACTGAGCCTTAAAAGTAGAAACCCAAAGAGGCAATTTTCGTAACAATATTGTAAACTTGTCATATACAATAACATCTTTCGATTGACAGCTCCAAAGGAATTTGTCATTGTGGAACACACAGACGATATCGCCGTGCTAGTAATAACAAAGCAGTTACAGGATGTGGTGCTGTTGGCAAATGATATAATTGAGATAATACGCACGAGGCTTTCACGGCTAGTGCTGGATCTAGGGGAACAAAAAACGGAAGCGATGCTGATAACGTTTAGGAAAAGAGTGTGGAGAGTTATGCTCGAAGTTGGTGGAGTCGAAATATAACCGTAAGAGACAATTCGATACCTAGGTATCATGATCTACTACAGGGTGTCATTTAAAACGCATTTGAGACATGTTGTCACGAAAGCCTCAAATGCACTAAAGGCATTAGCGAGCATAATATCTAACACACGAGGATCCAAATAAAGCAGAACGCTCCTAATCGTCGTATCTACATAGATTTAAAATAGCACTCTCTTTGTAGACTATGTAAATGTACTGAAGACGCCGCGCATATGTTCTTTGTCTGTCCGAAATACCAAGATGAACGAAAGGGACTATAAACGGAAATCGCAAAAATTCCTTTCCTCGACAATCTCCTGACAAACATGTGGCGCAACCTGGAATTGATCAGTGTCAACATAGGTTGAAGGAATAGAGTCTAAACGGCAACCCTCTTTGTGAGAACATACCTAAAAGGTCGCGACGCAGGACAGGGATAGTAGTATGGGTGGTTTTCAGCGGGTTAAAGTCGAGCACTACCCAAAGTGGGCTGCTTTCGAAATTTTACCACCTATTCAAAAAAAGAATAACACACACACAGGAAGAAATTTCAAACGTATCATATTTCAACACAAAGATTTCATAACTTTTGTTTACTTCATTTTGATTGAAAAAGTTTCTTTTGGAAACACGTTACTGCTGTCTATTATTAACATAGTTAGCAGTATATATTACTGTAGTATGTCAAGTTAAGCACAATTACAATTAATAGAGCATAAGGGATGATTCAATAACATTAATTTGATATTTTACATATAAATATATATTTAGATTGCAAGCTTTGACCAAAAAGAACATCATAATAATGACTCAGCCACCGTATTCATCAGACTTGGCCCCCTGCGACGTTATCCTGTTTCCAAAACTGAAAAGATCCATGAATTAATCAAGGAGACAAAGGTCACATCACTGAAATAGCCCACGGCGTACCAAGAAGTTCATATCAGAAGTATTTCGAGAATTGGAAAAAGCGCTGGCACAAGTGTATTGTACCTAAGGTGGATTACTTTGAAGGGGAGAAAATAAATATTGTTGAATATATTCTAAAAAAAACCCCTTTTTTAAAACCCACCTTACGTGTATATTTTAAACGTGGACAGAAATGTATACTTCACATCCATTCCACTACTAGTAAGTAGAAAGTTGTAAGAGGCTAATGATTAAATGGGGATTTCGCCTCTAATATTTTATATAATTTATATATCTACTAAACAAAGCACCGTACGACCGTAGGTACTAATTTCGTTTATTTCCACAAATTCTTCTCCTCTTCATGTAAGAAAAGAAAGATAAGAAAAAAAAAACAACAATAAAAATTATATTCGCCTGTGCCAAATCTTTTCTATCCACCAGCTTTATCTTAAAAACGGTATAAAAAACTACATTTAAAAAATTGGGCGTGGCAGTTTTTCTCTGTTTCTATGGAATACTGTGGACATTTTTATTGTGTAGTCAAATAATAGTGAGCAAAACCTTCACAAATCAGAGATTATTTCAGTTTATATTAGTTTGGGGAAAAGGTAATCCATCTAATCTTATAAGAACTTCAGGACTTTATTTAACATTTCGAATTGGAAAATAATGGATTACCTTTTCCCCAACCTAATATCTTTCTTGTTACTTACGAATAGAACAAAGCCTGTGCGTATACTCTAGAGTAACGTTGTTTTTATTGCTGTACTTATCAGATCAATTTGATCTATCTTTTTTTTCGAAACCTAATGCTTATTTCCATTTCAATTCGATTTTCCTCGTTCGTTTGTGTGCTTCCGTTTCTTTCTTAATATCCCTGAAATAGTTGGCTATTTGTGATGATTGCCATAAAATCCTGCGATTATCTTTTCCAAGTGTGTTCAAGTACATATATGCATGTATATAGGGCTTATTTATAGGTGTTTGCAATAAAATAGAAAAAGCAAAGATTTACAATATTCGTTGTTTGTGTTAAGGGATTAGTGACAATTTGTCTATTTCTCTGAATCACTTTCACTCTTTTAGTTGACAAAAATACTTCCCACATACTGCTGTTACAAAAATCATTGGGTAGCATTCATATAGAAGAAATAAAGTTCATTGTTTTTCAAAAATGAAGAGATAATATCTAATGACTGCTTTGAATGTGGCATATTTAAGGTTACGTATGCTGCTGTGCAATTTTCCGGCCGATATATTAGTATTAGTAAAGGTAATCCATCCAATCTTATAAGAACTTCAGGACTTTATTTAACATTTCGAATTGGAAAATAATGGATTACCTTTTCCCCAACCTAATATTTGCTTGAAGTTACCCCTGAAATTAGGCAATAAAATTTGTTAAATCGTTTTCAATTTATTAAAACAATGATAATAACAAGTAAGAAAATTATATTATGGACTAAAGAATAGCTAGTACAATAAATGTGAACATTTTTACAGATTTTTCTGACTTATAGTTCATGAGTAATGAGTGTTCCTCGTTTACGCAGTATTGTGGGCGTGCACTTTGCCCGTTTTGGCCTATCTTCAATACTAACGTGCATGCAAGATCTTCCAATGTATCTGACAAATTTGAGGCTGATATCTTCATTTTCGTGGACAGACGGCTAGACGAACCGACGGACTAACGGACAACCGCACATACGGATAACCGTATAGGAGTGCAGACGGAAATGCTTAAATCGATTGTAAATTTGATGCTGATCAAGAATATATATTCGTTATGGGGTCTTTAAAGCTTCCTTCTGAGTGTTGGAAACAAAATGACTAAAAGAATGTACATGAGTGGTGCGTATAAAAGTACCAATACGTGAAATTAATTTTTCTTTAATCATCCATTATTTTCAAAGATAATAACATACTACGTTGTTCCACTCCGTTGATCATAAAAGTAAATTAGATGTAAAAAGGAATTTATTAATTAATACATCCATCAATAATTCCTGGGCCCCGCCTTTTACAGAAAATTTGATATTAATTTTTGAAAACGTCAACTCTCAAACGATGAATATCAAACTTTCACATTATTGCAGTTAGTTACCTATGACTTACCCTTGTTCAAACCAATGGAAGAATTTGGATTTTGTGAATTGATTAATCGTTGAATTTCGTGGCAAAAAAAATTGTTCGAACAAAGCATTGGCTTGAAAAGTGTTATGGTAAATTTTCGTCGTCGAAAGCAACTGTTTGTCAACGGTTTGCCTACTTTAAACAAGATCGTACAGTCATGCCAACACTGTGTTCACCCATATAGGTGGTTTCAAGATCAAATAAATCCTGAAAATTATTCTGGATAGTCGAAAAATAAAGTTGTAAGAGGTAGTTCCGTTCTAAAAGATACCAAGAGACGGTGTGGTCGGTATTTTGTTTGAAAGGTCTGTTATAAGAAATTTGTCTTTCAACGGTCGCGTTTACTGCCAGTGGAACAAAAAATTCGTGTTACGGCTGCGATTACAAAATTGCATAAATTAAAATTCAAATTGTTGTTCCACCCGCCATGTTCTGTAGAACTGATTCCCAAAAATTAATATAATTTTGCAAATCTAAAAAATGGAAATTGAAGCGTATTTTGAAGGTCATGAAAAATCATTCTTTAAGAAAAAGCATCGAAACGTTAGAAAAACTTCGAATTGATTGTATCACTTCTGAATAAGTCTCTTTTAATGAATAAAGATAAATTTTGTGAAAAAAAATCGTGTTTTAAATTCACCATAATATTATCGTTTTGTTTGTAACACCCAGAAGGAAGCTTCAGAGACTCTACAAAGTCTACGTAATTTAGAATCATTCTGTCTGTTCGGCTGTCCGTCTTTTCATATGCGTAACGTCTGTGATAAGCATTTTCCTGTTCGCAAAAATGAAGATATCTGAATGATTGAAAACAAAGTTAGAACATTTTTTTTCTAAATTTCGGAAAGCATTTTCGGACGGAAAGTTATCTATAGCCGTGCAAATATTCTAACTTGTTCGTCGTCGATAAAAATCAAACGTAAGAAGCTGACGAAATTCCTGATTTCTATCGTTTCGAAATTTCTATTATTTAAGATAAACATAATTTATTGGAAAGATTGCAACCGCTTCATATGTAGCAAAACCCCCGGCCGACTCTGTACCTTGTTGTACATATTTTAATGAATAAATGGCAAATTCTTTTTTTGTAGCAAAAATGAAGGCGAAAATATTGTAAACTTATGAACAAATCTACTACATTCTTTCGTTATTTTTTTATAGTTTAGATTTGAAGCAAATGCTTTGAAACCGGAATGTTCGAAGTGTTTACATGAATTCAAATATCGTAAATTATAAATTTTGCATTTACCTTACCATTGAGCTCAGATGGCTACGTTTGTGATAAAAATGTAAAGTCCGGTTTTATAGTCGAAATATGTCAAAGGCAACTTTAAAATGGTTCATGGCCTTGTTAAATACCATCATTGCGACCTGATGCAGAATTAAAGATTTTTTTTTAAATTTTTTCTTCTTTTTCTTTTTTCTTTGCACTCAATTCTCGCAGTACACCTTACTCAAATAACAGTGTAGATGAAAAAAGAAATTCGATAAAGAAACTAGACTATGGAGTATGGGTAATGAAAAATAAAACAAAATTATGCAATAAAAAAAAGGAACTTTTTTTTTGCATGATGGAAATTGTAAAATCCGCAGGCTATAAAGCAAAAGACATAAAGGAAACGACAGACAGACACGTAATTTTAAATTTAAATGCACATAGAATAAAGTGACACGATGTAAATAGCTATGTGTATAAAAATCTATATATCTGCGTTCATTGATAACACGTCTAAGCATAAAGATTTCTATATTTTTTTGAATATTCGTTTGGTTTATGTATAAAGAAGCTTCGCATATCATTGCAGGGTAGTGTACATATTTTGCACGTAGTTGCAAAAACTGATTCTTATTTATACTTTAGACGATATGTCATGATTTGAGTACTGAGATATGATGTAAAAGTTGAATCTAAAGTATTATATTTACACGCAACCATATAATCGCAACACGCCGCCATGTGTATGCATGTATGTGAACAGTAAGTATATGTCACTGTAAAGAAGATTTAGTTCGTCTGTCGTTTATTAGAAAAATCCTTAGTTATCTGAACAGACGTACAGATGTATCTGTTTATATGAATGACTGATAGGAAATCTTTAAGTATGCCACACTAGACGCCCATGTACGCAATGCATTAAATTTTCTTTATTTGTTTGTTTGTTTTATATAGTAACTCTGTGTGCCTATGATATGTGAGTATTCGCATCTATCACAGATATATAGAAAAAAAATTATTATTACAAATTATGTGCCTGTTATGAATTTTTATTGTATTTACATCTCTTTGTTATTTGGATTTGTTATTATTGTCAACAATAGCCGGAGTAGTAATACTAATAGTAGCAGTGGTATTAAGATCGGTAGTCACGGTAGTAGTTATTTTTCTTGTTAAACAAAGCTCGTCTCTGAGTTACTTTGATATAATACAAATACTTTTACGTACGAAAGTTGTACGTATTTTGTGCAATTTTTTTTGGTTTCATTCAATAAAAAAAATGCTTTTATTTATGAAAGATTCTTATGGTTCTTTTTCTTTACGTGTAGAAAGTAGTTAAGAAAATTAAGAAAGATGAGAAAGCTAAGAAAATTATATTCGGTTTTCCCGAATCTATTATATCCACCGCTTATATCTTAAAAAGATGTCAAAAACGAAGTATGAATATTTTACAATGTTAAGTAGGCGTGGCACGTTTATTCCATTTTTAGTTGCTAATTTTGATCTCGATATCTTAATGTTTGCGGCCAGAGGAAAGTGGTTATCGCAGACATTACAAAGCCAATAAGACATAAAGATGGACAGACGGACGGACGTGAATTTGGAATTTAACGCTGATCAAAAATATATATACTTTATGAGTGTCTGAAACTTAATATTACAAACATTTTCAAAAAAAAATTAAATTCCAATATTGTATTATATCGAATGGGTCGATCATTTCCATTTTCATAGCGATAGGATAGCTAGCTCAATAAATTTGCTAATTTTTATAGACCTGTCTACTATGTTTTATGAGCAATAAGTAAAGAGCCCAACAATTTTTTCTTAAAGGCATAGGTGTTCTCAACTTATGTTTAACCATGGGCGTGCCCTTTGAAGGATTTTCAAGATCTTTCAATGTTCCTACCAAATTTGAAGCCGATATTTTTATATTTTGTCGCCAGGGGAATGTTTATCACATACATCACACAGACAGTGAGAATATAAGAAATGAAATTAGTTCATCAATCTAGAGCTGCATAGAAATATCAAAATGATCAAAATAAATTATATATATTCTTGATCAATGTAAGAATTAAATAAGCATCGATTTATCTGCCAATTCATTCATTCATGTGTCTTCGCAAAAATTGGGACAGAAAAGTGAAATTTAATTTTAATATTTCTAGCAGATCAGCTTCAAAGGTCCCTTGATATGCGAATGAATATACAATTGCTTAGAAGACTGAAAAAAAAAAATTGAAAATAGTGAAAAGCTCATAAAATATAGTAAGTACATAAGTCTTTTCAAAACATATCCTATAAAGTTATAAGGTTTATATAATAAGTGCTTGCCTTAAATTCGGTAAATGTTTCATTTGAATAAGCCAATTATTGAGAAAAATTGGTAGAATCTGTATTAATCGTTAACTGCTAAAGTGTTCAAAAGTTCTTTATGGGTGTGAGCTGGGGTTTCGTCCAATAAGTCTTGCAATTCGCTCTCTTCGAACTTTTTTGGTACTCAACGCTATTCTTTGCCTTTGATATCAAAATGATCACTTTTAAACCGTTGAAACCGAAATCGACGATTGAGATATGATGCAGTAGCATCACCATAAGCTTCTAGTTTTTGATAGGCTTCGGCAACAGAGTTCTTCAAATCAAACAACAGGAGTAATGAATGTCGAAAATGCAATTTTGAGCGTTCTATGATGGGCGTCTATTTACATTGAATCACTCAACTATCTAAATGGAAATCAGTTATTTTATGTAGAGAAAAGTCAAAATCATCGAACTCAACCATTACGTACAGTGGTGTTTCTCATTATTTTATTATATTTACCTGTAGAAGTTGCTGGCCCAAATTCCCGAAAGCACTTAATAGTACACAGGGTGTACGGAATTTTCACTGAAATTGCGACTTTTTGATAATAAGCTTTAATACTTTTCTATGCAAATAAAATCTTGTTTTTTTGCTTCATTTGAAATTACGGAAACACCCGAAATCAATAAAATCACGTTCAGTGTAAACATTGTAAAAACGTTGTGGCCAAACCTAGTACATACAGCCTATGATGATTTTCGATCAGTAGTAAATTTTAAGTCGATTTAGAGTTAATGACGAACAAGATCGACTTCGAAGAGGACTTGGATATGTTTTGTGTTTATTAATATAAGGGGAATTGAAGATTCGCTCTACGATCTTATACTGTCTTATACTTGATTTGGACGAGGAAAAAGAAATCTGAACTTTCTTAATTAGCTTGAAGGCAGTCTGAGGTCGTTTAGGTAATAAAAACCTAAATAGAAATATGAGATTCACACCAAGTAGCTTTAATTATTTTGTTGTGCAGTTCGATTAAGTGCAAGATTTACTAAAACGTATGCCATAATAAAAACTTCATTTTATTTTATTAAATGTTTCTTCTAAGCTTAAAAAATTGTATATTAGTTTGTAAGTCTATGTGTGCAAAATTGTTTTTCTTCTTTATATATTCGATCTTAGAGAAATATTCGTTGGTAAACTACGTACGTGAAAATTATCCAAATTATTTATAAAATTATTATTTGATTACAAATATGCAACAAATGCATATGAAAGTATTGAGTATAAAAGTACAGAATTACCGACATATGTAGGCATATACATAGTAACAATTACAACTGCTTTTAGAAAATAGGTAACATGAAAAGCATTCTCATAACATGAATCCTAAGAATGCTTAATGAAATGAAATCCACTCGAGTGTAGAATTATGTGAATGCGTATACGTTCTGATGGATACGTTAGAAGCCAAACAAAATAAGTCTATCTTTGTTAAACTTCCATGTTTTCCTGCATAGAAATGATAAACGATATTTTAAATTGAAAGATGAATCACGGAAAATTTATGTTGGGTAAGGTATAATATTTTTGAATTGACAAAACTAATACAAAAACCTTCCCTAATATTAATAACTTTTGTCGCAGGTTTATAATATTCAGCAATTGGACATGCAATTCAGATTAAGAAGAAAGAATGCTGTTTTCGCTTTATGATGAATTGTACAATTTTCTAACTGTTTTTTTTCGAAATAAGCAAAGAGTTGTAAGTGCTACTTTAATATGCGAGGTGCTCTTACGTAATGTATTTTTATTTAGTTTTTGTTTTTATTTATTTTTGTAACATGGGAAAATTAACATTTACAAATTGTGTACGTTTTTGATCATCATGTGACTGTGAATTAAATTAACAGTGCGACTATTTCTAATTGTGCGTTTGTCTGTCTGTCTATCAATTCGTTTGTGCTTACATTTATCTCGTATGTCTGTACGTGTGCCCATCTCTTCTAACTTCTAATACGTTTCCAGTATTTGCCCATTAATTTGTTAGTTCGTCTATTTTTTTGTTTGTTTACTCGTCTCTTCGTTCACTGGTCTATTTATGCGTTCATGCGTTCGGTGGTCTTATTTGTCATTCCGCGTTTCTGTTCGCTTATCCGTTCATTTGGCCAAATGTTTACCACACACATTACACAGACGACCGTCGAGGCTGATATGCTTAAATCGACCCTAAATTTGGTGCTGATCGAAGATATAAATGCTTTGTGGATTTTCTAGCTATACCCCTTACCTTCGGTGCTAGTTATAAAAAGAGAAAATAAATTGTGACGTTGAATCGGCACGACCAGGATAAGAAAAATGCCTACTTGTGAGTGATTATTTAAAATGAATTAAAACAGGATTTCGGGGACTTTGACTTCGACCAAGTAGTTGAAAAGACAAGCAAGTGGCTTTTAATGAAAATAAATAAATAAACAATAAAATAAATATAATCTCCAAGCTTTGCCTGACACTTAAGATATGCTTCTAGCATATTGCTTTTGTTTACTTTTGGATTTTCCGAGTTAGATTACTTGGCTTATGAATCATTATTATTGCTCTCAGGTAAGCGAAGTAGAAAATGTCTGTAGAGTGGGTTATTGGGAACGATTCTGTGCTACGTATAAATGCAATTTATATATACATACGAAATCTCTTTTTTCTTTTACACGATAAGAACATACTTATATATTTGCTGTAACCGGCAAATTTATGTATAAGTACTCGCAGGCATGTGTGTAAAAGTTAAAATTACAATTTTTTAAGGTTGCTGCTGTTTCTGTTGCTATACAAATACCGCATGAATGACGTGAAATCTTTTGAGAGTTTCACCAAACAAGCGTATAAAGGTGGTATTTGCAAATAAAAAGAAAAAAAAATAAATTGTTAAACATGTAAATCATGTTTTGGTACAGTGGAAAATTGAGGACGGAAAAGAAGAGCCAAAAGAAAAAAACAAATAAATTTTTCAAAACCGGAATGCTTTTATATAAAAATTTGTAAACATTTCAAATTTAAATACGTGTAAGTTTATGTTTGTGCTTATGATTGTGTTTGCATATGTAACGTAATTTACGTAAATATATGCATGCGGTTGGTTGTCGTGTATTCAAACATGCCTTAACATATCATACAAAATGCTTGGCACTGAAAAAATTTTCGCATACATAAAAAACCTTTAGAATGACTGGCATCATCGCATATTTGTAATTTTTCTTTACTTCGTTTTCGGTATTGTTGTTGTTGCTGTTCCTGTTATTGTTGCTCTCGTGCATATTTTTTTTCAACAATTTCTGAATGGCTAAACGAATGTTAAGCTTGTGTGTGTGCCGATTTGGTTTTGATGTTGTTTTGCCATTCACACACACACACATACAGAGAGAAGGAGAGACAGAGAGAGACAGAAAGAGAGAGAGAGAGAGAGAGAGAGAGAGAGAGAGAGCGAGAGAGACACACACACACACACACACATGCAGGCATACACATATAACAGTAGTACATATATGAATATATGTATAAATATGCATATACATATTCATGCACATGTGAAGATACTTTACATATAAACACACATACTTATACATACACATATACATCAGTTTTGTGCAAATTCTTCCTTTCTTGTCGATTTTGCGTTTTGAGAGTATATTCCTCTCAGTTCTTGGTCGTTCATATTGTCTATTTTGCCAACAATATAACATATTGTCATACACAGGCATATGCTTGTTTGCGAACGTACACCGATCTGTACGCACACCGAAAGCTTCCGTTTCCTCTATTGTAGTTTCGATTACATTTCTTGTTGTTTGACATCTTTTTTTTGTCCTATTCACAGTGTTCTCCTCGATGCTGGTTTTATTGTCGTTGTTATGCAGCGAAAAAAGCACAAACAAAAGCATTGGAAAATCTCGTTTTGTATTGTATTGGCTTGCAAATTGATTTCTAGTTTTGACAGAAATTTGATAGTGGTTCCTCGGTTGTCCGTCGTCTATATGAGAAAAGAGAAACGATATGAAACGAAGCCAAATGTAAAGAAAGAAAACATGATACCGCCCAAAAATAGGCAATGAATTTATGTTTCTTTTTTAGATACGACTATCAACAAAAGTAAATTGAAAATTAAATAAAACTCATACGTCAGCTGTCAAATGTTAGCCTGATATGCTGTCATATAAAACAGGTTTCTTGCTGCAATAGCAGAAAGAGAAAGCAAAAATTAAAAAAAAAAGAGTAATATTTTCTCTTTTACACAAATTAAAAAGTTTTCGTTAATTTTTTTTATAAAAGTAAATTTAAAAAAGCGATTCAGTATCTTGGGCATCGTAGTATCTCGTTTAACTCTTGGTGGACGGGCCTCTTGAAAAAGTTTGGATTCAAATCTCGTCAGCTGTGTCAAAGTTATTTTTTAAGATCATAGGGTGTTGAGGTCTTAATTAGTGTAACTTTTAAGCAGTCAAAAATGGAATAAATTTTCCACGCCTACTTAACATTATAGGGTATCGATACCTAGTTTTATCGATTTTTCTTCAGAGAGAGGTGGTGGGTATAAAAGATACAGCGTAGCCGAATATAATGTTTTTACTTGTTTTTTTATTAGATCTGCGGTATTTATCTAAGCATGGGTACGTTAAGTTTTGTCGCATGTAATACCATTTTGAAGGCTTTTAGATAATTAGATATAAGAAACGCGTTTACTGCGGTTAGCTCAAAGCACAACTAAGTTGCTCTAAGAAAATTGAGAATATCTTTATACTTAATACATATGGTTAGTACTCATTTTATAGATAAAATGCTGCTGTATTATACATTGGAGGGAACTGAAAAATACATAGAACAGATGTTCCACAAGATTCGATGCTCGGTTTCTTGACATGAATTGATTACAAGGAGGCTATTGCAATGGCAATCGTAGCTAAGCAGTTAAGCCAAATTAGTCAAATTTCAACAGAGGTTGTCTGTCTATGGAATGTTATAAAGGTTTGGAAGCACAGGAATGGTAATAATTGCAAGCAGAGAAAAATAAGAGCAGATTGCAATAGAAGTAGATGGTCACGATATAATGTCTGGACCAGCGGTCAAATAAGTCATGTAATATGAAAAAGTGTTTTGGATGTACGCCGGACTAAGTAGAATATGATGGCAAGTTTTGGTGCTTTATGACTAAGACGAAGATTGTTATATGTGATAACGCATTCAAGTTTCATTTGGGATAATGCCGTTTTTATGCGCTCATTGTTACTACACGATTCTGATTATATGCACAGCGAATGTGTGGCGGCTTTTAGTTACAGCAATTGTAGGTGATTCTGTATGTACAGCGAGTAGTGCGATGTCAACTGAATCCTTGTTAGGCAGCTTTTGAACGCCTTTGATACAAATACAAGAATCGAAACCACTATATTACACTTATGCCAAATAAGCTTACACGCATGGAAAATAGTATGGAACAACTTCAGTTTAAGGATGTGGATCTACAGATTTATTCTCAGTGTAAGAAAAATTCTATAACGTTGACCTTTACCTGCACAAAAAGGGGTAAGCTACCGCATCATATTCCCCGGGGCACACTAAACAAAATAAAACTATAGGACTTGCTATGTTTCAGTGTCCGAAATTCGCCACTGAAAGTGAGATCATAATTGCCGCTGTAGGAGAAAGGCTGACACAGTCAATTACACTTAGATCTCTGGACTCTAACGCAAGGCGTCAGTAAAAGAATAAAAAATAAATTTAGATTAAAGGAAAATTTACGAAGAATGACGTGATAAGATGGCAGACAATTTGAGTTAAAGCCCAAACTGTTCTGCAGCAATCTAGGGGCCTAGATTTCAAAGAGAATTATCGTTAGAAGTGGGAGGTATTTGTGCAAATACGATGAAAGTCTCGTACTGACTTGAGACATGTGGTGTTTCCACCTCATTAAAGAAAAGAAAAAAACACATTCTCATTACATTACGTTTTGTTTCATACCTTTTGCCTTAACGCCTATCGAAAGGAGGAAGGAAGGAGGTTGACAACCTTTTTTTTATGACTTCAACAGGACAGTAACATTATTTAAGATCTTTAATAGTTTTATCGCCGCCGCTAATTTGTTTTGTCTGTTTTTTCAAGACAAATTTTTTATGTGTCTTCCTAATCATATAATTAGAACAACAAATCAGATATATACATTAATATGTTGCCGTACTAGGCCGTACGCACAAATGCAATTGATTTTTATAATTAGGATTTATTCAGATTAAACAAGTAAATTCTGGAATTAAAAGGAGGATGAGCATTATTATTTTATTGATTTTATGTTCTTCAGGTGCTTTCAAGATGTCCATAGGGGTTGATGCTCCGGTAATTGATTTTAATGTTTCAGTTTTCCTTTATATAATTTTTTATATTTCTATGTTCGCTTTACTTATGAAATTTTCTTTATATCTGTATATCTGAAAAAAAGATCAAAGCTCTGGAAAAGCAAAGAAAACACGGTTCTGTACATATGTTTATACAAATGAGGTGAGTTCATAATAACAGCGAGTTCTTCTTTGCCATAAATGCATAACTGTTCCAGAAACAGAAAAAAAGAAAAGAAAGAAAACATAACTTTTTTCTATGCTATTGCACAAAAGTTGATTACGTATATATACACATATGCATAAGTAAATAAATTATTTATAGGGGTAAAGAAAATTGTATAAAATTTAAAACTATTTAATACACATTTTAAGTGGTTTCTCGATACTTACGACGACAACTCGTAAATTTAAGTATTAAACTGAATCTGTTGTCATTTTTTGCTTCGTACAAACATTGATGGATATAATTTAAAACTTTGCTATCAGAAATTCGGCCTAAGGCAAATATAATTTTCTTGCGGTTTTTACATAAGATGTGTGTAAGCATCTAGTAAAACTTCCAATTTTGGTTCATAGGAGAGAAGACGTTTGGAAATGATTGCATTTATTTTCAAAACTGTTCCCTTGAGACGGATCGGATGAACATGCCACGTGAACAAATGGACGAATTGATCGAAAGGTTTTTACTAAACCGGCGTAACCGATTTAATTAATGGAATCTTTGATATTCATCTGTGAATATAGTCTGCATATAATTAATGTAAAAAGAGCGAAATATACATTGAAAAGTACTAGAACTGAATGCATTCGTCATGAAAATATTAACAAAAACTGAACATTGATATACTGAAAGTATTGATAACTTTGAAGTATTTCAAATCAACAGAGACTGTCATTTGGACTGCATCTCTGTTTGAATGTGTAAGAATGATCTTGACGTGAATTGAGTCAAAACATATGTGATGATTTTTCTGCTCCCGGATATACATCTAAGTCGTGCACTAAGTGTCGATGGTGTCAATGTTGAAATCGTCAGTAGCTTTATATGCCTGTAGGTAACGATCGACGACACGTTATGCCCTAATACACATACAAACTCTGTTTGTTCTGGGGTCAAATTTTTACTTAGAAAATCTAACTAAAGTGGTCAAAACATTCATTATGTCACTTGTACTGTGAGCCTTAGAAGTGCATAACTCAACGAGTTTCTCAGACCTGAATAATCTGAGACTATTATTTAATCGAATAATTAAATGTACATTCTCTTTGAGGAGATGTAGTTACATCTCAGGTTACGTATAGCGTTTTCTGGAATGCTCCTTCCTTAACTTTATTAAAGTTAGACTCTTGCTTATCCTGTACAAAGTTGTCACACGGCAAGGATCGAAAGAGGTTGTTAATCCCTTTTCTTTTAACAGGTCTGTTCACAATAACTATTTTTTGATTCCTCTAGGCACGTACGCATTGTCACAATCTTTCTTTCTTTTCTCTTTCTGTTAATGTTTTATATTTTTATACAGCATAATAGGCCTTAATAGACTCAAACTCACATAAACATCAATAAAGAGAAAGAAAGATGAAACACAGAACATGTAAAAGAGCGCGGAAAAGAAAGAGGGGCTAGAGAGAGAGGAAGAAAAAGACAGAGAGAGGGAGCGAAGAATTAACAGATATGAGTACTCGTTATCTGTTTTGTAGGTTTATAAGCAACAAATTTTGATATTTTGAGAGATTAATGTGTTTAGAAAGAAGTGTTTTTGTAAATGATTTTTTGTAAATAAATTGTCTTAATATTTTAAATAGGCCCAACGCTATTATTATTCGTTCTGGTGGAAGGAGTTATTCAACAATTTTTCTTCGATTTGCCGAGTTAAAAATGCGGCAGTTTCACTTGTTTAGACATCCAGACAAGTAATTTTGCTCCAAATTTTTATGATGAATATTCATTATTTCAATGCGTTAGGCACGTTTGTATAGATTATAATTTGTCAACCTCTTTCAGCTTCCAGCTGTTAAATGCCATCTCAATGTTAGTGCAAAAGTGACATCTTTTTGCTTATGTTTTATATATGAACATATAATGGTTAATAAAACTTAAGCAAAAAATTGCAAACTATAAAAAAAAACTTGCCATTAAAGGAACGAGCAATAATGTTTCTACCTGGCTGTAGAATTTCAGCTGCATAATATACTGCGCGTGTGTAATATTTTTATATTATCATGTTGTTTGCAAGAGAACGTTTATTTCCTTTTTTTTTCGATGAATAAACTCCGTTTTTCTGTTCTGGTGAAACGGGTTTCAACATCATTTCACTGAGATCACGTTTTTTTTGTTAATTTAATTGCGTATTTATCTATGGTTTTTGCAATTATTTAAAGAAATTGATTTTTTTACGGTTTTTTTTTTTGCTTCAAATATCAACATTCCACTCTCATCATACAACTAACTTCTCTTACGCAAAATCCTTTACTTATAAACATTGCGAACATCACTACGTTTCATGTTGCTATACTTCCCAATCCTTGATTGCTCGATTTCCCGGCGTTGTTTCATTAATTCCTTTACCTGCACGATTTCGCGGAACTTTTTCGTCAATCTCCGCGTCGATCGCCAGGTGTTAAGGCGTTTTTTTATGACCACGACTGATAAAGTATAGGAAAGAATTTTCTCTGCTATACATTTCGATAAGTTTGCCGCAGATTTGTTCTACCAGTTTACGGTTTTCGTAATAATATGTTGATGTAAATAATTTGGATTGAATGTGTCAGTTGTTTTAACCCTTTATACCACATATAGCATAAGTTATTATATGCATGTAATATACTTAATAGACTCGTTTTAAAGTACTTTTTTATCTTACTTAATCAACTTGGTATTAATTTTTATTTTTGTAGACATAGAATAAGCGTTTATTTTAAGTTTGTTTTTTCTTTTATGATTACATTAGCGTAAGTATTTTTATTAGGTAAAAAAAGACATTTTAAATAAAGAGACGCTTGGTATCTTGAAATTGCATTGGAGTGCAGTTTTCTTTTTGTTGCACCTAATTTTTCGTTCTGACCGAGTGGTTCGCGAACCTTGCGAAACTCAATTTGCGCTTTGCGCAAATGGTTCAGTAAGAAAACAATCTATTTCATAACTCTGCACCATATGACCGTTCCTACCAAAATTACTTCATTATAAGGCAAAATGATCTAACATTTAATATTTCACGGTGAAGATTGGCCCATAATGGTAATTTGACATAAAAATGAAGTACAGCAAAATTGGACCAGGTACATATATCTTTCAGTCTCCAGTTCTTATAAAAGTTCCCATGAAAAGTAAGACTTTGTAGTACTTTATGACGAAAGTGAAGTGCAATCAAATCTTTGAAAGATCATATCAATTCACGTTTTGAGTCCGTTTTCAAATAAGGTTTCTTGTGAAAAGTATTTTTTCTTTTTTTTTTTGTTTAATTTGACGAATCACTTAGGCGATATCTTCTATAGGTGTAACACGGTGAGGATTAGAAAGAAGTAATGCGAGATAGAGAGAATTGAACTCGGGTATGCCGTCTCGACAGCTGCGCTTTTTAGCTACTTGGGTATGCGGAGGCGTCAGTGAAAAGCGTTTATGAAAATTTTAGCATGAAAAGCATACCTTTCAGATGGAAACTAGGTGTCATTTATGGTGTTTTATCACAATAATTCACGAGGAATTGCATTAGGTGAAGTGATGTAGAGCGTGTAACAATCGGCCTTGGCTGGTTTTAGTGTTTCCACTTGTTTTTATATGGTGGAATCATGAAGTTTTATTTGAATACACCTAAAATGAAAGAAATGATTCTTAGACATACGAGCATACTAGAGGTAAGAAGTCTAATTATCAAGTGGTCATATTCGGGTTCGATTCCTAGCCTGGTAGAAAATACTTTAGTTACGATTGGCATGCGGTTGCAGCTACAGTGAATGCTCTAGCGGTAAAAGTACCGATCGTACGGAAATGACTTTCCAGGTGACGTCCATATTCTATACCTCTTCCCTTATTATTTTCTTCCTAGCGTACTCTCCCTAATTGAAAAACAAATACATTTTCAGTGTGAACGTACTATTATCCTAAGAGAAAAGGTATAAAATAGAAATGGGTGAGAATAGCAGACATCGCAAATTTCGCTTACTTTCGGTTTACTGAGTGTTACTAAATTTCTAACAAATATTTAAAATTTTAAATAAATGTATTAAGGTCTACGTAGTAGTTATCAATCGAACGTGTTTGGAACTATTATAATATAAATTTCAAATTCACTTAGTCTTATGAAATTTTCGCGTTATTATTTGAAGGCAAATAAGGCACATAAGAGATTGCTCCATGTAATCCTTAGCTTGTGATTTTTCTTGTTTTTGTGCCGCACAAAGGCTCAAAGTGTTATGCATTATGTCGGTAATTTCATTTCAAATGCGATACTCTGGGTTCGGATAAGCATACGCACAATAAAGTGCTGTTTGGACGATATTATAATATCCACTTTAAATGTACGGAATAAATGTTGTCTGTCTATCTACAACGTGGCTTGAATGCTTGTTGTTATTGTACGTATTAAACTGCACATGAAAATTCTTACGATGAAATCATACGAAACATAGCAATGTGTACAGATATCTGCAATTTAATGTCACGCATTGTTGCATGTGGTTCGGTATAACTGTATGTTAGTAATTGGTATAAGTGCTATGATGTTATTTGACTCTTTGTTAGAAGAAAAAGAAGGAGAGTTGGTGGTGGGACAGTTTGTTTTATGCATTATGACTTTTGCAAATAATTTATAATGAAATCTTAAAAGCTTTCTATTTCCACTTCTTCTTTTTTTGATGAGAGTTGTTTTATAAGTAACGTAAAACTTAAGCATTAATGGCTATCTAAGGATATAGTTTTGTGTAACGAACCAAATGGGAAATTATTTTATAGATTTCATTTACAACAATTCATACTTTTCCAAGATTTAATCAATGAATACGAATATGAATTGAGTGTATGAACGAATAGATGAATATTGAATATTGCTTAAGATTAAATATTTTTTTAGATTACCTAACGTATACAACTTGAGCGTAAGATTATACGATATATATCGAATTAAGTAAACGGTATAGAAAGTCATATGTTATCATAGATATAATAAATCTCAAAGAGATACGTATTGAAGATTAGAACACTTCCAAGATAAGCTTTAAATATGAAAAAATGGTCTTGAACTTTTGTGAAAATATTCTAAAATAGAAAAATGTTCTATATGCAAGTCTATATATAAGTCACTATATCTACATATGAATCAATAAAATTTAAATGGAAAATTTGTTCAAAATATATTTTGATATGTTCCTGATTTAATTTGTCGGAATCTTGTAAGAAATATTTTAAGAAGTGAAACAAAGTAAACAAAGTGTGATAAAAAACTATGATTTTCTTATATTTTATACCGAACATATACTGAAGATTGAAGACATTTCGGAAGTAGCGGATGTGTGAATAGTATTAAATCAAAGCTATTAGTGTAAAACTTCTACACATATATAATATGATATTTTGTAGGAATTGAAGTAATTTGGAACTTAGTTTTCCTTTTTTTTTTTGTGTACATCTAGGTATTTTATACACATATGTATATACGTAAAGGTATTAAATGTAATTTTTTATTCTAGTGAGTTTTTTAAAGTAAACATCAATAGGAGGCGATTACATGAACACGCAACAATTGATGTATCAAATGCATGCAAAATAAGTATTAAATAAATACGCAAATCCTATCAGCAAATAAAATTGAAAAGAGATAGACAACGGATAGACACGCAAATATGAACAAGAAAGTCAAAAACAAAATGAAAGTAAAAAATAGGGAAAAATACTAGACAACTATAAAGGGAACCTACTACTCTTTATTTGCATCTGAGCGATAGATTTGCATGATGATATATATTCAGATCACAATAAGTAAACAGTTACGTAAGTGTATATATATGGTTTGCAAAATAAATATTTTACACAAATAGTTGTTTTATTTTTGAGATGCTTAAGAATTGTGAAGCGAAATAAACATTTCTCTAGAAAACTTTAAATTTTGAAAAGAGAAAGAAATCTTTCCGCAAATGCTTTGTATATGGCACGTAGTCCCGGACTTTTTACTTTTCACTTTTTCCTTTTTTCTTCTTTTCCTTTGTTTTTTTGTTTATTTTGTAAGCAAATATTTCCTTATTGGTATTATTATTATTTATATACATTTTCGTAAGACAAGAATGTATGATAAGTTACCTAAGTACATAACTATGCTTATATATATATATATATATATTTATTTATTTATTTATGATTTATGTTGGAAAGTGTTTATTTGCCTGCGAGCAGGTGTTAAATAAGAAAATTTGATTTATTCAATTTTTATTTATTTATTTTGTTTGATCCGCACTTCTATTAAACCATAAACATATACTAAACATAAGGAGCACAATTTTATTTTTACTTTTTAATTAACGATTTTAAAATATTTTTTATTTAAAATCGGAAAAAAAATTCAGATAAGCACATCAGACATATCATAAGGTCTACAAAAAACAACTGAAATCTTCATGACCGTGAGATTCTATATCGATTTACCTGTTTTTGGCTGCATATGCTTCAAAATTGCTATTCAATCTTATGCGTGGCCGATCATGTGCTTTTAAATGTTTACTTAAATATCTAATCGAGCTTGTGTCTTCTACCAACCGTCTGTTCGTCTGTCTAGCCTGAGTCTGAAATGATTAGTCTGTCATGCTAATAAAGCTTCCAAATAATGATAAAAATTCCAAGACAACAACAACAAAAGAAGAAGACCTAGATGTTACAAAAAAAACGAAAAAACTAATATCCTTCGGATATGACTTAGTGTCTGTAACGAAGCTATTTTTAGTGGTAGCATAACTAAGAAGAGCTTCAAACTTTCTTTGTGTGCAATCTATTAGACGAATTGAATATGTTTTTGAAATTCTCTCTTTATAATAAATGAAATAAAGATAAAATCATTTGATAACGAACTAGAACGAAATTAATAATTTTGGTGATTAAAATCAATCTTTATTATCTGGTACTAATAGCAAAATTGTATAAATACATACATACATACATACATACATACATACATATATATATATATATATATATATTATATTTGTATACTATATACATACATGGATAGCTATAATTTGTGGAAATTTGCAAACTATTCATCTAAGTCTTCATTTAATATTTGAAACATTCACTAAAATACGGTAACGGATGGACGCTCGATTAACGATTACATACGTAATATGAACTCAAATACTGAATTGTATTTGAAATGTTCACATTTTTAATGTGAAAGATTCATATATGTTAGAATTTTCCCTGTACTGAATATTAAATCATTCGTACATTGAATATGAATTTATTGGAAAATCTAAAGTGAAAAATAAATATTTCTCTCTATGCGTTTGTAATGACGGGTAAGAATATATGGATGCATGTATGCATGTAAGAATGTTTATATATGAACTTAAGTAGAATGCGTAAATGCAAACATCGTTTTGAGTGGACATTGCAAGTGGACGTATGGATGTCTACTATAATTTTAGTTCATATTTAACGAAGAAAAGTGAGACTAAGTGAGAATGAGATGATGAGAGAGAGATTTGAAGGGTGTTCCTACTTGTGTTTGTGTGCGTTTGTGTGCGGGTGTATGTTTATTTGCATGTATATGTGTATTCGTACGTATGTATGTTTGTGAATATGTTCTTGTAAGGATAAAGAGCTTGTGAAATCTTAAGTAAATTTAATTAAAATATTTTGCCGTGAACCAAAAGCACATCAAACATATACACTTACATTCATATTCACATTCACAACGTTCGGTTGCATATTTACTTACGTCCCAAAATACTTTCGTACCTACAATAAAGCTCAAGCGCTTAAATTGGTAAATGAGAAATCTACATAGGGTGTGCGTAAGTGTATCTGTGAATTCCCACTTCTGTCTCTCTCCATCTCAGTCTTCCTCTTTCCATCTTTTCAGTTAAGTAAATATATATACAATAAGCAGTCATCAAACACTTTCTATATACTCTCACGCCTGTATATAAAACGTAAAGTAACTGATAGGGCTGCTGCTTATATAAGTCTTCGATAACTGTGTGTACCTATGCGTGTGTGTCTATATGTGCAAATTTACAATAAAATTTAATTAAATTTTGCAATATGGAACGATTGAATTAAGCAAATATTTTACTAAATAAATACAGTAACCGTACGCACACACACACACACAGACCTATATACTTTATTTTAATAAAAATTGTTTTAGAAATTCAGGGAATATATGTTTATGAAAATAATACATTGATTGATATGAAGTAAATATTGAAAAAAACAGAAAATAGTTAAAAAGTTCAATCATCTAACTTTACGACCAATATCTTATTTGGTTGTCATTGTGATGAAATTGAGTATTGACAGGTTATAGCCGGCATTCATGGCAAACTCATAATGAGAATGTTCGATTAAAAGGCATCTTTTAATTGCAAAAATATTTCATTTAAACGATCAACAGATTTTATTAAAACAAAATCAATTACATCAAAACTTTGAAAGAAAAAATCGACCAGAGTCTATTATTTGCTTAGTGGAAAAAGCATTTTTCTCTTCTTAGGAAGTAGAAAGTTTTCTATAACGCAATAATATTATAAAGCCAATTCCTGTAGTATTGGAAAATTGCCGTTAAATCTCAATTGAATACAATGGACTTAATAAGATAAGTTTAAGGGCAAATATACACAAAAAAAAATTTGTTTTCGACTAATTTATTTTCAAACTTTACCGCGTGGCTATTTACGACGGTTCACATGTATACTAATGAGTTGTTGTAGCCTATCTGTCAATATGAGGAGTACTTATATGTTTATTATAATTCAAAATTTTTAAACCTGTCTGTGGGGTATCTTAGATTTGTTACGTGTTGAGATGAGCGTTGGAATCCTCGCAATAATATGTAATGTAAAATCATGCTCATCATGAATACCGGGATAGACTTAAATATGTTTCTCTATTTGCCTTTCTATTCATTTCTACTTCTATTAAAATCGCTAGATTTGTCTAGAAGAACAAGTTTAATCATAATTTTTTTTATTACTCTCTTCAGATCAAGTTTGAACATTAGCAAAATTAAGCACAAATAAATTATTTTTCGCAAATTTGTTTGCAAATTGTAGTGACAACTTCAACTTACTAAAATACCTATGTCAAGCCTTATCATCCGTGGTTCATATTTACTAATTAAACCATATTTAAATAAGAGGGAAATTTTAAATATGTCTTTAAATTCGTGCAAACATCAGAAACTTGCTGCCAATCTGTACAAAAATATGACAGATTGTACGATATATAAAAATGGTTCAACTAAATCCATCTTCAATATAGTTCGCCTTTGGACCAAAGCACGTCAATGTACCAAGTTTCGTCAAAATATCTCAAAAATTGCGACCTGTGGCTTAAACATAATGATACGAGAGCATACAGACAGAGAGACATTCGGATAGGTTTATATCGATTCAGAATCAGGTTCTGATCGGTATAATGAAATGTGAATCTATGTTAAGTCTGTAACGACGAAAGTCGTACTCTTGTTTTTGTCCCCACGCTCCCTTCTTATGTTCTGTAATTTTAGTTTACTGCCATAAGTAGCACATGAGTAATAGTGAGTAGATCGTGGGGAAACTCTACTTGAGGTCAGCCAGCTGACTTCAAATAAAGAGTTGAGAAATTGGCAACGTCAATTATGGAGATAAAACTAAAGTGGAAAAAGAAGGTAATTTCCTCAAAAAACTTTACACCTTTCATTAGAAATTATAGGTTCAATTTAAAGTGCATGGATCAAAAAGTGTTATTTTCTCGAATTAATAGCTTTCTTTGTTTAAAATTATATTATTTTCAATCGATGGCATTTCTGTCGTTCATGTTTGCATTTCTATATCGTTAATGCGTATAATTTGGGTTCATTTTATTTTCCAAATTTTTTGGAATATTTCAAAGCGGACTAAATTACGCGAAGCAACATTCAACCAGCTCTTTAAGAGTCAAATATTTACTTTATTAGTTGGATACTTACTCTGCGGTAAGTATTGCAACTGATGTTTTAAATTAATCGTATTTGAAGGTTGTTTAGAGCTATCGTTTGCAAGGCGTTTTCTGCATCATCTTCTTTGAAGCAATGATAATGTAGGCATTCATTTTTGTACATATCGTTCAATTTGTATCACATCGCTTAACATGTCATTAAAATTACGGTAAACTATAACGTAATAGTGCGAATGGCATAGAACTTTGAAGGTAGATACTATGCAGAAATCATAAGCGTTTGTCAACCGTGGTGCCACGTATGTGTCAGATCGAAGACTTATTGAATGATATGTTATATTCTTGCTCCGGTATTATTATGTAGCTGAATATGGACTTGAATATTAATTCGAACGTTTTAAGAGCGATCCATTTTGGAATAAGCATAAACTGGGATGGTTTGATGGTTTAAATATTTGAGGTTGCGATGGTTTCAAGGTTTGATGGTTTGATCATTTGATAGTTTCAAGGTATGGCGCTAAGATTGTTTGAAAATTTGATCATTTGATGATTTCATCATTTGATAGTTTAATCATTTGATGGTTTGAAGGTTCGAAACTGGGGTGGTTTGCTTACTTGAATGCTCAAAGGTTTGATCCTTTGAAGGTTTGGTGCATGGGAAGTTTGTAGGTCTGATAGTTCGAAAGTTTGATTATTTCACGGTTTGATGGTTTGATGGTTTGAAGGTTTAATGATTTGAGGAATCAAAGTTTGAAGATTTAAAAGTCTAAAAGTTTGAACATTTAAAGGTTTGAAGTACCGAACAAAAGTAAGTTAATTAATTGAAAGTTTCTATAAGAGATTTTGTTATGTATATCTACCGCGCGCTTCCAAGGATGGACTTGGAGGCAGTTGTCAGTTTGTTTGTAACGGATTTTATAACGTTATTTAATGTGAGATTCTCAACTTGCTTAAGTAAATGTAGGTATCCATCGGGTTCATGCATTCTCGTGTCCACTTCAACAAATTTATTTTCGAACTGAACTAATTCCGTAGTCGCAAATAAGAAAAGCTGACAATTCTTATATATTTTCTTGTATATACGAGCATCCTCCTAAATGAATACACTTTTCTCACTTGTTTTAATTTTGTTTTATTTTATACGCTCTTACTCAACTTGACGGTGAAGGAAGATTATATGTTATTAAATTGCGTTTATATATACAAGTATGTATAGAATGTATACCGTTTATGTTCATACCCTGAAATATTGTTAAAACAAAACTTTTGTTCTGCCATATATAAGTAAGCGTTTAAAGAGAGCCTCTCTGTTGTGTCTTGAAAACAATCAATCTTATAAGCTTATGTTCTCGTATCGTTAACGTATTGTATATATATAGTTGTATGTTAGTAAGTTCTTGTTTTCGTCGTTGTTTTAATACCATTGATAGTGACTTTAATGATGGTTTTGAGCATTTTTTTTAAGAAGTTTATTATGTACTTACGAAAGTTATATTTAAGTTATAGTTGAGCAGGTTGGGGTTGCCTGATAAAGTTTAGATGATTTTTTCTTCTTTTTTTATTATATTTATGTATAATTTTGTTTCTCAGATAAATTACTTAGTGATTTATGACTTTGGTAAATGATGTACGAAATCTGTTTTCTCTAAGACCAATTATGTAATTCGAGAATATTATAAAATAAGAAATGCTTAATTTATTCACTTCATTAAATCACTAACCCTTTGGCAAGAGATTTATTCACACTACTCGCGTTTTAAGTTGCTGCACCGTAATATTCCAAAGCACGTGTTTGGGACTTTGCATCCTAGATTTGTTTAAAAGTCGGTTTACTATGTCTACTCAGACGACTGTCTGTCAATACGAATTCTCAAAATCTGAAAAGCCCAAATAAAAAGTTGATATTAAGTACAGTTTTACGTAAGTGCATTCAGAACTTATAAAAGACGCTTGCAACAGTTGGCAAAAACATCAACAAAACGAAATTTAGATTTAGAATTAAAAAGAAATTTGCTTCAGTGCCAATAAATCTCGAACGGGCCAATTATCACGCGAATGAAATTGACGAAAAACTGTATTGTGCATGTCTAGGGTTCACCACAAAACGGGTATAACTTTATTTCTTGTTTATCTATGACTACGTCTCGTTTCACTAATTTTGAAATTTTCATCGCATCTTTTCCTTTTTTTTTTATCATTTTGGCTATGATAATGTCCTCTTTTTGTAATTTAGCTAATTATCTACAAAATTTGCTTTCTGCAAACCAGAGAGAAATTATATATTTTTTGGATTATTTCATTTCCTCTCTTTTGTTGGCTTTTGTTTTCATGTCGTTTTTTTTTCTTCTATGTAAACCGTCATTTTTAATTATTAGTCTTTTGACTTGTTTGAGCCACAAAAGAAGAAAAAAAATAGTAAATAAAAAAGAATCGCATTTGCATTGGTGGCATTAACGAAAGGCTTTTTTTCTAAACTATATAGCATGAATGGCATAAAAAAACCGCCACTGGTTTAGCCAAGCAAAGAAATTACGAGGTTGTATTAGATTAAAGAAAGAGAAGAAAAAAAGCTTTCCGTTTTTTTTATACAAATGATGAGAGCCCCCGACAAAATTAAAACCATCAAAAAAAAAAAGAAAGAAAACAGCAATTCTTTCAAATACAACCCAAAAGCCTGTTCATTAAGTATATTAACATTTACACTATACATAACATGATTCCTGCCTGCTTAACGTCAAGAAAGGAAGTGAAAAACGCCAAAAAAAAAGAAGGAAAAAAGTTGGAAATAACGCAAAATGTTAGGAACAAACATAACCATAGGAGCCCACAAGATCTATTTTCGGAGTAAATATGTTAACTCATATGCATATGTAGATGTATATTCAAATTATATGCACGGACACACAGCCACACACATACATATATATATATATATATGTATGTATGTATGTATATACACGTCTACTTTTATACATAAGCGGCTTTGTTCAACTATTACGTTTACACATTCGATCGCACGTCTGAAAATAGGCAAAAATAAAAAAGGGAAAAAACACATGACTCCTTTTTTTTAATGTTTCAACCGGTGTTCTCTCACGATTATCCACCCGGACATTTTCGGCATTTCAATAGTTTAGCGAACATTTTCCTCTACTGTTAGTGAGTGGGAGTGGGTGTGTATTTTCCGCTCTTATTTCAAAATGAATTCGTACCAAAAATTTCTTTCCGCAATATTTTTACTATTATTGTTCTGTTGCTTTTTCTTTTCGCTTTGTCAAGCGTATTACGTTAAGTTAATTGTAATACTAGTTAAGCAATGTCTGGAAAATCTTATAGAAGTGTTATGTTTAGAGCATTATATTGAAGTCTTTATTAAAATGCATTTCGGTGTTGATATGAAGTGAGGTAATCATCATGAGAATAAGTTTTTTTCCCCCCATAATTTGATACTCATTAAAGAAAAGAGCGAAATTATCGTCAACTTCAGCTAAAGATTTTTTGTTCGTCAACTTGGTATCGGATTTGTTTCAGGAAAGTTTTCCTTTTTATCTTCATTCCTTTGTCGGACTATACATTCTTTTTATACCTACCAACGAAGGTGAGGAATATATTTCATTTTGCCATTTTGTTCGTAACTCTCAGAAGGAAACTTCGGAGACCCCACTAAGTGTATATCCTTGATCAGCAGCAAATTTAAAATGGATTTAAGCATGTCCATCTGTGTAATGTTGGTGGTATACAGTCTTTGTCGGAAAAATGAAGGTATCGTCTTCAAATTTGGCAGAAACATTGGATGTTCTTGCACGCAAGTTGGTATTGGAAATGGGCTAAATCGGTCCAAGGAAGCGCCTACAGTGCACCGTAGACTAAGAACGCCTCTGCTCTTGGAAGCAATACAAAAAAATTTGATTTTTGTTCATTACTCGTAAACCATAGCAGATAGAATTATAAAAATTTCGAAAAATGTTGCGCCAGCTATCCCGTATCCTCTGTGCAAAAATGGAAAGGATCGATCCCGCCCACTCGATATAATAGAATATTGAAATTTAATTCTTTTTCTGAAAATGTTGGTAACATTAAGAAAGATGCTTCTGGAATCACATAGAATGTATATATTCTTGATCATTGTGAAATTCGGAATCTACCTAACGCATCCATCGGTACGTCTGCCCATCTGTGTGGCTGCGTAACTATCTAATACTATGGTAAACATTCTCCAAGCCGTAAAAATGAAGATATTGGCTTCAAATTTGGCAGAAAAATTGAAAGTTTTTTCACTGCCACGCCCACCTATTACAATTTAGTTTTTCCCTATTTTTGTAAGATAAAGGTGGTGGGTATAAAAGATTTGGCACATCCGAATTTACTTTTCTTGCTTGTTTTTTTTGGCGTTTTTCATTCTAACGGATTTTAAAGCAATCCGTCTCTTGTAATCTCTACGAGTTTGTAAATGTAGTCTATGTTTAATTTAATTCAAGTTATTATTTGAATTTTAGTTCATTTCATCTTCTTCTTTCTATATCATAAACGAATTAACGAAAAGTTGACAGATACTCAATGCTTTTCTTACATGTTTGCCGCGAAGAGAAGAGATTAGGAATTCTTGCTTAACCACTACGTTTCGCTTATATCTTAAATAATTTCTTATCAAGTCCTGCAAAGGTTTTGCGTAGACATAACTAAGCGGAAAATTAGCCAATAAAAATAATTTTTCATGAGATGCATGACAACCAACCAACTAAAAAAAAGAAAAAATCTTTTGCAATTCCTTTAAGACATGCGTAAAAACTTTACACCACTAAAAAAATACCCAATAAAATGGTTAAATGAAAATTGTGAGCAAAAGAAATAAAATATAATTTTCCTTTAAATTGTTTTTTAAAGAGAATTTCGTTTTGTAGCCCAGTAAAGATACTGAGCTATACGCGACCGATCGTAAAATTTTTAGTATGTGGTGAAGCTCGCACCCTGTGTACATAATCACGATTCTGCTCACTTTGCGAATGTCGTTTACTTTTTTTTGTATTTTTCTCTTGTTTTCTTAAATTTGCTGTTGTTGATTTTATTGTTTTTTGTTTATTAATTTTGTTAGTGTTGTTGATTCTTGGCGTTGGCTAAATTTCGAAAGATATAAAAACAAATTATTATGTATGTGTGTACTGCATAAAGAGTTTTAAACAGCAACAACAACTTATTTGTATGTTCTTTACACAAAAACAGTAACAAAACCAACAACAACAAGAATAATATTCAAGCTTGTGGCTAACAAGTGGGTGTTATTGAGATCGACAAGATGCGGTAAGCAAGCAAAAAAAAAACTACCGAGTTTCTATTTTTTTAGAATCATTTATTTAGTTTTTCTTTCAAATTATACACAATACAACACAGACGCAGGCACGCAAACATAGCTATGGTATATAGAACTGTTTTGTTTAACGTGTTTGTCGTTGGCATCAATGTGTCGTCATTGCAACAATTGTTAGTGGCGGCATAATCTACTACTGTCAACAGCTGCCTTAATGGGATTAGTAGCATGAAATTTTAATTCCAAGCAAAATAAAGAGTCTGCTTTATATATTGTTACTGTTCTTCTTCGCGTTGCCGTTGTCGTATTACTCTCTTGTTCGTTGCTATTCTTTATACCGTCATATACTTTCTCGTTTAGGAAACATATAGAGGAATGTGTGCGTGTGTGTGTGTGTGTCTAAATATTTCTCCACGAAACCTTTAGGTTTCGAGGTACACTAAACAAGGTTACATGACAATGAATAACTCAAATCCATGCGCTTGCAATGAAAAGCACCAGAACGACCTCGGAAAAAAGAAAGAACGAGAACAAAAGCACACAAGAAAGTTATACACAAGCCTTGCAACGAATCTCGAACACCCAGCAGCTAACAAAAATATAATAAATATGATGAGTGGATTCTAGATTCAAATCCAAATTTCAAATTTTTTTAAAATATATTTTCGAAAACTTTCAGGGAGAAAGTTTTGCTTTTAAATTTCGATTACTTTGTGATTTCCAAGAGACCAAAGGCAGATAGAATGGCACATACATATGAGTATCTCTCTTCATCGTTCAATGATAAGTAAATTAATGTCATGAATGGTGTCCTCGATGGGTATTTCTGAATTTTACAAATCATGTGAAAAGATTAATATACGTGCACTTACGAATTGTGATTAGATGAAAAAGAAGGAAAAGAAGGAAAAGAAGGAAAAGAAAAAGCCGCAAGCATCTCGTTATTGCCGTTTCTTCATAATGTTCAAGTAGCGATGCTCTAAAAGTAACCGCAGTAACGCAAGCTGTCTTCAGCAAATTGAATCGGAAAATTAAAAATGCGGTACATTGTCGTTCCAAACGTACTGAGTTAGATTTCGTTACAAAAGTTGTTTAGAACTTGAGTAATTGAGAGGAAAAAATGTGCACACAGCGCACTAGTCGGCGATGTTTATTGTATCGAAATAGTTTTCATAACACTTTCTTTTTTTGAGGTCGTTTTAAAGCAGTTTTTTAAATTTTGTTACAAATTAGGCATGTGAAGATCAGTCATCAATATTTATGTGTTTTTTTAGAGAATTATTTACCAGGTCCCTCGAAATACGCTTCAGTTTCTCTAGTGTTCTCATCATTTAAGTCAAGTCTTTTCCCTGGAGCATACTTTTTAGGATTTATGAACAGATAGTAGTAACTGGGAGTCTGATTTGGAGAATATATTGGTGTGGGGAGACACCTATCCGTAATTCAATTTATACAATTTTGTTATTGACTTGTGGTACGATATTCCTTTAGAAAAAACTTTATCATGCCGTAATCTTAATGGAAAACACACACAGTGGATGTACTGTGTTTTGATTAGTTTAGGATGTCAGCTATATTTTTCAACTTCACTTTTCGATTCTTCACAACAATTTCCAGGAATTTTTAATATTTGTTGGTGTAACCACCTTTTATATCCGTTTACTGCATTCAGCCGCATCGCTGTCCACATAACCTCATTTAAAATCAGCAAATCAACGACAATTTTCTGTTTTCGACGAAGCAAAGTTGTTGTTGTCAGTCCAATGCTGAGTTTGAAAAGTATATTTTCCCAATCAATGTTTAATCAAAGTCATGTTTCATAAAGCACTGTAACTCGAAAAAATGATCGAAGTGACATGTATTTCTGACAGGCATCGTTTGAAGATTCGGTTACGGACGGTATCTTTGTGCCATTCCCAAGATTTATTCACAGATATCTTATAGATAATTATGGAGGTTGAATATATTATCGCTGTTTTTCTGTAAAAATTATTCCTTTATTTCAAAAAATTAGTAAAAGATTTGTCACTCCAAGTATTGTCTATCGCTAGCAACTCCGTTTTGCCTCTTTTAGGGGGAATATAAAATAAAAACGGTCTTTTGAGGCTATTCATTAAAGAGCCCACAAGAATGGAAATCCTGTTCGAACAAACAATAAATCAACGATTAAAACTATCACTAATCAGATGGAGTAATGTCTGGTGAATGTAGCAGAAAAGATACTACATTCCTAGTTTATAGGGGGACCACCGTCTGGACGAACCGAACCTAGTTGATCCGTGGTTTCTCACTCGTTCTGATTCAGCAGCAATATGCTTCGAATTAAGCAGGAAAAGCCATATTCCCCGCAAATGCTGCTTACGTTTTTGATCCTGAAGTCAACATATGCAAAAAACTATGTTGTTTACGTTTCGGTAGAATAGACAGTACTTTTATATGGAAAACTCACGGTTTCACTTAGCTTCCTTATAATATTATTTACGGGTTTTCCTGCAAAACAGCAGAAGCAGGTATAAAATGACGGATAGATTTTGTTTCGGCAATTTGACGTTTATAATTGCAATGTATGGTCATATAAATTCAGAAAAAAAGCTGAAGTTCAGCACACATATATCTAGATTAGTCTCAAAACACACGATGAAAATGAACGCAAACTGCAAAATGTATGCAACGTTTAAAAAGCTCGAAACGTTCAAGTTCAAAATCTCGACAAATCAGATTCGATCGGTATCATGACAGTTTAAACTGGAACTGGTTCCAACCAATTTAATATAGCAATTAACAGCAAAGCTGTGCTCTTTGTTCTGTTTTTGGTGTTTATGGTTGTGGTCAAGTGGCTCAGTCAAATATTTCGGGGAGATTTTTTTTGCAGTTTGACATAAAAGAGTTTGCGCTCATGATTTCAAGGCAATAAAATTACCAACCTGTGGGGTTTTCTATGAAAAATGTCATTCACAAATCATTCATTAAATACTTTTAACAGCTGCATAGAATGTTACATCGACGCATTCCATATATTGAATAAATACTAAATTTAGATCACATCTAACATTTTCACATACAGCCATAGCATCCTTCGCATTTTTTGGACTTTTCTGTTTTCTTAGTGAAAGGTCATCCTTGTAAGAAGTGCTTAATTGTTGTAATGAAAAATTTGAACAGTTTGCAAGTCTTGCAAAAGCGGGGACTGTTTTGCAATTAAGTGATAGGAGGTAGAAGTTAAGATACCGTAAGAAACTGGAAGAAATGTCAATACTTAATTTCAAAAGATTTGAAGAAGGATGGGATACCCCAAAGCAAATAAAATCATTAAGGATTCATTGACCGAAAATATGTTTAAGTTTTATATGATCTCTAAAATTATTTGTCGGCTTGCGATAAAATTCTGAAAGCAATAAAACTCTCATAAATACTTAATAATCGTAATAATAATAATAATAATAACTGTAAGGCCCACAGTCGTATGCTCGTTTTGGCCCACACGTAGGCTGTGTTATGCTTTATACTAAGGTAGTTTTAAGAAGTCTACCTTACGTTGGTTAGGTTAACTTATTCTTTACTCGTTGTAATTTTAGCTATTCTACGTTAGCCATATTTATAATCAATTTAGAGTTTCGTAGCTGCTAGCTTATTAATATATTAATTATCTCATTCGAACTAACAACAGTTGATCTCGCATGCGATCCGATAGATAGCCGATAGGCAAAGCCAACCTTTTTCGGAGTTAAGTATGGAAGAGAAAGAGGAAGATTTCCTTTTCCCTTTTTTTCTGGTGATCGTCGCGAAGAGCAGCCGGTTAGTTACGTTTTCTTGTCTTCAAGAGATATTATATTAGCCGACCGACAAGGTTTGAGGAAAACAGGAAACTCCGTTCGACTGACCGATGAAGACGATTAGTACTAAGATGAAATTTGTTTGAGTTAAGGAATTTTTCTTTTACACGGTTGTGTAACACATGGTCATTATATTCAACTGGATAGTTGCCGTTGAACGCTGTCTCAAAGCTGCGAATAAAGTGAAGAACACAGAATGATATTTTGAGTCCTAAATAGACCGTTTCATTCCTCCAGAACTGAAGTTCAACCTTTTTTTGTTTTAGGATACCTGGACACATACCGACGAGTTAAATCGATTTAAAAATTTAGCTATTATTTTTTATTTATTCTTTATGCATATTATATACTTTAGTACGTTTGTTAAGTGAGTAGAGCTTTAGATTTTGGCTCTCTCGATAACCATTGGTAATATCTGAAAGCTGTAATACAGACTATACCACATTTGCTTGCAATCAATGTCATCCAACGAGGCGGTAGGAAATTTCAAAACAACTTTTCTAATTAATTTTCTTAAATGTTTACTTTTATAGTTAATCTGTGCCTAGAATCTCTTTTTACAGATACGCCAGCGTTGGCACTCAGATGCGTTCATTCGTGTGCTTATGTAGACAAGTGATAACCCAGTGTTTAAGGCCATCATTAACTAGAGGCCAAACATTAACAACAACAACCAAAACAACAACGGCGCAGAGCAACTTATGTGATTGTTGAAAAGTTGCCGCCGTTGTCATTGATGCGGCAATCTTCGCGGGATGTATATCTAATGCAATTGCTCTCATATTTTAAAATTAACCTGCAACGACCTGGTTAACGGTATTAACTTAAAAAAAAATAAACACAATAAGAAAACCACAAACGCCATGGTAACGAATGGCAAGGAGAGATACTTGAGAAATCAAGAAAAAAAATTCAGAACAAAAAATTTAAAAAAAAGCCAGAGATGTGACACCAGAGATATTTTTCTTTTTTTTTTACAAGTCTGTATGTGCATGAAAGTGTTCCTGCGCGTTACCATATTCATGTTTGTTGTAAATTGTAATTGATTGTTGGCGACCTGACAATGGTGAAGGTCAACGTGGTTTAAGTCTTTTTTCATATATATTTTTAACTTTTTTAAATGTTTTTTTTTCATTTTTACATAAATAGAAAAAGTGGATTTTTTATATATATTATTTTATATATATATGCATATATTTTCTTTTTTTTTCTACCATGCGCTGCTATATGGCGCTCAGACAATACAGGTCGTTTTTAGTTTAGAGCTTTTAAAGACTGAATGTATGCTTTATGTGCGACAGCCAGTATAGCGCAGAACCATGAAATACAGTGCAGTCATAATTTTTTTTTAAATATTAATACATTTATGTGTGTGTAGGTGTGGATTGTGTGTACGTGTACTATGAAACTTTGACGTTCAACTTCTATGTTGGTTGGTTGCTTTAAACTACCTCTCATTGTGGTCTGGTCATGGTCTCTAGGCTAAGGTTAAAGAGTTTACGAGCTGTTATAGCGAAGAAATTTATTATTATCATTTTTGCTTTTTCGTTTTTTTTCCTTTTTTTTTGTAAGTGTTTTATACGTCGATGATGGTTGAGAGCGTTATTTCCACAACTATAACACATAATAGGTTGAAGTTAAAATGGTAGACTTTGCACTATGTGAGGTTGTTAAGCTTGTTAAAAATTTTTCCAGTAATATTTTTTAATTTTTAAGATCATTTCAATTAAATCGTGTACTTTTTTTTAATAATAAAATCAAAGAAATAGAACTTCTCGGTATAATCTTTACAAACTTTTAGACAAGTGGTGTAAATAAATTTCTGAAGATAGATGACACGTAGCCATCCACTACATATGAAAGTTTATTTATGTCGGCTTTCGGTGTTTCCATTTTTTCATGCATAATTTTGAAGCCGTTTGATCGCTTCATTTCAAAAAGTAAGTAAGCGGAAAACTGATATTTGCATTATTTTGATTTTGTTTTATTTTTTGTTTCTACACATATTTTTAAAATAGTTTTATACACATCTGAGCAGATAACAAACAAAATTTTTGCATTAATTTTCTTCACATCAACCAATAATTGACAGTGTGATGTTACGTCTTCAATGGAATGCCATTTTCTATGCTTTTGTCTATTTATTGTCTCATCCATTTCATGCATCGTCTTCTCTTCACTTCGCCCTTTGCAATACTTCTTACTCAAGTTCGAGTACTATGTCAGGAATGTCGTTTAGAATTTATGTCTTATGTTTGCATGCGGCTTTATGTCTTTCAGTGTAAAGTTTGATCGTCGTTTGTATGCGTACACGTTTGCCATTTTGTGTTTGTGTTTCTGCTGTATTTGAGAAATTTATTGCGCTTCAGTTTATTATAAGCTTTATTATGTGACGCTACGTAGTTCACGAACCTTAACAGCTCTTCTCTATAAATTTTATAAATTTCAAGTTAGGGAAAAGGACGCAAATAAAAGTTCGTTCTAAAACAAATGTCGTTTTTGTTTTAGAACGAATCTGAGATACTCACCATTTTAAACAAGTACTTCATTTAATCACACACACAGATATATCAATAACATTACCGGTATCGTATTTATTATGAACTGATTTTGTATGTATTCAGAATATTTAAAATTTATTCACTTATAGATCGTACAGGTTAATGAAAATTATACGTTTGTGAGCGAATAATCTTTACTTTCAAACTAAGTGTACGAAGTATGAAACCGGGTTTCAGTTTTCTAGCATAATTTTTCTTATTATAAGAGTTTCAGCGAAAGGTAATATATAATAATAAAAAAAGGTCGAGAGTATTTATAATGCATTGATTTACTTAACTATCTGAGTTTATCATTTCATGCCAGACAGAATATAAAAGGAAACTAAATGCGTTTCATTAAATTTCAATTGTGTTGTCAAAGAACTTTTATTACTTAAGAACTTTATTATCTACAGTAGTTTATCTTTAATTTTTAAAGAAAGAGAAAGATGGGATTATTTTAATTTTTTCATCTCAGAAAATAACCAGAAGGATAAACGTATAGCAAATCGTGATTAAAGTAAGCTTTAGAGTCGTTTTAGCCATTTAGGTTCAATTGGGTGTACGTCTACGTGTACACTGGTATAGTCGAAAATGATCAAAGTCTTGTAACTTTCGGCAAAATTTGTGAGAATCACGTACAATAAAAGAAATTTTAAAGAGCAGTTGCATTTTCCTTATTTTATAATTTGTGATGATATATTCCTTTTATTAGAAAATAGTCACGCGATGCCAAACTTCCGACAGAGTGGTTCTCGTACTTTTGGGTCCTTATGCTTACTTAAGTTGAAAAATTTTACATTATCACGCAATAGAACTTGATATGTCCTTGAATGACTTAAGATTCTTAGTTCTAATGCTTATGTCTGTTCATTACTGCCTGTTACTTTAGTTGCTTTTTTTTTCTCTTATATTGGGTTCGTGATGTCTTGGTACAGAGTTTTCCTAGTTTTTTTAAAAGCTTTTGTTTTAATTAAGATTTTTATCGAGTTGGATGTATTTTGTAATTACATAGTACGCACACACACAACAACGGAACCGGATACATAATTACAACATCTAAAAACAACAACAACAAAGCCGTCGTCTGCAGGTACGACAAAAAAGCAGACAGCAGGATTCACGCCAATGATCTCTCCTATAGGTTAGGTAAGCGGAGCCTGCGAGAAAACGAGAAAAGTGTCGCCCTTCAAAAAATTAGGCGAACACATAGCCGCTTTCGTAGAGATGCTCCAAAATGAGAAAAGGCGATCCATGCACCAGCCAAGAGCGTAAGGGTGGCTCATACGACACAGGAGATAGAGGGGTAAGGCGCAGTGAAAAGTCTTCCCAAACCTCTCCACGGTCCAGAAACAATAAAGAGAGGAAAGCACAGGTGACCGAAGATAGTGCAGATCCGAACAACAATAACCGTAAAGGAAAGTAGTCAGAAGACATGAGCACACCAGCGGCCAAACCCCCCAATGTTGCCTCTACATCCATGTTGGCTGGTCAACTCGCCGAGACCCAACCTAACGTTCCGGGTGTATCGAGTGAAACCAAATGGAAGCAAGTGATGGCAAAGAAGCGAAAGGATCAATCTGCGCAAGGTCGCAGACCTAGGCCGGACGCTTTATAGCTGCCACAGACAAGCTCTCCTACGCGGAGATGATGCAGAAGGTAAAAAGTGAGCCTAAGCTGAACCAGCTGGGAGAGGCAGTCCAGGAGATCAAGAAAACGTAGAAAGACGACTTCCTGCTGCAGTTCAACAGGACTGGAGAATAAACGAAGGAACTAAAATCAGCGTCCAGCTCCCTGTTAGGAGAGCAGGCGGCATTTAGAAGCCTGCAACACCGATCTATAGTCGAATGCAAGGACATTAATGAAGTCACCAACGTGGAGGATGTATGCAAAGGCCTACGGCGGTGCGCAGACTGCATTAATTAGTTCGCAGCTAGACGAAGCTAACAAGCTGATTGCAGAAGTCAAATTAAGAGTAGGATGGGTGATCGGCCGCTTAAGGGAGCATACAACCTTGGTTAAATGCTACCGCTGCCTGGAATTCGGGCACATCGAAGACGAAGTGCACATAGCGAAAAACTCCTCTAAAGACCCTTTGTACGAAGAGGCACCAAATGCGGACGCGAAACATGTACCAGGAAGCAGTAGGTGCCTGCTATTCAAACGCGCGTTGGCTGCTAGAGAAGACAAATGAAAATAAGAATAATGCAAACCAATCTCAACCATGGCGAAGCAGCTCAGGACCTACTTCAGCAAACCGTCATAGAGAAGAACGTCGATTTCATACTCATGAGCGAACCATATAGGGGCATGGACCGCAGCGGATGGACCATCGATGAGGCAAAAAGCAGCAATCTGCTCACCAGAGCTATCATTGCTGGATGCAAATTCCCAGCATAATAGCTACACGAGAGCGAGAGTTCAGCACATATTCTACTATAACTGCTACGCTCTTCCAGACTGGATGTATACCGAGTTCCTGCGTATTTTGGACGAACTAGTGGCGAAAGCTCGCAACAGGTCAGCGGTCGTTGTTGCAGGCGTGAGTTCCTAAATGGTATAGCTGGAGGCATTCGCGGGTTTGGAGGTGTCACTTTTCAGCGATGGACAAATTAACACATTCTGAAAGGAATAGGACCAAAATTGATATCACCTATGCCAGCGATTGCCTAGTGTCTAGGGTCAGGTAGTCGCTCAGCGAAGATTATACAAACAGCGATCACCAGGCTATATTCCCGGATATCAAACTCAACGACGATAAGGGTAGCAGGCGGCCTAAAACTCCGGCCCAAGTTGAAAAGATGCATTGTTCGATGAAGACGTCTTCAACATCATTATTGACTTGCAAGTGGTGGGAGAACTGGTGCAGAAGGAGGAAGATTTCCTCACACAGGCATGCTACGTATCTGTGTCACGAACAAGTACTTGCAGAAGAGGAAACCCGTGCCATTGGTGGAATAGCGGTATAGCATCACTGAGAACAGATTGCCTAAAAACTAGAAGGAAAGTGCAGCGCTCCAGGGCAAAACCAAACTTCCTAGGCCTATTGACCCTCTACAAAAATCTGCGCAGGGATCTGAAAAATGCCATAAGAAGCAGTAAAAAGAAAGAGTTTCGAACGTTTATGCTAAGAGGCCGACATTAACCCATGGGGTACGGCATATAAAGTCTTAATGAAGAAGATGAAAGGACATAGGTTACTGCAGGTAATGTGCCCTTTCATGCTGCGCAAAATAGTCTCAGCACTCTTTCTATAGAGATGGCCGTACGTGGCTATGGACTTCTTTGGTACGGAACAGGAGCCACCCCAAAAAGTCACTACGGTAGAGTTCCTGAAGAATGCGTTTAATTCGGCGGACTCGGGGAGTATAGGCAGGACGCCCTTGAAAATGCAGTACATATTAGACATTATAACAAGCTATCTGTCCAACAGTACGTTGCTGCATAAGAGCGACAACGGCACGGAATTATACGAAATATTGGCGGGCGTCCCACCGTGGTCAGTCCTTGGCCCACTGCTGTCGAACATAATGTACAACGAGGTTTTGCCGACGACGTAGCGATCGTGGTGATCGCAAAACAAATTGCGGAAATAGAATCGAAAGATTCGGAGGCAATTAAATGTATTAAAGTGTGGCTGGAAGTAGCGATTCTAGAACTGGCAGAGCACAAAACTCAGGTTGTGCTAGTAACTAGCCATAAAAAGGTAGAATCATGCCAAATATGAGTCGGGGAACACATAATCCAGTCATTCCACGCGTTAAAGTAATTGGACCGACTGCCACCTCAACTTCAGGCAACAGGCATAGAATATGTGGTGCGGAACGCGGCAGGCGTACAGACAGCACTAACGAGAATTTTGCTAAGCGTGGGGTCGCTCAAAGTAGCCAGGGGAAAAGCTATAGCCACGGTGGTGACTTCGGCCGTAATGTACGCGAGCTCAGTATAGGCGTATACACTAGCCGCAAAGTTGAAAGAAGCTGCGCTGGTAATAGCAGAGACTTTATTAGCTGATATCCTGGTGGACGAGATGAGTCGCATTTACGATCGTCGACGTGATAATGAGCCCCCTATACGCGCCATAAGAAGGGACAAATATTTTGTCTCGACGAGGACATGTCAATTGCGTTGGGAAAGAGCGGCAAAAGGAAGATGGACGTTTGCCTTTATGTATAAGTTGATGGCTGGAAAGGCGAAACGGTGAGGTAAATTACTATCTCGCACAGTTCCATGGCTGCTTCCACAAGTATCTATACAGGGTCGGGCACGACAGCCCTCCGAACTGTCCGATATGCGCAGGTAGAGAGGAAGATGTGCAGCATGTAAAGTTCCACTGCAGCACATTCGAGAATGGATGGCCTCAGATGCCACCCAGCGAGATAATGCACGCAATGATTGGCAGTGCCTGGAACATCTTCGACGCGTTCGTTAGCGAGGTCCTCAAGGAATTACGATCGTTGAAGACACCACGGGCGGAGAGAAGAGGCAATGGAAACCAACAAGAGCATCCACTAACGTCCCGCCAATAGAAGCAACCAGCGTCTGCGAAGTAATACCTAACGGTGGTTCCGCAGAGGAGTGTCGTGGATGAGATGTGTGTGGGGGTAGATTTAGTACGTAGACGCCATGGATGGTGAATCGTGCATGCTGCTGGTACGGGCCAGCAGTATCTTTGGAAGATTCCACCTACACACACATCGTTCTTTTCTTTTATATGTATAGCGTTTAATAAGTATTGTCATCGAAAATACTGGAGGTATTAATTTACTGACTTACGTCTCATTAATAATTGATGAGTTATCTAATTTATGTATATTATGTTTTGAGAATCACCGCGACAAGGTGGAGGAGCAGAAGAAGAATGTGCATACATGTAAATATGCTTACACATGCGAACAACTTCAGAGTCATTCAATCAATCAATTTATCAGTCAGTCAGTTGAGATAAGCTAGAATCAATTAAGCTTATCGTCATTATTTAATCGAATGAAAACAAATTTTTGTTTTTTCTGTATTTTTGTTTACTTTGTTTCTGTTTTTTTGTTGTTTTTTGTTCCTGTTTTTTGCTTTTGTTTTTTTTTTCTGTTTTTGTTTTTGTTTCTGTTTTTTTTTGTTTTTGTTTAGGTTTTGTTTCGTTTTTGTTTTTGTTTCTGTTTTCTGTTTAAGAAAAACAAGTTTCGATTTTTTAATGAATGACGTACTACAGACACATCGCTCACAAATTAGTTCCAGTTCACGGCAGTTGAAATTTCAGATAAAATGTCGGGATATCATGGTATGAATTGAGAAAAAGATATAAGAAGAATTTTACGAAAAACTTGCTTAACCATGCTCTGTGTTATTTGTCTTTGCTTCTCTGCAACGTAACTGGCAGTTATTCAAATGTCAAGTTATCATCAGTTTTGTTCGGGGTGTTGATGTGAAATTATGCGTGATGACGTCTGCTATGACAAGTCAAAGTACGATATCATAAATGGTATCACTTGGTATTCAGTCATTGAGTAAGAATTTTAATTAAACTTGACAGAGTTGAAGAAGTGCAACAATTTGTTTTAACTAAGAATGGCGATTTTGTAAATTAAAGTGAAAACGTTTGTTAAAAGAAACAAACGAAGAAACAAATTCTTACCAAAAAGAGAAACGACGAAAAGAAGAAGAAGATGAAAATCATCAGAAGCTTTCTTTTACCACCACAAGCATAAGTCTGGTATTTATTTGAACATTTATTTTTTTTCTCTGGTTTCTTATATTCAGACAACATAAACATAATTTTTCAGCTTTTTTCGCGAGCATGTAAAATGATATATCAAATGCTGATAATAAATAACAAAAATTTTCCCCAGAGGCGACTGACAACGTTCCTTCATGTCTTCTAATATTGAATAACAGTACAAGCCGTGCGAAAAAAAGCAACTGATAATAACAATAAAAACAATAGCAAACAGCAACAACAACAACAACAAAAGCAATCTTGACGTAGACCAAACATTTGCCAATGATTAAAAGCAAGATATATGAGCTTAAAATGTGCTTATGTACGTAGTTATGTATTTGGGTATATGTTGTACACAATATACCGTTCAGTGTATTGATGATTATTTTTATGTCTGCTTTGTAATATGTGTATATCAATACCGCACCTGGTTTCTTAGAATTTTTTAACTAATTTTGTTTAAAAAAAAATTGAAAATAAACTACAATTCCAGCTGAGAGTGTTGTTGAACGTTATGCTTACAGATTGTTGGTTCGAGGAAAATTTCTACACACAAAATGTAAGTCGTATCAGATTAGGAAGTAGGCAAATCGTAGTACAATACTTTTCAGTTGAATTTTTCTAGTTAATAATTTGCGCAAAGTAAACTTAAGGTATGTAAGAGAGAAGGAGAAAAAGAAGAAGATTTTGTTAGAAATCCGCCAAACTCGAGAATCTTTGGACTTAAAAATTGCAGTCGATTCTACTAATGAATAACAAAAAAAAAAAAGGTTGGAAATATATGGATCACCTTGAATAGGCGGAAAAATAAGCTTATCTTCTCGGTGATTTCTAAAAATTTTCAACGACAGTTAATCAATATCCGTTTCTATCTAAGGATGTATAAGGAGTCTATGAAGAAAATATTGTCAAATTAAATCTAACTAGTATGTAGCAAGTGTATATCAAGTTAGTTTTTGATCTCAAACCTAGGCTAAGTTTTTTTTTTGACATGGTGTAGTTTTGATAATTTTTCTTATTAAGTCACTTTTACGCATTTTAGTTCTTATAATTTCTTTCTAATTTTGTTCCAATTATGAGGAATGATCTTGAAAAAAGAAGGATTGTTCGAAGTTCGATGCGATCAGTGGAACGACTGGCAAAGACAAGTGAGTTCGAACATAGGTTTAGAGGAAATGAGAAGCACATTCTCTCCTGATTGTTGATTAGATCGTTATGCAGCATATTTCTCGACTTTCGTCAGCCGCATCAATCCGATAAACATGGTGACATAGAAACCGGTTAGTTTAATAGAGGGTGTCGTAAAAGTTTGACAGCTGACAATTTAGGGTTAGTAAAAAAGAAGCATTATATGGGACAGTAATTATTGCAATTATTGTAAGCAATATTTTAGAGAAAGCTTGGCGGCCATACTTCCAAAAATTTCGTACAAAATATGGTTAGAATGTTGATTTGAGTTCGTCAATTGTGAATTGTCAAAATCGTGTTAAAAAATTATCTAAATTCACTCATTATACGGCGTGTATACTATTAATGCGGCTTATTTTTCGTTTGGTAGGTATGTCACCAAGCAAAGTTGTGACATCAACCGTTGCATTCTCAAGAAGTCGATGTATGGTGGGGTATTTGGTATGGAGGTGTGATAGGCCCGTACTTGAAAACGAGAACATGATACAAACCATTAATTTTGATCGTTACAGCCATATGATTACAAATTTTTTAGTGGTGTGAAGTTAGCCCACATTTGTCTGGCCCATATTTTTGACTTTGCTAAAATATGGGCTAACTTCACAGTTGGTGCGTGCCTTTGCTGAGGTAATTGATAATAAAGCGGCATGGGAAAATGAACAAAATGCTTACAAAAACTAAACACAAATAGAAAATACAAACATAGATGAAAACCTAAATTAAATTATGCCTTATGTTATAAAACATACTTAAAAAAATTATTAATACTATTCATCATAAACCATGCGCTAGTAGTTAGGCAAAAATTACAAAAAATTTTAAAGAAATAATACACCTCCAGTTTTCAGATATATGTTAAAGGATTCTAGAAGCTATCAGAAAAACCTAACATCATCATCGTAGGTAGGGGACATCGTAGTCAAAAGTGTCCATATATACGATTCCCTATATGTTTATCTTATGATCTTAAATGTTAAAGGCTTCTAACTAAGCAGCGCTTTTTCTTTCCTTACTAGTAGTAGTAACAATATAATGCAATGTATGGATAGTTTGAAAAGATTACGGAATTCTTTCCATATGGAATTCACATTTGATCAGAAAAATGGGAAAATGGAGCGGGTAACGCTGGGCAATGTTTTAAGTAGAATTTGTTTAATAAAATTTTTGGTTTTTCTTTTTGTTCATCAATTTTACTGCAAGACCTTTTGAAATTTAATTACGGGTGCATTAGGATGATTACTCCCTTTTCTAAGAAAAAAAAATTGGTGACAGTAATAGACATGTCAAGCGACGACATAAAATTATTGGCAGTTTTTATTTCTATTAAGCATAATGCTACAACAAAGGATTAATCGATTGTTTTTACTTACAAATCCTTTTGTTCTGCTCTCTTGCGCGAACCGACCACGCTAGCCCGCGTACGTTTAAGCGTATCAACTATGACACCGCAAACATTGTTGCCAAATGTATATTTTCATGCTTTCTAATTCGTTTATACGACACATTTAGTATTTAGTTCCTTATTTAGAAGAAACGGGAGGAGAATATCGACTACAAATACGTAAGTGTCGCTTGCGTGCTTTTATATGCTATACGTATTATAATATACACATATGCAATATTTACGAAAAGTGTTTGTACACTTTTACGCTGACCTGTAAACATGATTTTTTCTTTACGTAATATAAAGAATATGTTTTACTACGTATTACATATACTTCATATATGCATTTGTAGCAATAAGCATTCTTAAGTGTTGACACATTTTGATAAGCTATAATGCTATTGGAGGGTTTTATGAAATTAAGGAAAAAATCTGTCAAGATCTACTTCTATCTTCTTTAATGCTTCTATTCCACGGCAACATATTTGATGCTTAACTTATTCAGATTATTTATTTACTTACACTTTACCGCAAATATTTCGGTATGATTTTAGAAATATTAAAAGAAAAAACGTAGAGCAATCCTCCAAAAATGATATATCAATTGGTATTGAAAATTGCTTCAGTAAATTAGCAGTTTCTTCGCCAAAATCGTTCGTTAACGAAACAGCTTGCGAAAACCAGATTTCATTGGATTCGGTTAAAACGGAAGTTGGAACACAAGTGAATTTTTACGACTCAGAAAATACGGCTTTAAGCGAGAAAGAAGATTCTCTAAGAAATGCGTTCCACAAAGTTATAGATAGTTTCTTAATGCAATTTCCACAATTAAAAATCCGATTATAATTAAATTAAATTAATTAAATTTTCTATCGCGAAAATTACTAAAGTGAAGAAGGAGAGGTCTAGAAATGTGTACTGGAACCTTGCAACTGTATGTGCGGAGAATTTTCTCAGATGGAAAATTTCCCATACAGATGAATAATTTCCCCCACATACAGTTGCAAGGTTCCAGTACACATTTCTAGACCTCTCCTTCTTCACTTTAGTAATTTTCGCGATTTTCTCAGATGAAAAATTTTTATACAGATAAATGTTCATCTGTATGGGAAATTTCTTGATACAGATGAAAATTTCCCATACAGATAAAAAATTTCTTATATAGATGAATAATTCCGATATGGATGCAAAATTTTTTATTTCTTCTTTCCATGCAGATGAAATCGATATTGAACAAAAAAAATGAGAGGAAGAGAAACAGATTCTCCGGCTAATATGTTGGTAAACTTTAGGGAGTTGTATGTTGTAAGGATAATAGTAAAGATGTTTTCTATAAATATATTATGAAAAACAATATGGAAGTCTAAATGCACGTATGGACGAAGGACCCAGAAATGGTTTGCTCAGATTCGTTCCGGAAATGTTGATGTCAAAGGTGCACCTCGCTGTGGTCGACCAGTCACCAAAAAAATTGATGAAATTTTGCAACTAGTGGAGTCGGACCGGCACACAAGTTGTCAGGAAACAGCGGAGGCACTATGCATCAACCATATGACAGTTTGGAATCATTTGAAAACAGTCGGTTAAAACCACGGAAACATAACATATCACCCAATATTATTTTTCTTGTTGCTAGTTCTAGGAGCAGCCTAAAAGAATTGCACGGAAAACAAGTATATGCAATGAGAGATAGGAGGTATTTTAATGTTTAGGCTGAACACTTAAACATATAGGAAATAGCACATATGTACACTTTCGACTACGATATCTCCTATTTAGGGTGATGATATGAGGTTGTTTTTAAAGTCTCGAGGGCCATCCGACATATATCAGAAAACTGGAGATCTATTAGTTCTTTAAAATTTGTTATAAAGCGGTTTGTACATTGTAATTTTTGTCAAACTGCTGAGGCACTGTTTATTATGAATAGTGACAATAATTTTGTTGTTTTATTTTTTTGTAACGTAAGCCATGGTTTAGTTTTCCATTCACATTTGAATTGTCTCTTTTTATTGAGTTTTCGCAAGCATTTTATTTATTTTTCCATACCGCTTTATTATCAGATACCTTAGCAAATACATTTTTAGCAAAGACACATACCTCCCCTTTGGCATTGTTGTACGTGAAATTTCCCCGACTCGTAATTTCACGCTTCAGTTGATGCAAATTCATTTACTAAGATCTTGCGACTTCTCACCACAGGACATTTTTTTTGTGGCGTTACCCATCAGTTGATGCGAACAATTCTTAAACTCTTGACGCTTTGAAAACGAACACCCATCACGTTATGGTTGAAAAGTACCTTACAAGGATCCAGTCCTATAAGGTATCTCGTGGAAGACATTTGAATCATGATTTGAATAACTTGTAACATACGCAGTTAATAAAGCACTTTTGAAGAACACACAAATGTTTTTACCTTTAGCACAAAAAATTTATCGGATTATTATATCTAGACGTCAGCGAGGATATATTTTTTTAAACTATCAAAACCAAAATCCTAAACTGTAAATTTCAAAATATGTTTGAACGATTAGGAACGGCTAGGACATACCAGCGACAAGTTAACTCAAAGCATTAGCTCAGGACTGTTCATTTTTCTAGTGAATAATTTTTGGTCCTTACATTATATATATTATACACTTGTATGCTTACATACTTTGAACTTTATACACTTATGTACTTATGTACCTATATACTATATACTTACATATTTATGAACCTATGTACTTATATATTTATTGACTTTAACACTTAAACTTTTGTTGCAATTTTATATAATATTTTAAACTTATAGTGTTTTCGTCCGTATAACAATACGGTTACAAACTAAGTTAAAATAAATCGTATTTTTTGACCAGTTATTTTGCAAACACATTAACGGATTACAATCATTCTTTGCTTGTAATATATATATATATATTTTTTTAAATATCAAAAATAAGAAGGTCATTAATAGTATCAAGAGGATTGAGTAGCAATGAACTATTTTTATGAGCATATACGGCAGGGACAAATAGAATATCGGAAGATAACATTCTGATACACATACAAACACACATAAAGCCATAGAATTATATAGGCCTGCTTATATATAACGTATATGAGATACATATGCATGTGTGTACACACATACATATATATATATACACATATATATATAAGAGCGATTTAGCAGAATAAAAATAAAAAAGCAATTTTTTTCTTTTATTTTTTGTATTTGTTGATGGTTTATTTTTAAATCTTTCCTAAATATATTTGTAGAGCTTGTGTTGCTTTCTCCTTACTATTGCTGCGATGTCACTTTCACTTTAATACCGTTACTAATAGAAATATGGTACGTACTCATAAACTTTTCAATACGAATTCTTGCTAGGTAATAACATAAAAGGAGTTTCATTTGCATTTAAAAGTAACTTCTTTGCATATATTACATAATAGTTTCATGAATGTATGGGCTGTCTTTCCTCTGTATGTTAGCATTCAGTTTGCGTTGTTTTGTCCTGACAATTTTATTACATCGTTTTGTATAATATGTGTATGTTCGAAATCTTCTTGTAGTGTTAGGTGCTCATACTTGTGCTCCATATAGTCGTATATTAATAGAAAAGTAGAATTTTGCAAATTTATGAAGCTTTTGTGGTCTTTTATCTCTTTCTCTCAAGATTTTTAATTGAAATGTACGATTGGTTTGTATTTGTGCATATAGGTTATATATATATATATATATATATATATATATATATATATATGCTCACTTACCATTCATAGATTCATATATAGGTACGAGATGAAATGAATTTCACGGTATATTAAGCTGTTTTGTGGTTACTGTATAGTGAAAAGAGAAGATTAGATATGAGCATATGCATACAAAATAGAGCTATTTGCATGTGTTTTCATGTGTGCGTGCATGAGTGCATAATTTCGAGCGTAAAGTTATACAAAAGTGAAGGAATTATATCCGAAATTTCTTATAGAATTTTAAATGAATTTTTGGGGAACATGTGAATAAATAAACTAAACAAACGAATGAAAACAAACGAATTTGAAATTAAAAGAAGCATTACAAACTGTAATGGAAGCTACGAGAAGAGAAAGGAATGAAATAAATTTGAAATAATTCGCTGACTACTGAACTTTACTGAAACATATTTATATTGAAGACAAACGTTATACTATGCTCCAAAGTTACTGGCTTTCATATTTTCATACTTTATAAAATGCCCAGAAATACTGTTATTGCCTGTGAAATGCGCACATAAAATATGCTGACACATATGCATAAAACAAATAATAGGGTGGTAAGTAATCTGATGACATATCAGAGCTAAATAACTAATACATTTACACAAGTACTTTGAATGTTTGCTATTTTTTTATTATCAGTTGTTTTTCTTTTGTTTTTACACTAAAAGATCGCATACGCTCACATTCCAATGTGTGTTTGTTTTGTTATTTATGTGTGCGTTGACGGTATGGTGTTCGGGGCAGAAAATTACGTCTTTTGTGTATGATTTGAATTTTTAATTAGACTATATTTTTTATATGTAACTGTAATTCTCTTTCAACCATTGCTAGCATTAAAACAAATGCGAGGGGTTCGGCTATAGTGTAGTGTTTATGCATTAGTTTTGCGTTGTTATTCTAGTTTTTTATTATCATTTCCATTATCAGTGTAATTATCACGTTTTCACATAAACTTATGCACAAAAAACTTTTACATGTGGGACTAAAAATTCGTTATTTTTGTGCTTTCGTGCGAAATTTATTTATTACACTCATCATCACCATAGCAAGATCGTATAGAAATTTTGTCAACCCATGGGTAAAATTCGAAATCTAATACCCTTCACAAAGCATATAACTGTTAAATATATAATATTCTAGGTCTATTACAAAAGAGTATCCATACCGCTATCGATGCTCGTATTCGTTCCTAGTGGATGTCTCAATAAGCGTGAACGATTCATTTCACCATGTAGTGCTTCGTGAAATTCGAAGTTGTTGAGAACCATGGCGAATTCATGTTTTCGAGTATTCAGCGAGACTCTCGTTTACATCAGTAACGTTTTCAAAAGAGTGACCGGTATGTCGAAGCAAAGAAAACTTACTGTCTACAATCGATTCAGTTCCATTAAATTTTTTGACCACTCTTCGATTTGTTGACATATTAATTACACTTTCGCGACTGAAAATTAGACGAAGTTTGCGGCTGGTCTCAGTATAACAGGTATTCATAATTATAATGCGTTCTTCTTTTGTGCAGCGCTCGACTTTTAGTAAATAAACGAATAGTCATTTTAGAGTTGCCACTTTAATTGAAAAAAAAGTACAAAATTTAAACAATGGACTCTTATTGAGACACCCCTTAGATATTTTCTTGTTAGAGGATGTCGAGTATTACATAATGAATAATGACGCAGGATAAAGAAAATTGTAAAATTATGTAAAATTAGTGAAACAGAATCGACTACTGGTCTACGTTCAACAATTTAATAACTTCACGACTGTCTGTTTAACTGATGACTAATTTAATTTTGTATGCTGATCACTGGTTACCCGGCCAAACAATTAATGGTTCATCGATTACTAATGTTATCGTTTGCCTTAGTTTCCATAATAAATCTATGGTAGAGGGTATCGAACTGTGGGAAGACATATCGTATGATAACTTTTTCCCACCGTTTTATATAGTTATAGCTTATATTGGTTAAAGGTGAATTCAAGCTTTCGTTGTCAGGCATTGACTACTTCATATGCTGCTCCAGTAAATTTATTTCCAAATCATTTGTTTTCTATTTACAATATTGCCGTAACGCTGAAGACACAACAAACAATTAAATGATCGTTTTAGACCTTTTAGACAAAGCTTCTTGCATAGAACCTTATGATTTGGCTATTTTGTTTTTAGAACTCATTTATATTACAGTGTATATCCCTTGTATTATTCAATATTTAAATATCTTTTGTTTCTTCTTTAAGCAATAAATCATTGGTACTCGCTCTTAATTACATGTTAACTTTACAATTATGAAGACATATATATGAACACCAACAAAGTCATTGAATGCTATATTTTTAATATTTAGGGTAAAATTTTTTCCATTACTTAATAAAGACTTGGCGTTTCCTATTACAGTGCAGATTCGTTCGATATTGCAGATGGGAACGAGTCCGCAGACATGCAGATGATAGACAATATATTGAATATACGAAGATGGGGGAAAAAATAAATTAAATCGTTGGCGATATAGAAGTTGATGACACCTGTTTCGCAACAAAAACGAGAGGCTAATCGGAGAAATTCCCAACATCACAAATAAAATTTAAAAAATTTAAGAAAAACATCTTTATATTCCTTGATACCTATATCCATTTAGTTTGATATACTTTTATAAGCGGTGATTAGTAGCTTCGTTGTGAACCTCGAGTACTACTTCTTCATTGTTGGCAAATGTTTCATCCGAACGGGCTTAAGCTGGCGAATAGGATGATTGATAACGCATATGTGAGCTAATTTATTGTCTTGATGTTCGTCTTGACATATTGTACGGTCATGTTTCAAATCTCTCATCCCAATATTTTACTGTTGCGAAGGAACGAACATGTTCCCCCAAAACAACCTAGTTTGACTTCGATATCGGTTGGATGGAGAGAGTATTGTATCACATAATGATTACCACTTTAAAAGCCGATTAAGGGCAGTTATCTTACGATTACTAAACAACGTAGCGTCCCAAAACTTGAAACTAAAGCGTCGCAATTCCGACCGAAAATAAAATTTTTGAAACAAAAATCGATAGCTATACATAAATATCGGATTCCTCTGGAATTATCCTTCTGGAGGAAGGGCATGGACTAGCACCATTTCATAATTGATATAGCAACGTATTCAAAATGAATCAAAAATTTTTTTACTCATTAATTACAGTGTGTGGCGGAACACATACGTACGTGTATACACAAGCAGAACTTTTTCTAGTGTTAGGTTATTTTCATATTTTTATATGAAAAATAAATATTTTTTTTGATTTAAAAAAAAAAAAACCACATTCAAACTTGACACTGGATTGAAAAGGATTATGGCAACTCTTTTCTGTCAAAAACGACAATTCGCCAGAGAGTTTATTGATTTGAAATAACATCGTATAGTTGTAACGATGAAGCTGAACGCAAAGGAGGCAAGTGAAGCTGCAAGAATCCTAAATATATTAGGAGATAGTGTTTTCACTATTCTCACTAAAAGGCTGAACAAAAAATTCTTGTCATTAGTCGATGATTACAATGGCGAATTGCTGCCATGTTCACTAACATATTCTCCTAGTTAGTTCCGAGATATATTTTATTGCTGTTTTTTGCTTTTATCGTAAAACATATGATTTTTTCAAGACGAAGCAATCATAACTGGAATAGGTGTAATTGAAGTATCGGAACGTCTAGTGTTAATAGGCATTACCTTACCTATCTCGTTTGTACTTCTTCCACTGGAACCGCTAGAACCGTCTCGATTTGTTACCTTTGCTGTTGGCGTAGTTTCAGTTGAAATTTAACATAATTTCTCTCGGTTTAGAAAAAGATTAAAACTTAAAAAATGAATACATAATTCGTCGATAACCCTTTTTGCGATAGGAGAAAAATGGAAACCTCGAAGAGAATCCTTGTATATCACTATATTTTGATTAACAAGCGAAAGTCCTCTGGAAAATGATTATCGTAAATGTTTATTGCAATATGCTAAACGAGGTGTTTTGCGAAGCAAATATAATTTTTTCGAAGAAGTGTTCTATAGGGGTCGCCTGAAGCATTAAAGTACTGGTTGACAATCCATCGTGTAGAACCTGTAGTAGTAGTTATTGCGTTATAACTAATATGTGTGATGCCTACCTATTGTACCTATCGGTGTATCATCTGCCCTCCATCGACAAATGGTAGACATCACATGATGATAGAAATTGGTAAAATCGAATATGACCCGCCCTGTGTAATATAGTAGTATAGGTAGGCATGCAATTTTCGTAACTCGAATCAAGAAAGTCTCATATTAATTACGGAAATACTTAAGTTTCAAGAAAGTTTACAGGTACACGATCATTATGAAGTTTATTTGGTTTTAATTTTTCGTGGGACGCTAAATTGCTTACGTATTGCAACTTTTATAAGAACCATAAATTTGTATTGACGCACAGTAGGGTCGTCGTGGTTGAACTTGCATTTTTAAGTGAACATAGAATATGACGTATACTATGAATTGTATGTATTTTGTGGTAGAAGGTTTTTATGGAATTTTCTAAAATAAAATTCAATTTTGCGCGATTAAAAGTTTCTTCTGCTCCCGTCGACCGCGAACACATGTAAAAACCATAGGACTATTTTTACATATGCTACTTGCCAAACGGAGTGATGCTATTAAAACCGCTACAACAACTATTACTGCTGTAACTATCGACCCCACATACATATTGCTGCCAGTAATAGCAGAGATAATTTAATTGTACTTTTAACGGTTGAAAGTCAACCGCATATGACAAATTACACATATGCGCGCACACGATGGTGTGGCAAAGCAGGTAAACCAAAAAAAAAGGAGAAATTAATTTGAAATTGTTTTCAAGAGAAATTGAAACATAACAATTTATTTTTTGATAAAGCATCGACCAGTGGCAAATGTTTTATGTAAATAATTTAAAATAAAATGGCTTTAGAGTAGACCTTAAATGCCCTTAGATGTATAAGTAATGGCCGATATATATTTGGAAGCATAAATGCATGAAAATATAGCGTAAAAAAAAATCTTCATTCAAACTAATAGCATGGACTTAAACCACACATAGTGACGTAAGCTTATGCTACGGATTTACTTGATTCAACTTTATTGCAAGTCATCAACTTGCTTTTTGATGAGGTTTGAGTTTCATAGAAGTTTCTCTTAATTTATAGATTAAGAAAATTCCAAATCCTACTTAGGTTGAAAAAATATTTATAATAAGGACTAAGAATTGTCTGGATTTAAAATTGCGACAAAACAAATACAATTAGTAAGAATATTAGAAGTAATAAGTTTTTGAAGTCTAACGATCGATGAACATGTAGAAGTAAATGGGCACCGCATTTGAAATCTATTCCAGAAACATTTAGTAACCATTTGGAAGACAATAAATACATAAGAATTATGCAAGTAGCATAACAACTGAAGGATCCGCATGATCTGATGATGAATAGAATAATGCAACCATTATGCCTTATTTGGATTGTAATTATATATATATATATATGTGGATTATATTATGTGCAGATTGCATGACATACCATCCGAGTACCAAACAAGTAAGTGCATTAAGTTTCTATTTGCAATACTTAAATATAACAAAAATGCAGAGATCTAAAGGAGTTGCGTTTTCTTCAACTTGGCTATTCTGTTCTTGTCTTTTGCGGAGAAGGAAAACTAATGGATTCTACATTGTATTTTGTTTTGGTTCTCCTGACATGATTAATTATTAAACAAAGGCGCACGCAATGCATTTTTATACTTCGGATTTACTTTTTGGCTATCCATTTTACACTTTAAGGTGAATGCAATCTTTTTCATTTTTTTTAAGTAAAATCTACCTCTGTCTGTTGTACTGTTTATATAAGGTGGCCACCAAAACATAATATCCTTGATAGTTTTTGGAAAGATAGCTCAAATTCGCTTTATGGAAGCAAAACACAAGAGATTAGAAACAAGACGTGTTAATAGTCAGACATCGTTTAACTGGTCAAATTTAGTCCAAAGACTTGAACATGAATTTTCTTACCAGCTGGCAAATCATTATCGCCTTATCGTTATGAGATGATATTGTAAAATAAGCGATTTTTTCCCTTATTTTTAAATTGATTTCAATTATATATAGATTCGTAGTTTGCAAAACGTACCATAGTACGACTTGATACTGTAAGTGTTATCAAAGTTACGAGACTCTAGATGTGTTTACTCAGAGAACCACTATGAAGTTTTTTCTTATCCATTAAGAACTACACATGCCTGCGGGATCTCAATAGACCATTTGCTATTTTCGGGCATGTACACCTCATAATATACACTCGCCAATATGAAATTGAAGTGTAAGGAAGGCGAACAGCATGCCCACCCACGAGGATTGGTGTTAATGAAAAAAGCTTAATGATTGCTTGCCGTTCTCCGACATCTCTACAAATGTGCTTTTGATACGAACGACGAATCCAATATATGTCAATTGTTCGATGATGAATAAATACAATTTTTTTTAAAAGTTTATCTTTAAAAAAACATTTAAAAAACATTTTCTCTTTTAACTTAAATATTAGAATTTGGATAATTGGTTGCTTAGTAAAATTTATTTATTGCATATATAGCATGATTGCGTCGATTTTAAATAATAAAAGCATAAGTAAAATATTATTATAATTATTTTTCCTTTTCTTATGAAAGCAAAGTTTTTTTTTATATATATGTGTAAATGTATATGTGCACAATGTTTGAATGTAATTTTAAATAAATACAAAAACTATGATGAGATTGGGACATGTGAACATTTACAATACAGGACAACTACACACACAGTAACAGTAATAATAATTATATGTATTCAACTCAATTAAATTGCTTACGTATATGCACGCCTATGTGATTACAACGACAGATCGCACAGTTGTTTTTACAGACAAGCGAACAATTTATGTTAATGCATTCGATTTCTTTTCTTCTTACATTTCTTTGCTCTTCTGGATTTTCCATTACTTAACAGCAATAGTAAATAATCAAAACAATTTAATATAATGAACGCGCTGATATTGACAATGAAGAAAATGAAAAATAACAGAGAGAGGCAGAGCGAGAAAAGAATCGGTAAAAGAAATGGCGAGAAAGAGAGAAATAGGGATACAGGTAGAGTCAGAGAAAGAGAGTAAGGAAGACGGAGCGTGACAGAGGGAGAGAGAGAGTCAGTGAGAGAGGCGAAAGTGAATTAAAAGATTACATTCTGAACAAGTTCGTAAGCCATATCCGCTTGCAGCTGAATCTTGAACATGCACCAAAAACCTCTTACGATAAATAATAAGAACCACTAAATTTTTCATTTATTATGGGCATGCTGGTTGATCGACGTGTGAAATAAATCCCTAATAAATATTTAGATAAGCTTTAAAATTAATAGCAACTGCAATCTGCAAGGTGTTGACAGCATTACCATCAAAATCATTGTTTTTCAAGGTTGTTTTAAACATTTTTTTGGCACTTAAGGGTATTTGTCGATGAATAGTCCATCAGTATAATTGACAACGATTAATTATCTCATATTTCTTAATCATTAAATTTATACCACCAAGAAGGACGCCCGTATGGATTTGAAAATAAATGCTGTGTTATCAATAAATTGGTAGGACTGATGTACACACCTACAGTTTTCAGTGCGGATTGCAAAATATGTTGAACTAAATTCATAAATAGTCAATAATGCAGAATTTATATTAAGTTAGTAAATAAGTATAAACGTTCTTTTATATATAAATGGTCAAAATTACGAATTCATATTGATTTCTTTAATGTCTGCACATGACTTTTGGTTCCGCTTCTACTACTGAGCAAAAGAGGTTAATAATAAAAGTAAAAAAACTGACAAAGAGCCTTAACCAAAAAAAAAGGATTTATTTTATTTAATGTAATCAAGTAAATTATATCATCAACGAAGAGTGTAATATATTGTTGCATTAATAGTACGACACAAGTTGAGTATATTTTTTAGTAATTTTTGCACAAAAATGAATTAGTCAAATTGGTATTGCATGAGGTAAAGAATGGTATCGCTGACGCGAAATAATTTTTTTTTTTAACAATTTAAGAATTTATAGTATTTTTTTAATGGGGTAAGGCAACAGTGCATCCCACACTAGTGTCATTCAGTTACTACTCTGGACTTATTTTCTACTTTTCAGTAAAAGCAAAATTGTCTATTTAGAAAATATTTCTTCACTTCTATTAAATTTACCATAAGGTATTACTTTTGGGAAAATATTTACAAAATCATAAACATATGTTGATATATCTTTAAAGACAATGAACGGTCGAACCCTGATTTCTTCATATTGAACGCATGAGAATAAAAGTACATACGCCTACCATACCATTCAAACATTTGCCTTCGTGTAGCTTAGTTACTCGTATTGATATAAAGAGACATAGTTAGTTCGATTGCAGACCTAATTCTTTTTATTTGATAATCGCATATGAATTTAGTTCATTCATATGCAGACTATAAGTTTTTTAAAAAAAAAACTAAAAAAAAAATTAAAAGTAAAAATTGCGAATGCTTACTTACTTCTTAAACAATTATATTAAACGAAATAAAAAATGGATTTTTGAAATGTTTTTTTTTTTTGAATATATTTACTAAGTTTCATAGAATAGAATTTACATCATAGAATTTAGAAAACTTAGTTATATAAGGATATGCTCTCATAATCAATGACGGAGCGAAGCAGTAACAACTAGAAGTTTATTTAGTTTTTCATGTTAATTATCGTAGTTAAATTTATACATATGTACGTACAGACAATAAATTGCTCGTAATACGTGTGATTATCAGCTTAATCTAGGCATTTGTGTTTTCATGTTCTAAACTAGACAATAAAATTAAATAAACTTTTACAGTTAGTAATACAGATTTAATATTAACTAAATATTAATTGTTGTTTTTTCTTTTCCTTAGTATGTATAATACAAATATCACATAAAAATTATAAAATTAAAAAACGCTTTGAAATTTTGTTGTTTAAAACCAGAAATCTTCAAAAAATTTTCTATTAAAACAGATCGCATTTCAGTTGAGATATTACAAGTTTTTTAAAATAGTTCAAAACAGAACCAAAACAAGAAAATTATAATTGCAACGGATCGTTAAGTAAAAGATATATAAAAATTTCAATAATTTCTGCAATGAATTATCAAATGATTTCACAAAATTATATGGTTTTACAAAGCTAACATTAAGAAGATATTTCCTGCAAGTTCTTAAATTTTATTATTAGCACTATATTGAAAAGTATTCCATAGAACATGAAAGAATAAATACGAAAGAAGAGTTTCTTTTATCTTAATGTTTGCAAATCAACGTCCGAACGGACAGGCATGACTCTTAGTCCCTTCCTTCAATAACACATAACAATTTCGAAAGTGTTATGTTAGAAGCTGTTAAAAGTCTGTAAGAATCATTATATCTCAGTATCTTTTAGCGGTATAAAGTGTAAAAATAAGACAGCCATGTGTTTTGCAAAAAAAAAATTGAAAATGATCGTATGTTTGTTTGTACGATGTACGATCTTTTTAAAAAGAACTTTCACTGCTCTAAGCTCGGGTCAGTTGCCTCTTATCTAGGATAATGATCACAAATTATTACATATATATATATTTTCGATTTTTCGTCAAAGCCTTATTCAATCCTATATGGGTATTGTAGTGTTGCTGTTGTGTTGTATTTTAATGCTTATGACTAAAATATATTTGATAATTTCTTCTGATAATTTTTGTTTAGAGGGATATGAATACTTGTTTGGAAAGAAATGTTGCAAATTCAAAGATTTCACAGATTTTTTTTGTTTAATTTATTATAAAATATAAAAAAAAAGCATTTTATACTGAGATCCTTAGCTACAGAAAAGAAAATTATTTTCCATACAAAATAAGAAAAAATATTCTTTTTTTTTTTTTTAGAAACCCTCCATATTCGTGCCTTAGTTCATCGTGTTCTACTAAATGCATAATCAAACACATCTTCAAAGATGTAGAGACTTAAGCATACTTTTTTGCGTTTGTAAAACAGCATAATGGTAAACACTGTTCACGCACTAATAGGTAACATAACGTACGTATAAAGGATAACAAAACCGAAAAGTATCTTATCTAATAGAAAATATTTGAAAAGTAACAGTAAGTTAATGAAAACTTTTATTACATAAAAATTGAATTTTCATTAAAATCTTCTCAAATTATTAGCACATTTAAATACCGTCTTAATTTGATGTTAAGGGCCGACCAGGGAAAATTCGTAAATAAGTTTTCTATCCTCTTAATAATGTTAAGGTCGTGATTGCTTGCTTTATTTCAACTGAAAAAATTAAGTCAATTTTCCTCTTCGTCCCGATCTAGAACGCTTGCACAGTCAATGCCTTTTTTAATGTGTTATAAGCATATGAGAAATTTAATATACCTTTTCTCAGCGACATAATATGTAATATACGAATTTATTACAGATTTTATTGGTAATCGGAGATGAATAAAAATTCAAATTTAGTGTTTCTTGTAGGTTACACGAATGGATTTTTTAACGGATATTTCTGGTTATTATTGCGTGAAAATAATGATAAATTAAATTTATCAGTATCCTTCGATGTTGGAGCAATTAAGACATAATATTTTTTAAAAGCCATATGAAATTTTTCTTTTAAATAAAGAATTTTCAAACTATTTGCAGATTTAACATGAATTTAGATTTTTTCGTTTTTTCTTTAATCAAAATGCTTAATAATTTGGAAAAAAATTGGTTTACAAATCTGAGCGAAATTTAAAAATAAAACATTCCTTAACTTATTTTATAATCTTTAAGCTTAGCTTTGTTTTGAATCAACTGTTCTTGTTGCAAGTTCTAATCGAAATTATAATTAAACATAATCATTCATTTTCTTAATATTAGAAGACATTCTATTAAAATTATCATCGAAATTCGATACAGGTCTATAGGAACGCTGCTTGGCTTTTAAATGGATATTCCAGGCGGCCAAGACAACAACCAATATTGAAAGTAAAGCGATTATAGTGTACAATAAATCGTTTTGCTGATTGTAGCGCATCAATTCTACAACTTGAGGATATAATTGATAAGTCGCCGGTGTTTTCTCTTTCACACAAGGTTCGGGTGTAGAAATAATGCTAGTCGAGCAAGGTAACCCGGTTGTGGTAACATTTTTAGATTTGAATGATGATGGGTCAGTCGTGTTCCATATTATATCTGGCAAAAGTTCGTTGCTATTATGGTCGTGATAATCGTCTGTAGGATGAGGAATTGCTTCTATCGGCATATTTTCATCCTCATCGTAATGATTGCCCGCTTCGTTGCCTTCTTCTCCATCCTCTTCCTCTCCGTAATCTTGTCGGCCATTAGGCATTGGTATCCCTTCGGGCCAACATATGGGACAGCAACTATCATTTTGTGTGACTTGCAAATGAGGAGGACAACTAACACTGCGACAAAATGTTATTACGCAATTCGGTTCTCCATTAACACATTCACATTCCGAACAACCATCTTTCCAGGTGTCACCATCTTCAAAGAATTTATTAAGATTCTTTGAATGACAGATGGCTGATTTTTTTAAATTTTCATCGCAAATCTGATGACAAAGACTTTGGCCAGCGAAACATTTACAACGCTGACAGTTCGTCAACCAGTAACTGTCAGTATTTTGCTGTTCGGTGCAATTTGGTTCAAGCTGACATTCATATTTTCCACAACAGTCTCCAGGAGTATCCATGGATTCAGGTAATAGCTCTACAACCACCTCGCCCTCCTCATTGCAATCGGGTATATGACAAGTCCTGCATATACATTTTTGATTTAAACAACACTGCGAGAAAAGTTCGTCATTCACAGCCAGAGAAGAATTTAAAGGCATACCAGACGTAAATGCCATCAAAAATGGTCGTTCTTCACTGTCACTAGGGCAATTTAAGTCCGATAAAGGTGGACAACTTATTTTATCACAAGGATGTGGTATATGATCGTCTGTTTTAAAATAAAAAGAAAAGCAAAATACATTAGTTAAGCTTTTTTAAATCGTTTTCCCTGAACTAGGGAATAAAGATTGCATTCACTTACAAATACTCAAAAACTCAATTAATTAACCGAAGCGAAAACTCTTATCAATGAACGTAAAAAGACGTTTCACTAGTCGGCTGAAAGATTGACTAGCATTGATGTTCTTGCTGTTAATGCCATTTTCATTAGCGTAATTTGTATGGAACAGAAGAACAACACTTTCGCACCATTACGATCATATTGTTGTTGCAATTGTTGTTTTTCATCTTTACATTTGAATGATTCCTAACATGTGTCCGTCTACCTCACTGTCATCATCATTATTTCTGTGTTCCTTGCAATATCTATATCAATGGCAACGGTAAACAATAAGCAAATATTCAGTTTCTAGTACTTGTCAGTAAGACGAATAATATGAACAACGGCAATATTGATGCTATTGCTGCTATTGCTGCTAATGCCGTTGCCGTTAGTTTTCTCTTAGGCTTGCGTAACGCCATTGTTCACTCATGCTATGACAGTCAATGCTTATTAGCATTTTGTAATGTATTCGTTTTTAAGCGTTTCAATGTTAATTCAGTTCAGTTGCATCAATACTGACAGCAGTGTTGTAAGTGAAACTTGTATAGACAATTGGACGCTTTATGCCGTTTGAATTGCGAAAGCAGAAAACTCATGTCACTACTGACCGACTTTTATATCGAAAGAGAAAGCTATTCATATTCATTGCCAGTTGTTTAAATAATTGCAGTATGACAACGATGGTCGTATGAAAACGATAACGAACGCAATGGACAAATGGACAAATGGAGTCTAGAAAGGAAAGACTTCGATTAATTTAAACATTTATCAAACGGTCATTACTTTGATTGAACAACTAAATGGAATGAAAATACATTTTGAAGGATTCATACGCAACACCTATTAATAGAATTACTTTTTGTATCCATAAAAAGAAAGCAAAAAATAAGGCCTAACTACTCAACAACAAGATGTAAGAAAACTATATTCACTTTAGGATGCCTCATCCTCTCTCTCTCTCTCTCTTTCTTTATATATATATGTACCGTACAATAGGTATTCTAACAGAATAGAACTTTGTCAAACTAGCTCGTTCCGATCATACCATCTATAGATCACTATCTGACGTTTTGCCAAACCGGGGATCAGCTATCCAGAAGGTGAGTTACAGAATTGTGTACAGTAGTATAAGTAATATTTTTTGGATACGAGGGAAACATTGTGTCCCACGTTGGCAGATGGATTTTTTCGAGTAAATAGAAATCAAACGCTACTCTGAAAGAGATGAATGGAGTGAGCGTTACAAGAATAAAATGTGAATTTTATTATTACTTGTAAGCATTTTTCTTTACTATTTTTGATGCTCCATCACAGATATTTAATTTCGTTTCCATTATTTTCAAAGAAGATAAGCTGGCGTACAGTTCTGATGTTTGATTATTAGTTGTGATAAATTTCGATTGGCCAATATGTTGATTATTATTTACTTCCTCACGACAATCCTTAAAGGCCATATACCACTTATGGGCTTTGCTACGGAATAAACCCTTGTAACAATAAATTCAATTAACAAATTAAGCGTTTCGACAAAAATTTTACCGCAAATTTAAAATGTTGTTAATTTCTTCGATAATCAATGCATTGTTACATACAACGTAACAATAGGATTAGCGAAGGTACGATGGAATGTCTCAAAAAGTTGTGATTTTTTAGTTCAAGTAAACACTGATAGGCGAACACCATTAAAATGTGATATTTTGAAAAAGTCTGGTTTATATGTATATATACATCAAAACGTATCTTCTTAGGTTCGTACATATCAACACAATTTTAAGTGACCGAGAGACCATCAAAATGTTATTTGTACAACAAAGAAAGAAACATGCATCTCTTCGTCTCAAATTTCAAATATCGTTTTCAAATATTTTCAATGTTATTTGGGAAAATGTTTGAAAATTACTGGCTTTTTATCCCGCATGTAGTTTCAGCTTTTTAATTGATGCTGATTGTTACTGAGTTATTTCACAAACACGTTAATAGAATAAATCTTCGAACACAGACTGCAAAACCATTACTAAATAAACTTAAGATAAGCAACAAAAATTAATTTAAATTAAAAATAAAGATAAACCACGAAAGTTGACGTATAATAACCAGAAAAGTAGTGATAATGGATAACAAATACTTAAAAATGGCTTTCGAATAATAATTGCAATCGATAAAGAACAAAGGCGAAGCATAAGTAATGACTGTCAGGTATATAAAAGTAGAATAAAATTAAAAACAACAGAACTCTGCGGTATTCTAATGAATAATGAATGAAAATAAATAATGATAGAAACAGGGACTACCGCCGAAAAACGATGAAGATACAAAATGATTTCCCATAAGACATTATTCCTATTTTAATTAATGTCTATAATTAATGACATATTTGTCTAAGAACAAACAAGTAAACAAATTTTAGTGAAATCGGTTTTCATTTGTAAAACGCAGACGAACGATACTCCAGTTTTACCTAAATGCGATAAACATTATTTTCGAATTGCAATTTTTGTACTTATTCCCATAACTAACTATTTCCAGTTACTACTTGTTGCAACAGATGCAAGAAAAAACAAAGCACCTAAATATTTATTCCATACTGCGGTAGTACTAACAGCATCGTGCAGTATGTCACTGGGTAATAGAATATAATGTGTTGCGCATTCACCTCTGTATCCTTACATTCCGGGCAATTCGACAAGCTATCATGTCCGAAGTACTTGCAGAAACAATCGTAGTCTGGATGCCAGCCGCTTTCTGCGCCACGTATTCAACGTCGTGCATGAAGCTGGGTCGATGGGTTACCATGAATACGGGGTATTTAAGTACGAGGGACGAATATATAACGTAATCTCGGACACGCATTGTGCACCTGTCCACAGCTTTCCTGCTTACTAGCTATGCTTCTGTCTTGTCTTCTGCTAGTCTAGTGTAAACCCTTCTCTTTCAACCATGTCTTTACTAGTGTTATTGCCTCGCTGGCTTTCGACTTGTTCAACTTGCTTCGTGTGTGGGGGATGGGGTGTTTGTGTGTGCGTGGCGATGCGTTAGACAGAAATAATGTTGTTTGCCATCCTAAGAACTTGAGAGCGCTTACATATTTATCAATAAGTCAAAAATACGTCAACCATTTAAGCAAGAGCTGACACTGCCGTCCCTATTATTTCCTAAATGGTTTTGAATATGTTGCTGAAATATATTAACGGGGTTTTAAAATCTTTTGACTCTGCAACAGTGTCATAACGATGGGATTCTGTATACTGCAATACTGCAAAAATTGTACAAAATTGTACAAGAAAATGTTGCATAAACATTTCCAATTACAACAAACGTTGCAAGTGTGACTTTCAAAAATTCAAAGGTTTTTGTAAAACACTTTTCTGTGTTTGAAATTTTTTAGCGATGGAATTAAATTTGTGGTGAATATAAAAACAATCGCAGCAAGCTGCACATAATATCATTTTTTCTATTAATTTTTTAAAATATTTTCTTATGTCAAATAAATTTCGAGTTTATTCACAAAATGGGAAGAAGTTTTCAAGTCAACTTTTTTGTTTTATTCAATTTAATAATTTTGTAAAGGAAGAAAAAGTAAAAGATAGAGAAATGCAAACAAAGCACGAGTTTAAAAAAACACAAGAAATCTTCGCCAGCAGGCCATCAAAATATACCTCAAAAATCGAATAAATTTAACCAAACAAAAAATTGAAACAACAAAATCTGAAAAATAAAAAAAAATGATTCATTCTTTATTTTAATTTTTTTTTACACAGGAAACCATCAAAACAATAAGTTCTTAGATTTTTTTAGGTTCGGTTAAGTAAGTCTCAATATGAGTTTAATTAATTTCTGACAATTTGTAAAAATTGAAGCCCTACACTTAAGTTATTGCGATAATAAATGGAACACTTTTCTCATGCATGGTCGGATTTAAATCTTTAAACATCACGCATAACTAATAGGATTCTGATAATTGTCAAGGATTCATCGGATTAACCGCAACATATTTTTTATCTCTAAAAATCATAAGAAGTACTCATACTAGTCACATGCAAGTAATGCAAAAATTTGAAAAAGTTTGATCTCTTTTTAATATCATCACGATTGCCTATTTCACATTCACTATAATTAAGAATCTCTTTGTGACATTTGCCCCCTTTGTGCTCTGTTTATTTTTTATTTTTATTGTGAATATAATAATTAAACGAATTCTCGTTTGCCATGTCTTGACCTAATGCCAGAGGAAGTCCACAATTAGAGTAAAAAAGAACCTTGGACGGATATGCTTATAATTATCCGATAAATATCAAGCTTTACTATGATCATTTTTCCAATGTTTTAATGAAAACCGAGGAATTAAAAAAATTGTAGAAAAGACTTAAATCAATAAAGTGAAGCCATCCTTGTCTCTTCTCGCTTCTTACTTTAGATGCGTTTCTTATTCTAAGCTGATCTAAGACATTTTTAAGGATTATATATTTTTGAAAATCTTAGTGACTAATGGATTAAATTTCACGTAAACCGAAGGCATAAAAAAATTTGCCTTAATTGCCACTTTAATAATTAACTATGATCTCCTTTATTAGGGCTTATCAGAATTTTTTTTAAACTTATTGTACACTGTTACATGTAGACCTATGTATATAGCAGCAATGCCTCTCTAGCCATTCTCACTAATGCAATTATTACTGCCACTAATGTTGACAGTCATTAGTCTGAAATTGTTTAAAAAAAGAAAAAGTCGTATTTACCGGTTTTCCTCTTCAAACCAACTATATATATCATTAGCGTAGATGTTGGCTGGTAATTTAATTAGCAAAAACATTGCAAGATACACAAGCATTTTTTTTTAAATTTGTGGCGGTCGCCTTAATGGTCTAGCAAAACGTATTTGAATAAAAAAAGATCGGTATAATTTTTTCGATAATTTTTAACAAAAGATTTAAAATATGACAATTAATTAATTAACTTAGAGTGTACGATTTTTTCGAAAAAAAAAAAAATAAAATCTTTTCTCTCCGAGTTTAGTTTTCAGCAAGTAAATTGATTCTTTTGCCGACCGATTATTGTGGCATCTTCTCGAAAGCACCTGTTAGGGATCTTCCAATATTTCCATAATAAGCTTCGCTTTGTGTGAACACTAAAGTTTTTTTAAAGTTTACTTACTTTTCATATTATGGACTTCGCAGTTCTGACATAAGTAAAAGGGGGGACTATTTTTATTTTTGGCAACCATTAAACGAAGCCTAGACTGAGGTCTTACGGTAATGCCACATGATTATTGTTTATCTTTAATGTTTGAAATCGCGAAATTTTATACGCGCGGGTTTGAACCAAATAAGGCTATTTCGCCGCACGTATGGACAGAACATGGCAATTAAATAATCAGTGAATTTGCTGCCAATATCTTTGTACATTTTTTATTTCTCACCTCTCTTTTATTACTTTTATATCTTCTTTGATCTACTTTGATATGTTGACATCAACATAAATTCTTTTACAAAATATTTAATTATTCGGTTTGCTGTGATTGTATGCAAATTTTACTAGAAACTTTGAATACTTTGCAAATCTTGTCGTAGTCTGTCCTTGGTTCATGATTAATCTTAGATACCCTCTGATAACTTCAAACATTAAAAAGAAATTTGAAGACCTTCTACGACATAAACTTAAAAAGAAAAGAAAGCAAAGATATTAGGCTTTGGAGCTTAAAACCTTTAGTTTAATTAATTACTCTTTTTAAGGAAATATGTGCGAGAAATCTGAAATTGATATTATTAGGTAGTTGTAAAAATTTTAATCAGTAATTTCTGCAAGTAAAAGTCATAAACTAATGGGAAATACCAGTGTACGTAAGGATTGAATTCGATCATTTTGACCTTCCTCTATCTAAAATAACAATTTTTCATTTAGTTTTATTGAATTATTCAGAATATACAGGCACTAATCATGGAACACTCAAAATTGCGTTTTCGACATTCATTACTTTTATTGTTTGATTCGAAGAAATCTTGTGCCGAAGTCCATCAAAAGTTTTTATAAGCTTATGGTAATGCAGCTCCATCGTATCGCAATTGTCGATTTTGCTTGCAACGGTTTAACAGTGGTGGTGGTGATATCAAAGACAAAGAGTGACGTCGCGGATTAGAAAAATTTCGAAGATAATGAATTAAAACCGAACTCAAAGCCTCAAAGAACTTCCGAACAGCTTAGCAATTGATGAATCAACTAGACGTTTAGATGCGTTTGGCGAAATTCTAAAGGAGTGAAAATGACTATCATATGAATTGATTGAGAATCTTATTTCGAACCGTTTCAATATTGCAGTTTCATTGCTTGCCAGGCAAAAAAGGGAGAGTTGTCTGGGGCGTATTGTGACTGGCAATGAAGAGTGGATTTACTACGACAATCTCAAATGCAAAAAATCGTAGTCCAAGAGGGCCCGAAGCCCGAGGGACACCGAAGCGGAATATACATGGTCGTAAGGTTTTCTGTGCATACGGTAGGATCAACAGTAATGTATTACGAGCTACGAAAACCGAATGAAACTGTTACTACAAGGGTCTACCTGTGTCAATTGACCGATTAAACTAAGAATTGTTGCAAAAAAGACAAGCAATTGCGTCATCTTCTTGCATGACAAAGCTCGGCCAGATGTTGCACGATTTGTCAAGGATACTCTGTTTCAGCTCAAATGGGGATTTCTGTCGCACCCAGCGTACTCACCAGACATAGCATCTTCTGACTACCACTTGTTGAGTTGGAAGCGGCATGGCTTGGCTAGAAAACGGTTCCACAAACTTCAAGAATTGCGAAAATGGGTCGATTCATGGATAGTCTCAAAGGAGTTCTTTCAACGCGGTATCGCTATGTTGCCAGAATGATGGGAAAAAGTAGTAGAAAATAATGGAAAATATTTTGATTAATACATATTGTGCTAATTTTTCTCATTAAATGACTTTTTGAAGTAAAAAAATGATTAAAAGTTTTTACCTATTATCTTAGTCATCGACGAAAGTTTCGAATTCATTTTGTTAAGTTCGTGTATTTATTTGCCATTCATATAGTAAATGTTAACATTATTTTCACCACAGACGATAGGTATACATTATGGGCTGTAAAGCTGACTTGATTTGTGTTTTACTTATTTTGCTAAATTTCTCTTCATTTTATTTCACTTCATATGGTAACGAGAGCAGTTATATGTGCCTGTCAAACATTTATGTTTTTTTTTTCAAATAATTAATTATTTAATTTGCTGTAAACTTCAGGTAAAAACAATAACGATTAACTTCGAAATCTACTTTTGCGTCTTTGCAATAAATATTTAAATATATTAAAGCGACAATTTCTGTTAATCATAATTTATGATGTTTTTCATGAGGCTCTTACATGCTCGTGCACGCAATCAAATGTGCATACATATGCACTCATGCCAAGAACACAACATGAGCAATAACAATTGAAGTCATCAACATAATAATAATGTCAACAACAAAACAACATGTACTGACAGACAGACAGATAGACAGACAAACAGGGAAAATAAAGCCTTTCTATAACTCTGACAATAAACATGTAAACAACCACTGAGTGACAATAAACTTACGTATGCTTTCGCCGGGGACGCTATATATATGCGCAAAAAATGAAAAAAAAGAACCGTTACCAAGTGGAAAACAGGGAAATGCACATAAAACAACGCCGCATAATATTTAAAAAAAGACATATAATGATAGTGTAAAATATACACAACTGCAACTGTTGCAAGTCAAACTGTTATTTGTACTCATATATAAACAGGGGCATGAGTAGAATTGAACGCGAATACTAGTCGATATAAGCATACATATGCACATATATATTTATATGTAGTCATCTTAGCAAAGGCTTATAAATTTGTGTTGAAATGTTTGATGTGTTAAATAAAATAGAAGTAAGGAGTAGGGATTATACGAGAGAGCGCATTGCCATTTGTCTATACGTATGACTGGATAAATATGGAAAGTGGCTTAATACGCACGGCTCTTGTCTAAAACATATACAAGATACATACATACACACATACACACACACTCACACGTGGTAAGAGGAACAACTCGTCGTACACATACAAACTTCCTAGTTTAGTCTCTTTTCTGACTTCAGTCTTGAACGATATACCTCTTATGGATGAATGAATAAATTTAATATGTATGGATTTTCTGTCACTTTCGCAGACGTCATCATGCATGTATTTATTTGCATTACATATTCATAAATATGAATGTATTTTATATGTAGATATTGATGTATTATTTTTCCTATGAATTTTTCCAATCCACTTATAGTTACAAGTTACTTGAGTACGCTTTAATGCGTATACATGCGATAAATCAATTTCTATATAACATACGTTAATGAATTTATAACATAGATGGATGTACTATCCTTTCAAAATTTCTCTATCAATTTTCGCAATCGCAAAAATTTCAGCAACCAAACATTTCAAGGAACCAACCTCATGATGTACGATGACACAGCCATTATATGTAAAGCCTTAACCAACAATCGCCGCGGATTGGCAAGCTTTTCTTCGTTCTTTAATATAATCTCTCTTGATTATTTTTGTGCTTACGTATTTCGGGGAGATTCTCTGAGAATCTGCCCCAATATAAAACAATTAAGATTAATTAATATTCGGCTGTGCTGAATGCCCATCATCTTGATGTTAACAAAAGTGGAAAAAAACTAAATTTTAATAGATTAGCGTGACAGATTTTTTCTTTTTTTTATGGAATACCGTGGAAAACAATCACAGAAAAAGAGACATGCTTTCAGCTTATTTTACATTGCAGGCGCAGCCCGTGACCGATTTAGCCCATTTTTAAGAGCAACGTATGTGAAAGAACTTTTATTGTTTCTGCCAAATTTGAATCTTGATTCAAATTTTTATGGACAGAAGGACAAACGGATATGTTTAGGTGGAACTTCACACTGATCAAGAATTTATACATTTTATGTTGTTCCTGAAGCGTCTTTCTTAATGTTGCAAACATTTTCACAAAAAAATTTAATTTCAATATTCTATTATATATCGAGTGGGCGTGGTCGATGCTTTCCTTTTTTGCCCAGAGACTATAATTGTAATGCCCAGAAGGAAAGTTCAAAGACCTCACAAGGTATATATATTCTTGGCCAGCATCAAATTTAGAATCGATTTAAGCATGTCTGTCCATCCGTCTGCGTAATGTTTGTGGTAAACATTCTTCAGGCTGCAAAAATGAAGACATATGTATATATTATTTTGTTTTGTTTTTTACCTTTTTTTAGGGCAAAGATGATGGGTATAAAATATTCGACGCAACCAAGTATAATTTTTTACTTTTTTTTTTTTGAAATGAGATTTTGAGACAAGTTAATTTAATTGTCTACTAAGTATGTAAATATGAAATTATTTGTAGAGAAAATACACATTTGGTGTATAAACATAAAAAAGGATGTTATTCGACGAATCGTCCATCACTAGCTGTCCTTAGCATGTGCTTGACCCACTGATGGTCCATCGGTACAAGCAAGTCTTAATCGAAATCGAGTCTGGTGAGTATACCATATAGACTAACCGTATGGGAAGCACTTAAGTGCTTCTAACCTGTCGCGAACCGTTTTTGTCGAATGGATGAATGGATGCATATCATGTAAGAAAAAAAATATGTTTTGTGATCTGCTTTGATGTTTTAGTCGTTTTTTGAGTCATTCCTATAGGTTTTAACAGCGCATAGCAGGCCACTCCGTTCTAATTTCACCAAATACACAGTCTTCGTACCAAAATTGGTTCCATATTACGATCGATATTCTGATACGTTTCGCAACTGGAATTTTAAATTAAATCTATTTTCCATCCTCAGTAACGATACGATGCCAAAATGACTTTCGTTTGTATTCCAGCAAAAGAAAAATGCTGCCAGCCACGATAGGCCTTTGTTTCATATTAAACTTGATATCTTCATTGTGTTAAAAACAATATTTTTTGGTTGTGATATGACTTTATATTACGACTGACTATTGTTGATAGATGTTCGAGGTATAAAAAAGACACAGTTTCAGATATGTACCGTACCTATATGTAGTGTTACCCAGTTGTTTCTAAAATACTTACACACCTAATATTAATATACCGGAAAGGAGGCTTCATTTTGTGTGAATATGTATCTGATGAGCGAAAAGTGAGAAAAAAAATAGCCTATTTGGATTGAGAGAAATTTGGAAAATTTTTAAGTAAATAAATGAAAATTATATTTTCTATGCCCACCAGTATTACCAGATTATTACATTTGTTCTGAACATCCAGAAATACATATTACAGACTCCAGAAAGTATATATCGTCGGCTGACAGGTAAAACTCATTAAGTACATATGGTTTTATATTAAAATTTATATAGTTCTCAACGTTCTATTGTAGGAAAAACTTCTTTAGACGTGTCAAACTTACATATGTATACGAAATCGATAGGCAATCACATAGAATTTAAGGACAAAATAATGAATATAATCTCATTATCTTCAATTAGTTGTAAATGTACTTAACGAGTTTTACTTGTCAGCCGATGATAAATTCCTGATAAACGTTGGATTCTAGAGTGATTTAATTCTGCTCAATTGCTTGTTGAACCTTCATTTGTCTTCGCACATTCGCTCTCAGTTTATGATCATTAACGAAATTTGGAAATTAATGCGATCCACACACTTGCTGATACGTAGATCTGGACGCTACAATCGAGAGAATGAATTGAAGAAATAGCCTTCGTTTGATGATGAGTATAAAAATGAATAAAATTTCAATGAATCACTTATACGCCATATATTACGTATCGTTTCTCTACATCACTTAAATTCAATAAAGAACGAAATTTCATATAGTTTGTATTGTAAAAAAGTAGATAATTATGACATTTTTATTTGAAGTCTTAAAAAGCCAATAAAAACATTTATATTATAGGAATCTCCTTGATTACCGATACGATAGCTGGTTAGTTTTTAGTAACAATGGGAAACAAAATAACAAAATCAACAAAGGCATCAAATTGTGTCGCCGCATCTTAAGCAAACAAAAAAAAAAAAAAATAAATCAATAAATATGAGAAGCAAAAGGAACGATAATAAAAATACAATACATTATTAATCAAGAAACGCTAACTGTATACATAACGATGGTCAACAATTTCAAATTTATTTATTTGTACAATATATTGAAAGTAAATGAGCGCGTACTCATACATCATATCACAAGAACAAAAATAACAACAATGAATATGAGGAACTGAATAGCTGTGACAACATAAACCTAAGAACGCAATCATATACAAACTATATAATACGCATATAAACAATAATAGCATTTTCAGTCGTCTTTATTTTTCTAAGACTTAAAAAACTCTGAAACAAAGGAAGATCGTTAATGTTTTCGGAGCACAACTTTTTTTTTTTTTTTGTTAAATTATATCCATTGTACGCCCACAATCTTTATCTTAAAAGAAGGTAAAAAAAACATTCATTTTAATAAATGGGCGTGCAGATTTTTGCCATTTTTATTTGACTAGTTTATGAGTAGTAGAAGAAACACATAGAAAGCAGAGGTATTTTTAGTTTATATAGTTTATATATAGTAGGCGCGTCCTTTGGTCGATTTGACTCATTTTCAATATCAAATTTCATATCTTAATATTTGCGACTGGAAATGGGATAATGGTTACTGCAGACATTGCACAGATAAGCAGACAAACAAACGGACAGACGAACCGACGTATACTCCTAGGTGGATTGCAAATTTGATGTTGATTAAGAATATGCACAATTTATCGGCTCTCTGAATCTTCTTTCTTGATGTTACAATCGTTGTAAAAAAAGCGAATACTCTTTCATATCGGGTGAGCGATCGATGATGGATCCTTTCCACTTTTGTGGAGCTAGCCGAATACATATGGAAATTTTTACAAATCCATCTGCTACGGTTTATGGGTAATGGTCAAAAGACCCAGTTTTTGTTGCTTTGAAAAGCAGAGGTGTTCTCGGCTTGCATTGAACTATGGGCGCGTTCTTCGACCTATTTATTCCATTTTCACTACCAACCTGCGTGTGTGAACTTCTAATGTTTTTTAACACAGGCATTGCGCAGACGGACAAGCGGACATGTTTAAATCGATTCTAAATTTAATGCTAATGTAGAATAAATATACTTCATAGGGTCTTTGAAGCTTCCATCAGGGTGTTCCAAGCAAAATGGCAAAATAAATACACCTTTATTCGACGGTGTTGCGTATAACAAGTAAGAAAGTGACTTTTGGCTGTGTCCGAATTCTTCATAGCCGGCATCGTTATTCTAGAAAAAAGCTCGAAAACAAATAAATTGTTGAACACTAACATATTGGGTAGGCGTGGCAGTTTTTTCGATTTTTTATAACATACCGTGGACATTTTTATTGCGCATCTGTTGCATTATAGTTTATGAATAGTGTGCAAAACATTCCAAAATATGAAACGTTTTCAGTTTATGTCTGTCTGTTTTCTCAAATTTGATCCAGATATTTTAAATTTTGCGCCTAGGATTCTTAAAATAAATCGCCTTTTCACTTGATATTCCAAACACTTATTTAAGCTTTTAAGTTCACAAGATGACAAATATAGGTTTTTGAATGACTATCTCTTTGCTAATTTTCGTATAATTAATTTATTGTAATTTGTTGTAATTTTTATTACCCTCCACTGAGGGTAATTTTCCATTTTCTTGTAAGAGGAATAAAAAATCTTCGCAAAAGTTTATAAGTATATGTGTCTATGATCATATGAAACCCTTACGAGATTTAACTAAGGCTATCTGTCCATCGGTCCGTCTACAGTCGTTTGTTATCGGAAATCTACAAGCTGAAGTCTATGAATCTTTTTTTACAACTTTTTTTATCGTCTGATGATGCTTCTATATCGAGAAAGATATCCATAGTTCGCAAGCCTATTATTGGACTATTATATCAAAAAAAGCTACAATTCTCTATTATTATTTACGTGCACACCTGCTTTGAAGCTTAATCTCACGGTGTACTTAAACACTGAACTATATTCAAACAAACAATAGTCGCCGTCCTTCGGGCTTTGGATTAATCCCAATATGCCTTCGCAATTACTACCTCAAGCAGTCATAGATAATTACTGTCTGCTCGGTGTTATTATGATCCAAATAGCAGAGAACTATTGGGAAGAGAAGTCATCTAAAATAGAAGCAACTCCCAAGCATTCCTTCTACAATCCGAAAAATAATTGTCGCTGGGCTTCAGTGTTTGAAACCTTAATCATCTTTTAGCCATCATGCCTCAAAGCATGACGTTTGCAGCTGGGACCACGTAGAGGTAGAAGATTCGGCACATTTTTATTCTGCCTGCCCAGAACATCATTTACCGAACCCAAAAAAAGCTACAGCGGTCAATTGCAGTCAGCAGATTAATACATGAGATACGCTAATGTTACGACCCAACGGGGTACTCTGGAAAAAAAACAGCTGGACCGTCACTTTATTTCTAAGTAACTATTAAAATTTTTTCCAATTTTTTTATCCCAAAAAAAAATTTCAACATATTAATTAGTTTTACCATAAATAAGTTTGAGCAAATAATTCGTCTATGGTTTCTCGATTTAAAAGCAGCATTAACCTTACGGATTAAGGATAGAGATGGTAAAGGAAAGAGATGGTAAATTAAGAAGCAAGGCTTGGATATCTAATGTACATATAGCATATCAAAATTTAGGCATATGGGAATCTCCGCTCCGGTTGTAACACAGCGATATGTAGCAAAGATGCTGTAAAATAAAATCCGTAGCGCCCTCCGTGATAGAGTCAATGCGTTTATTTGGTAAGTTCATAACAAATTCAAAAAAAAACAGAAATTTTGAACTGATGTTTTGTGCTGATAATTTCATGAATTTCATGAAAAAGGATATACGCCTACGTTGCAAATATTTCTCAGATCCGTTTAAATTTATGATCGAAAAAAAATGCTTACCTTTCTACAGTAACCAAAATTCCTTTCAACATGAGCATCTACTTCTTTACATTCCTCAACTCTATTCAAAACCTGGGGGACTTTGGCTGAAGGCAAATACAATATTTAAAGCTGTTGTATATTATTATTGACCTCGACGAAAGGCTTAGGTAATAAACGTATAGTAATAAACATCTTATACACTAGATACATATTTCTTATCTAAACTTGATCAATTCCAAATTCAAAATGAATTTAGGTTTCGGTGATCATTGCTTCATATATTAAAATCTTTATCAGTAAACTATTTTAAGAGATTTTGTGGTAAAAGAAACTATTCGTGACTAAGTACGTTTAGAAGTAGCTTGTAGTTCATTTAACTTCGAACTCAATAAAAAGTAGTAAAGTAGTAACGATATATGTCAAGATGTTATCTGCTGATCACAGATTACATATAAATTTTATTGTCATCGCTTTGTTTTCCTATAATAGCATGAATAACATATATTTTCTTTTACTTAACTGTAAAAAATATTTTGTTTTTTCATCAGCCAGCCTCTTTGTAATCTCATTGCATGGTTACCATAAAAATTGATAAACAGCTTTCTCGCTGTATTGACAATAACAATAACAATAGCTATCAAATCATTATATAGGAATCTTATGTAAATAGTTTTAATGCATTTTCTTTACCTATGTATGACTAAAGAATGATAGAATTCTGATTTTATTGTTTCTTTTTAAGGATTTTAATCATAGCATCGTACAGTGTGTATATACGTTGAGAGATTATTGGAAATTTTAGAGCTGGAAAAATGTACAAAAAATTTTTAATTCCCCTTTGCATTGCAATGAATAAACTCAGCATAACGCTACTAGAAGTTTGTTTATTTTGAACTACTGAAATCTTTCCGGAATTATTTATACAAAAATAGGATGAGCACTAGCAACTAAGTCTATCGAGAATGTTTTTTTTTTTTATAATAATATGGACTAGACTAGACTAGACGTCTTTTTTTTATAATAAAATTAAATATTTTATTGATATTATGTTCTTCAGTTATTTTCAAAATGTCCATAGGGTCGGATACTCCTAATATGAATCTTTGAAAGGCTTTTGCCATTCACAAAGCGTATGCTTAATCGTAGCATTTTGTCCACAATTGCAAACAGATGGATGTAGATTTCTTAAGGATCAACTGGTGCACTGTAGTGGCATGCCCAAGGCGGATTCTCATAAATGTTTTGATTTTGTTTTGCTTCGACATTGGTCATTGGTTTTGTTTTGTTTCGATATGGTGCAACGAGATAAGCATTAACATGGGACTAGTGTTGACGGTAAAATGTTTTCGGATATAGTTTTCAGTAATTAACGGTGCCGAAGCAAAGAATCAGGAGACCAATCTTTGGTAACAGCATTCATAATATTGTTAACGGTGTTCGAGTTTGAATTTAAGGGGTTTTGAATGCGCGACAAACTGTTTGTGATAATAAGCTTTTTGACTTTGGTTTTGCGAGCTAACTATGTGGCTTGAAAAATAGCTTTTTCTTCGCATGTAAATGTTGAAGCGCTTTCATGTAAGATGTGATAAATCTGGACTTGCCCTGTTACATCAATGTTTGCATTGGCAGGGAAATGCGGTCGAGAGTCTTTGAAGCTTTCCGCGAAAGGTGACTAATCACTTTAACTCTCAATTGGTTAGGTGATACGAAAAATTTAGCATAATTTGATATTTATGGTTCAACACTCCATGACTATAGCTATACAAACTGTGGCACATTTCTTAATACTTCAGTTCAGAATTCATTTCGATCTTGCATTCCTTCCTTGGTGGAACAACAAACTAAAATAGACGTATGGCAAAATATCTTGATCACACAAACCTCTTTCTATATCGGAAAGTTAACGCTCTATTTAGAGAAGAATTAAGCAAACCAAAAACTCTCAGTTTTGCACAATTCTCTAAAAGCCATTTATAGAAAAACATCGGTAAAGGCTGTTATAAAATTTGCGTTGACAGAACTCATGACACTTCTGCAAATAATATCTGCTATTATGGTAGTGTGACTTACACGCACTACTGCTTGCTTGCATTGTGGGACCTATTTTTGTTCGGTTTTTTATTAATGCTGTTCGTTTTATGAGATCTATTTTGTTAGTGCGATTTGTTTTGTGCGACTTCTTTTTATGAAAACGTATGTACAGAGATTCTCTTCTCCATATGTGATTTCCACGCAAGGTCAAGTCAGTGTTAACGGTGTTGTATATAATTTTTTTTTATCAGCGTTTATTTGCATATTGTATCAACTATTTTTCGTTCCATATTAATTATTTACCGACCTTCGAAGTGTGCACATGCATATAATTTGACCGTTAGGATAGGATTACGTTTATATGAAGATTAAAGGTAAATTAATTATTTTTGTATTAAGAACCATGGGTTTTTTTATTTTAAATTTAGACATAAGTACTCCTCTAAAATGAAACAAAAAAACTTACATTCCTCCTTTGTAATATATTGTAAATAGAACTTTGCACTATAAGTGCGCTAAAAGTCATAAATTTAGCAGAACGTCCAGTTCAAACAGGTTTACCTGTACACCACCGCCGATAAAGGAGGTACACTAGTGCTTAAATCGACAGTATTTTGATAGTACAATGATTTAGAATATTAAGGAAAGAAAGCTAGGCTGTAGTGAGTCTGTGTTTTCAGTGCGTCAAAAGTCATTCTTGTTAGTTCTTAGAATATATTCTACACTGTGGATAGTTTGTGTTTATGTGAACATATCAGGATGACAAGTAATCGTTTCTTTCTGCAGAGATAAACGATACATGTTCCAATTCATTCAATTCTTTAATAATAATGCTTGGATTTCTGAACATTCTCTACCAATCGTTCTGCTGTCGTATGTGTTTCACGACACATTACCACAACTATCCGTCCTTCTGTATCTCTGCAGTGATCTGTCCCATCGTTCTAGGTGCTCCCAATTTCAAGTTGAACATACTTAAACATTATTCTTGCTTTTAACCTTCCTCTATCCTTGTTTCTCGCTATAATCGAAGCTATTATGCTCATCAACTTTATCTAAAAAAAAAACGAAAAAAAACTAAATTTGAACACTAATATGATGGGTGGTTTAGGCTGCTCAGGTGTAAGTACTGCAGAACCATGTATATAACATCCTTGTTTTTGTTGTTATTTATGAACCAATTAGTAAAAAATCTAATTTTTTAATTTTGAAAATTAATTTTTATAATTTTACGTTGTATTGTAGACGTCTTATATTGCCAATTTTGTCTCATTTTCAATGCTACCCAACGCGCGACAGTTTTCATTGCTATTGCCAAATTCCAGATCAATATCTTAATTTTTCTGGTTGTTCGAATGTTCAGTACAGCTAGACACCCCGGCAAATAGATGGACGGGCAGTTATGACTAACTCGGTTCAGAATTTGATGACGAAACACCTTCAACATATCAGTAAGTAAGTAAGAAGGCATCGGAACATCTCGACGTTGGCATACAATAAATAGATATCAGATATACATGTTCCTGAACAGACTAAATTTATATATACTATATATACAATACTACTCTGAAATTTTGAAAAACTGTATAAAACGTAACAATAGTTTTGATTGGCTTAAACAAAACGAGCAGTCTCGTTATCTCGTTAGTGCACAAAGTACCCTTCAAGAGACCTTATTTCTTTTTTATTATCAAAGAACCTATCGACTGACCAGCCAAAATTAAGTTTAGGGAAATATTCTGATAATTTATTAAATGAAGATATCCGTGTTAAAAGAAATATTTATTCATCTGACTCACTGAATAGCAAACACATGCCGAAACGATCGACTTTTTATTTTATTTAGTTTCAGGTTTGTTCTACGTTTATTCTGTTGAAATGATTCAGCTTTCCAACCCACAGTTTTAATTTATAGTATTTTTAAAGGGCTATAATAACAACCAGTACATGGATGTGTTGTTAATTCCAGGCGCGAGAAATGAAATGACGAGACTAACGCACTTTCCAAATTTTCTATTGATTTTTTTTACATCTGCTTTAAGGCGACTATAATTGCGTTACGTTCTGTTTCTCTTTTTCTTTATTTTTAAATAAATTCCTATATAATGTATAGAATTGTTTGCATATATGCTAACAATTGTCTGTTACAATGGTTACGCGTATAATTTAACCAAGGGCAGAGTTAATGATATAATAGTTTAATTGAGCAATTTATTATTTACCATAATAAGTCTTGCACTTAATTAGAAACTTTAAAAAATGTTATTGAAAAATTAATTTTAAAAAATCAATAAAGAAGAAAAGAGAAGACAATGGGTATAATTTTTGTATTAATGTCTTAATGCATTTTAAAATTAAATCTTTTTCATATACCGGGCGCTTTATAAATTATTTATAAAATTACTTGTATACGATTGCTATGATATGTGGCAATTTGAGAAATTGGTGAAATTTAGTAGTTGCATAACAATGATGCATAATAATATTATTATAATAATAATAGTAATAATGACAATGTTTACATTGAGAGTGATTTGATTAATTTCGTCAAATCATTTGACTTGAAATCGCCGGCATTTACATTGCATTCAATTTACTAACTGATTAATTTCGGTCTACAAATGTGTGCTCTTTGCTCACTTATAACCAAATGGTTACGAAGGAAAAATAAAACAAACAAAAGAAAACAAGTTAGAAAATTATATTGGCTCGGGCCGTATCTTGTATACCCATCATCACTCATTTTATCGTATGCAGAAGGTACAAAATAGTTTTCAGCCTTCCTTCTTGTGTATCTTACGAATAATAAGTAAATAATGCCAAAAAAGTAAAAAAAAAAAATAATTAAAATTTGATCAGTTATAACTTTCTATTTCCTATTTTTTAACATGAATTTAGAAAATTTCAGTTTTCTATTTTTCAGTTTGCGGTTTGCCGTGGACGTATTCTTTAATCGATTTGGTCCATTTTCAATACCTACCTGAGTGCAAAAGCATCCATTGTTTCTGCCAAATTTAAAGCCAATATCTTCATTTTTGCAATCAGGAGATTTTCTACCACAGACGTTTCATAGACGAACATCCGGACCGACGCACATGCTTAAATCGATTCTAAATTTGATGCTGATTAAGAATATATATACTTTGTGGGGCCTCCGAAGTTTGGTTTTGGTAGTTACAAACCAAATGACAAGATGAAATATACCCTTCACCTTCGGTGGTGGGTATAAAAAGTTGAATTTCAATACTATTTCAATGGAATTGAGATGTTTTGTGAATTTAATTTAATAATATTTCATCTTTATTTTTAAACTCACGACAACGTTTGGAATAACCAGAAGGTAGCTCCAGAGAGTCCAACTACCAACATTCTTAATCAATTTATCTATATCCGTGACAAACGTTTCGATGGTCGTACAGATTAGGACACTGGCTTAAAATTGAACACAAATATAACATGTTTGCTCACGCAAGTTGCTATTGAAAATGGGCTAAATTGTTCAAAGAACACGCCCACAGTACGACGTAAGCTGAGAAGATCTCTGTTTTCGAAAGCAAAAAAAAGTGAAAATGGATTTTTTGCTTATTCCCTACAAAAAGCTTATAAAACATTCCTTATAGGGCCCTATAGACATCAGTCCCGGGAATTATTGACCGATATATTAATATAAAAGAAACCCAAAAATATTCATTTTTCTTTGCCATTATAGTACATCATGTTAACAGGTTATCTTAGGTATCTGCAATGCTTTTCCATGGGTCCCTATGACCAAATATCTGTTCGAAATCCCCATTGACACTCTGTCCGTATCTTGTTTAAAGCTTGTTATCGTTTAGCTAAGACACATTAACACTCTTAAGTATGATGGCATACTTAGAAGTAAGCGATGCTGTGCTGCCCTGTTTCAAAACCCATTTGTAATATCATCATAATTTAAAAATTTTGAATTTATGTTCATAAAAACCAAAATTAAGAACAACCGAGTTTTGCAGATGAGCCAAACCGAACAAAAGTCATAGGCAGTGGAAACAGAAAATGTGGAAATAAAGCAAGTAAGTTTAGAAAATCGTGGAATGGTTGATTCTTATGAAAGGAATAAAAAACCACTTACGGCGGGTCACCTTTAATCAAGACAATACGAAAGAAATCAATTGACTTTTTGAGCGAGCAAAATATTGCATTGACGGGCCATGGTTTTGTGAAGTACGGGTCTAGCAGATAATTACTTCTTCCTATTTGATTGAGAAACAATTTTCGAATCCTCAAATCAATTGTTTAAATTCAGGTAATTTGTTACGTTGACTGATATAGGAATTAGTATGGCTAGATAAGAAAATATCTAATGATGAACATTTTATTTATTTTCAGGCAATTTGTTAACTAATTTACAGAGTAGCTTTGGTCATCAGAAAATTCTATAATTTATCGCTAACTCTGTCTTGTATTTATTCGTGTTAAAATTGCTCTCATATCAATTTTATTCATATAAATTTGAAAAGTTCAACATATTAAGTATTGAATTTGATTTTCGAATTTTGTGCATTTTTATTTTGTACATGAAGTATATACAAATCTAGCTAATAATTATATCTACATTTCGTTAATACATACTTTTATGTACACACCTACAAGTATAACAACACTAACGAAATAACTTGAGTAACAAAAACGACGCTATTGGAAACAATAGCGATTGCTGCTGAGTTCTACGAGTTTCTTTGCGGTGGTTGAACGAATGTTTATTCTAAATTAGTACATGTTTATTCTATTATTATTACACATTATTGTAAAAATTTTTCTACATTCACTTATTTCTCCGCAGTGATTCTAGTCTAAACAATTGTGATCGGTGATAATAGTTCGACAAAGTAATTCATCAAAAGAAAAGGAATTAAAACACAAGTCTAAGACATTAATAGTATCAACAATAACAGTAAAAAAAACAGTAATAATAATATAATAACATTAGATTTGGGAGTCGTTGTGAAATAATTTCAGCAAGAGGTAAATAGTCAGAGCATAAGCAGCATCAAGAGTATTACCCGGGGCATCACCAGCAGCTACAGCTATAGCAACTATGTTAACAGCAACATAAATAGTAAGAGCGATATAAATAAAGTGACACTAACGGTAGTTATTACAATTGCATAAGCAACTACAGCACATAGAATAATAATCAACAGCAATTTCAGAATCAACCGTAGCAACTATAACAATAGCAACAGCATCAAGAACAACAAAATCAATAACAATTAGGTGCCTCTATGCTGGTCAATTTTACGCTCGAAAAAGTCATTTATTAAGAAAAATTGGTACAATATATATTAAAACATTTTTTTATTATTTTCGAAAATTTTTTTCCATCTTTCTGGTAAGATGGCCATATCGAAAGGATGATATTGGTTTGGCAGCGAGTCAATCATCGGCACATTTTCGCAGTTCTCCAGGATTTCGAAACCGCGTCTCAATCAAGTCATGCTGCATTGATCTGGAACAAGTGATAATCAGAAGACGCTCTGTCTCGTGAGTATGTTAGATGCGACAGAACTTCCCATTCGAGTTGCAATGGTGTATCCTTGACAACTCTTGCAACGTATGATCTAATGTTGTCATGCAAGAGGATGACTTTGAGTCTGGTAGCCGGTATTGCTGGTCTCTTTTGCAAATATACATCGATCAACTTGATCAATTGGCGTCGGTAGGCATCTGCAGTAACAGTTTAATTCGGTTTTGGTAGCTCTGCACTTCATTACAACTACACTACACTACAACTTGTTAATCACAGTAGCAAATGATATCTTTCCTAAAGCCTACGTAGGGTCAATTTCTTTCTAAAGACCAAAATGAAGTCTTCAGCAATAGGGGACGATCTCTCGAGAGTAACGTATAAATAAATTTTCAATCAACGTTCGAAGAGTTGCGAGTATTTCTCTCGGAAAGATTCACTCTGCTAAGTTAAAAAAACTATACTTAAAGTGCGCTGTGGTCAATGTTTGTCTATTCCAGTTCATATCCATACTGGTGCTACTCCACCCCATATCGCTTGCTACTTTCCATTTCGTTTTAAAATATTTGTCCAAGTCCTAGATAAATTTGTTCTTTTTCCCCTTTCTTCCCTATTTGTTAATTCAGATTACAGCTATCTCTAGATATCATCTTATATTTACTTTTGTTCCGTATTAACTTAGTAGCTACAACTGTTTCGATGGATTTAGTTTAATTATTTAAAAAAAGATTTAAACGAAGACATTTTTTGGCAACTTGAACTTTTAAGGAAAAATCAAAAAGTTTTGAACAAGTTTCACGAATGCTATGAATTCGCTTTCTACCCTTAGCGTCTCAAAGCATATCTGATCTTTTGATTATTTTCTTTATGTTGCTTGTCATTTGTTTTCGTTTGGTTGTCAGCGATCCGGGATAATTTTTCCAATTAATGATGATATTGATGCGGTTTGCTGTGAAACAAAAACTTTAAACATCATTTCTTACTTGGGAAACTTTTCGACACTTAAAGGATGTTGTTTTCTTTGATCTTTTTTTATATCAAACACCGAAAACGGTGGGTATATTCAGATTGTTAAAACGTTTGCATTATCTAGAAAGAAGCTTTAGAGAACCTATAGGATACACGTACTTTTGATCCATTTCAAATTCTGAGTCGACTAAGGAATGTCTATATATTCGTCTGTCTATGTGTCTGGAAGTAAAGAAACTTACAGTTGGCAAAGACACTCTAAGTTCATGTGTGAGATTCAGAGTGGATCGAATCGGTCAAAGCACACAAAATAAACTGAGGTTAAAATTTTTTTTATTATTTCTACCCTTCAACGAATACTACGAAAACTTTTTCTCCATATATTCTACGGGTGATCATGTAGTACGTGCATAAAAATGGATAGAATCGGTCACACCCACTTAATATCGTAAGGAAGCGAAGCTTTATTTATTTATTTATTTATTTACTTACCTTTTTTTCGGGATAAAGGTGGTGGAAAGGTGGTGGTTAAATTTGTTGTCTTTTTAGTTTTTATTTAAAATTTAATTTTTTTTCCTTAGTGTCTGGCTGAAAGCAGTTTGCAAGAAAATTTCTTAAAACATGACAATTAACAAAAAACAGACAAGAACAAGAACGAGAAGAATACGAATAATAATAAGAAGAAGAAGAAAAGTAAACCCTTCTGGTTAAACCGTTATAAGCAACACTTGCCTACACATAGTTTAACTTCATACACATACGCAAACACTTACACAAATAGGTTTAGCCATACTTTTACAAGAGTGCTGTAAATAAAATTAAAAAAGTTTTATTTTCCTTTTCATTTTCTTAAAAAACAGCCAAAGCATACAAATGTGCTATTGCCCGAGAGATTTCCTTCCTTCGTTGAGTGTGAACTGCGGTTGTGAGGCCAATACTTTGACTTTATTAGCAGTTCAAAGGTTGAAGGCTACCATCCAGCCCACCATCTGCACATCTATGTTAACACACACACACAATATATACATACTCACACCTTCAAGGACTTGACCAAGAGTAGCATACATGCACGTTTATGTAAATATTTATTGCGTTAAGCAGAGTGTGTGCGTGAGTTGTGAAATTACAAAAAAAAATTGAGAAAATGACTTTTCAGAGAAGTAAAAAGAAAAAAGAAAAATTTACTTTTCGTCTCTTAAACTTTAACTTCATATGGAATAATCCAAATTTGGCTTTAAGTGCAACACTTAGTGGTTCAGGACATTGATATCAGTATGTGGATGCATGTATGTTTTAGGATCAAAGAGTCCGTGTTTCTTCTATTCATACACACGCAGTCATGCAATCCGTTCAATTACTGTTCATAGATAACGAAATTTTTGAGCGAGAATCGACGAAATGTTTCAACTAAAATTAATGCATCGAAACTATGTAAGTTGTGCTAGTGATAGAAAAGGCGGCATTAGTCTTAAATCAATTTAAGTACTTGTATATACATTTCACTTACATTCCAACCATTTAATTAAATTAAATTCCCATTAATAAATGCATTTAATTGGTTGTTGATCAAGTGCCAAGCGATACTAAGAATATTTGAAATTACATCGAGAGCATAACGTTCGCCAGATATGTATGCTTGCATTCTCTCATAAACGATATATATATATATAAACGATATATATATATATATATATATATATATATAGATAGATGTAGATATGTGTGTATGTGTGTGTATGTGTTTGAAATGTATGCAGCTTTTAAAACAATTTACAATGAAGTTTCGTAAAGAATGCTTGTATGTGTGTGTGCCTATTTATGGGTATGTGTTTGAACGTGCTTCAATGAATGAATGACAAATGAACGAATGTAATGCAGTCAAATGTCAGATATTGTTAACCATATGTCAGTCAATCCGTCTGTCAGTCAGCCAGTCATACGGTTAATTGTGAGCGTAACACATTCTTCTTCTTGCTTGCATTAAACGCATTCTTTGCCGCACGTCTTGCTTTTCGGTTGTAGTCTTCATACTTGTTTTTAAATTATTATTTCTTTACACATTTACTTTCTATTTTTATTTATTGTTTTATTTTTTGATTTATCTTACTCAGTTAAGCTATTTAGCAAGTGCTCCGATTTCAGTTTTGCATAAGTGATAAGTCGACTCCGGTTAAGTAAGCGTGACTGACACATATTAAATTTGATATTGGTAGCATTAGAGAAAACCGATTTAATCATATCTATTTGTTTGTTCGTTCGTCCGTTCATCTGGTTCTTGACACATTTCCGTATGTTTATTGAATGACCATTTCATGCCTTTTCAATACTCTACCTAATCATCTGTCTAATTGTCATTCACACATTTATTATTACTCTGCCTATTTGCCCATTTATTAATTTGTCTTCCATCTGTTTGTATTTTTGTCTGAACGTCCGTCATCTATACTTTAATCTTCCCCGTTACAATGCGTTTGTTATATGCTTGCAAAAACCGAATTATAAATTTCGGATGCGATATCTGTGCTTCAAATATTTATATAGATTTGAAAATAGATCGTCTTTTAGGCAATTAGCTAAAAGACGGAAAACGTTTGGAAAAAACATTAAAAACTTCAAGATTTTATCGACAGTAACTTTTTCGTGCTATATTTAGGAATATTCTCTACAGGGTTTTAAGGTTAAAAACGAACTGTTTGTTCTCAAATAATTCTGCATGAATCTACTTGAATTGCCTACAAATGTGAAACTCTTTTATTTTTATAGTACATCAGTTTTCTACTCCATAAAGTTATATCATCTGAAATTTTTGGTTATTAAACGAGAAAATTACATTTGCTGGTAGAAAATGTGTAGAATTTTGCTGCAGAATAGCATCTAAGCTGAACATCATACAGCTTAGACTAATTTAAAGAGCACGCCTTTACTAGAAAGAGAATAGCTTTAAACCCTCCAATATTAAAGAACTAAAATGCAATTTTAAATTAAATTTCAACGCTAGTAATCACGCAGTCGTGCAGACTAACTTATATACAAATCTTCTTTAATCCTTGCTGTTTGATAAATTTTTGAATATCTGGATATTTCTGGAAGAAAAATCTATAAAGACCTATTACGACAACTTTTACTTTTAGGGTAGCTAAATTATAAAGCAGATACTTGAGCGATTAAATCTAGTCCAGCAGGTTTGAATTCCTGTAAAAGGTCATCTCATTGGCGCCTATTCTACGAAACTTAGATAAGGCTGGTGACAAAATCAAACTACTTACAATCTCTATCTCAATCTCAATAAGGTAGTCTAACTCTATGAATTCTGCGTAATCTCCATAAAACGTAGCAGCCGAGTCGAACTTCATTTCCCAACTGGCATTTAAGAGCAAAAAAAAAAAGGATTGGAATTACTTTACGTAAACTTTTACAAAGACTTTATGCGATGAAATCCCCCATATGTCGCTTTGCATTCTATTGATCTCAATGCGTGAAGGAGTTAATTAATTTTTTAATTGCACGCATAACATAAGCGATGTAAGTATATAACCAATTGCTTGTGTTTATATAAATAAATTTTTAATCTGTTTTGAGTTGAAGTGTTTGAAAGCTCATTATTTCATGATATTCAATATTTTTTATCGATTTAATTGACATTTAAGGAGATTTCTGATGAAATAGTAAAACGTTTCACTGCTAAAAGAAACCACATGGCTTCGTCATATTAAAGTATTATAAAATTTAATTGAATTTCGTTGTGTTTCTGTTGTGCTGCTGCTGATAACTTTTTAATTTTTTTATTTTTTTTTATTTTATTTTATTTTGAAATTACTCCCTGACCCCAATTGAAGCGTTTAATGACTTTGTCAATAAAATGTCATTAAAAAAGTATAATGAAACGATTACACAAAGCCGCATTTGAGCGTGGTTAACCTTTCACATCACGCTTCCTTATCCTTTGATAATTGAAAAGCTATTGTTTCATAGTTTTTCGTTTAAATTTGAATATTTTAAAACTTTCTCATTTCCTTTATCCTTCCATGTGCTTCCGACAACACTTCTTTTTCTCTAACGTATTCGTAGAACAATCAATTTTAATTTGTTATGTAACAAACGTTCTTACTTACTTGGGCGACCCGTAAAAGTCTTCGCTGCTGAAAATGCATGATTGCAACAGGGGTTGCGTTCTGATATGTTGAAAAATGAATTTTCTCTCACTTATCTTAATTTTCAATTTTAAAAAGTGAACACAAATTAAATGAATGATATCAACTTCAAGTTGTTTCATTTTCCCTCCAATTTATCGATATCTTGCTTTTCTTACATCTGACAGTTTTTCTTGTACTTTTTCCGTTTCGTGCGTTGAGCTCTTTTCTCTTTCTTCCTAAGCTATTATTTTTTTTCACATCAAACCCTAATGTAATAAAAGCAGTAATTGTCCCAATGGCAGCTTTTTCTGTTAAGAAACCAAGTAAACCAAGTAAAAATGCTGTAATATTGCCTTAGTTAACTGCTGTAATAAATGAGAGCAGATTAAAAACAAAAAAGAAATATAAGGGAAAAACAACTTACGCAAACAATAAAATTGAAAGATGTTAACAAGGAATTTCACAAAAAGAAACCCATAACACTTGAAGTATTAATTTTAAATTTTTAAATGAATGAGAGCGAAATGCCTGAAATGAATGAATGCATGAAATGAATCTTGACTTCCTAAAGATTTAATCGGTTATTTATTGGCACAAATATATCTATTATTATCCAATACATATTGTTTTCATCGTGAAGAACGCTGTGTTGTCGTTATTTAGGTTACAGTCTTTACATTTTCAGCAACAACAAATTTACAACAAATATATCGTTTACTACAGAGTTGTTCCCGTAACTTTTTTTACAATAAAGTATAATTTCTTAATATAAACACATTTATATATAAAAACTTAAAAGAGAGCATCGAATTTTATATTTAAATTATCTTAGAAGTTCTTCATTGATATTTTACTTATATAATTTCTTTCACTCCTGAAAAGGGCAAGCGAGGTACCAGCTAATTGCTTAGAGTTTTATAAGGATAGCGCAAGAGAGAAAGTGAGATGGAGAGGGAAAAATAGAGAAAGAGACACAGAGAAGTAGAGAAAGAGAGAGTGAGAGTGAGATAGAGAAAATGCGAGAGAGGTGTAGAAAGAGGACGAAAGAGAGAGAGAGAGAGAGAGAGAGAGAGAGAGAGAGAGAGAGAGAGTGAAGGAGAGAAAGAGAGAATGCGAGAAGAAAATAGAGACGGAGAGAGTGCGAAAGTCAGGAAGCAAGGTAAGAGATAGAAAGACAAGTATAATATACCGTGAGGACGTTTTCTTATGCTGACTGGTTTAATAATAATTGTGCCGGTAAATTATCCTTAGTACGCTGTTGACTTGTCTGAAGAGAAAAATAGAAGAATACAGGAATATTTAAGTCAGTGAAATTGCTAGATTTGTGTATCGTAAAAGCGACAGACTCAACAGAAAAACTCATGGTGGGAATGTTTGTGTATCTCATTGCTGGGAAATGGTCAGCTTGCCTGGCAGTATTATTAACCCTTTTGCTTTTTTGTCTGTTATTGTTTGTTGTTGTTATTTTTGTTGTCATTATTGTGATTGTGGTTACTACTAAAGTAATTTGATAATTGCAGGTTATCTAGGAACACCTCTGCTTGAAGTCTACCATAGGTTTTGCTAATTTTGCTTCCGATTGAATTGAAACGAACTCTGTTTATATTAACCATGAATTACTAGCAATCAGGATGCTTAAACTTTAAATAGCCTCCATATAAACATTAGCGCGAGTTTATATACGCACGCATTCATACTTATATCTCTATGCAAAGGCCTACCAGGCTGAATCCGACAAGTTTTGTTTAACGATCAATTTACGCACGAAATGAGTACGTAGTTTAAAACTGTCCACTTCCCCTCCTCCTCACTCGTGTTCTCTGTCTAACTTGTTAGAGGTAGGAATAAAAAATGAAAAAAAAAGAGAAAATAAGAAAAATTAAACAGAATTAACGACTGGCACAGTCACGACAGATGATGCCTTTGAATGCATGCTAATGTTAGAATGATGTTACCGATGCTGTTGTTGTTGCTGTCGCTGTTGTCGTTTACGCAAGAGTGTAACTAATACTTTACAACTAAACGCGATAGAACTGTATTTAGATTAAATGAAAGTATAATTCCGTAAAAAACGAAACAACAGCACAAGAAAAAAGAAAAAGCCTGCATCGCCAATAGATATTAATTTTAACAATTCTTTTCCTCTGAAGGTGTTTATTTTAGCTGAAGTTGTTATATAGTGTTTATTTAACGCAAGCCATTCCTATTCAGAGAGACTTGATTTTTCTTTTATTGTTTTCATATGATGGCTTTCTTGGTTCACCAATGGAAATGAAGTGAACAAATTATTCATTTGATTATTATTATTATTAATATGTTTTCATTGCAACTTAATTGATTGTTGCATATGCGCGTGCCTTCTTTGTTTCTTTTAGTATATATTTACTGCTCTTCTAAACCACAATTTAACTGTAAATTATGTTTACCGAAATTAGTTAAACAAAAACTCTGCTTACCTATTTGAACGGAAAAGTCTATTAATTATAAAAATTGCTCTAAATTATAGTACTGTAGGGATAAAACGTAATGAGTCTGTATTTATTTAAAATAGCCGCGTTATGATGTCGATATTCGAATATTTCGAATATTTTTTTGGTAAGTTCGTATGACTGTTGTGAACGACTGACATCAATTTCAAGACATGTGTCCTGTTGCGTTAGTAACATCAGCGTTTGTTTTTGTTTTGTTGTGAGGGATTTCTTTTTATACCCACTACCGAAGGTGAGGGGTATATTCCATTTTGTGATTTGCTATGTAACTACCAAAAGGAAACTTCAGAGATCTCACAAAGCGTATATATTTTTGATCAGCATCTAATTTAGAATTGATTTAAGCATGTCTGTCTGTAGTAAACATTCCTCTGGCCGCAAAAATGAAGATATCGACTTTTCGATATTCTATAATACTAAGAGGTGTGGTCGAATTTTTTGTACTTTTGTAGAGTAACTGTATTACACTGATTACCCTTGAAACCTTGAAAATTCTTATCGTTGAATCTGACACGGTTTATAAACAGTGGGCAAAAGGTCAAGATTTTTGTTTGGAATTCAGGTGTGTTATTAGTTAACGTTATGCTGTAGGCATGTGCTTCGACAAATTTGGACCATTTTCTCTCTTGTTCTTACACTGTATGTGAAAGAACTTTCAATGTTTATGCCAAATTTGAAGCCAATAGTTCCTTTTTTGCGGCCAGGAGAACGTTTACCATAGACAATAGATAGCTAAGCAGCCAGACAGACTGACAGATGCGCCAAAGGATACGTCTAAGTGAATTCCGAATTTCATACTGATCAAGAATATATACATGTTAAGTGGTTCCAGAAGAATCTTTCTTAATATTACAAACATTTTCACAAAAAAAAATTGAAGTTCAGTATTCTATTACATCGAGTAGGCGTGGTCGATCCTTTCCATTTTTGCATAGAGACTACGGGATAGCTAGCGCAATATTTTTGGAAATTTTTATAATTTTATTTGTTATGGTTTTGCTATGGTAATGAGCAAATCTCAACTTTCTTTTGCTTTCGAAAGCAGAGGTTTTCTCAGTTTACGCTTCACTGTGGGCGTGTCCTATGACCGATTTTGCCCATTTTCAATGCTAACCTACGCGAAAGAACCTCCAATTCTGGGCGTTGCAAACAAAATGAAAAATTAATACACCCCAATCCCTTGATGGTGGGTACAAAAATATTAAGGCCTCACAAAATGTTAAAATTCATGTAAATATTTCATTCATTTAGTTATAGTCACGTTCGCTTACATGTGACATTAAGCAAGTTTGTATATCTGAAGGATTTGTAATAGAATCGAATTCTTAAACGTTTTAACCTGTAAAGGCCTGTACTTCGACTTTGAAGTTGTATAACTTTTAAAATTTCTTGATAAATTTCACGCTCAACTATGCAAGCTTCACGTAGATTAATGGGAATTATAAGCATCCCGGATATTCAATGTTTTGTGAGAAAAATCTGAATTACAATGATCTCGTTCCATGAGATAGAATGCACACCACGTGAAGAACATTTGTAACTTTTTCTGGAGAACTGTGAAATGAAGCAAAATGTATTTTTCCTGGAAATTGATCTTTTCCCTCAATTTCGCTCAATTGTTTGCGATAAATTGGAAGAATTGAATGCCGCGCATGTTAGATGCCTAACATGCAAGAGTTCAATAATGGAAAACAAGATTCATACAGATATGTTTATATTTATATATATTTTTTAGATTACCACTAATATAGCATATTATATGCACAATTGATATCAATTAAAAAACCAAATTTATAATTTTGTGTATGGATTGAAACAAAATGTTTGAAATATGTCGATTGTGTTTTTTTTCTTAAATATTTTATCTAACAAATAAATAAAATAAAATCTGCCATAATCAAATCCAATTTTATGAGTGCACACGAGCAGGCACGTCCTCAGAGAGAAATTCATTCGATGTTTATGAAATTAATTATTAAACAAGTAAAAAAGTTTTGTTCGAGCAAAGCCGTTGATTAAATACTATACACCATTTTATCTAATTCAAGTGGTCATTTAGTTTCGTGACAAAATACAATTTGTAGCATTGCTTGTTTCCATCTAAAAGTACAGTTTTTAAAGGGACCTAAAGGGTGGTCCAAAAAGGCTTGGTTCAAATTTAGCAAATTTAATTTTTCTGTCGAAGATCTTTCAACTGCTTTTTCACAAAGTACTAAAAACTAGACTTGGTTATCATATAAAGAATTATTTTTCATGAGAATGGAATACAAAAAGTAGATCTACGAGGTCCAAACTTGGCGAAATTAACTTTTATCTCAAATTAATATTACGAAATCATTTTCGTTATGAAATACTAAAAATCATGACGTTTTACCATACAAACACTAGCCTCTCAATTTATATAGGAGATGGTTCACCTGCCAAACTATTAGTTTTTAACGGATTTCTTTCAGATGTATTGCCATATGGAGAGTAGTTGTCGTAAATATCGTTTAGTGCCTTGTGCTTGGGTCAAAACGCTCACAGGCAGACCAGTTTAAATTAAGAAAATGAAGCTGAATCAATCGGTATAATAAATGGTGGGTCTATCAAAAATTTAATATATCCTTTAACACAAGTGGTGTTAGGATATAAAAATTAATTGATTTATAAATATCAGTCGAGTAGAAACCGCAACACATTTTTCCGCTCAAAAACAAATATTTATGCAAATAATCGTTTAATTGACGCCAAATAATTAAAATCATAGAACGGCAATCATATACATATGCCCCTGCATCTACATAGGAATAAATATTAGAGTGCATGACATTTGAAAAGGTCTGCATATGAGATTTGATAGCAGCAAGCTTTGATGAGTTTATATATGAAACAATTCTATAAAATGTTTAGCTCTTTTTTTTTTTGAATAGAAAGCAACATAATTAAATTAATTAAGTGTTATAAATAAAATAATTATACTAATGAAGTGTATTAAAAATCATGACTAAACGTTGATTATGTTATATATTATCTTATATAAGATGAAGTATTTTTTAAATTTTATACTCTGAAGTGTATTAATTTTATTTTTTATTTTGCTTGATTATGTCCAATGTAGCTGAAGAGCTTTTCCAAGTCATGTCCTAGCGTTTTAACAGAACAAAATATAACATTTTATCATTGAATGTTGTACGCTTTAATAAATGTGGCATTTTAATCAAATATTTTGAAAAATAATTAGTTTTCATATATGATGCCGTATTAAGTGGACACACAATTAATTAAGCCATTGAAGAGAGCATTGGGTATGTACAGCAAAATGTTGGAAATACACCTGACATTTGCATCGTCTCATTACGACCACTTATCTACCACCATTGTTCGCAAAAAATCTTAAATTACGGAGCGATTGATTCAGTTTGTAAAAGTCTTGATGTATATTGTTAACGTTAAGTTTATCTATGCGTTTTTTTGCTCGTCTGTTTATTCATTCCTCTCTCTTTCCGTTCGGTTGCCCGTGTGTTGATGTATAATGTATACGCCGCATTAATATCAAAAATTTCCAAAAGCTGTAATCTACTAAGAATCGTTTTGAAAGTTAGTGCAGGTATTTATCAAAGACTTGAATTCTTTATGAAAAAATGAGAAAAAAGGAAGCAATTCTCATAGGTAGCCGTAGATGTCTTAAACGCTCGGAAAGTCAAAAATAGTATGGTTATATTATCCATCGAAGCTGCATACGTTTAATTTTGGGGTTAATCATCTCTCTACCACTGCTTTATATTCACCTGACCTATCAGGTGGGCTGAAAAGATCGTAAGCTGTCACATAGATGACGCTACTAGTATTAAATGCATATGATTTTTAGTTAGCCCTAACCTTCAAAAGACACGTGTATAAATTTGACAGCTGTTGCACTGTTAGTATATGATAGCATTTTTAGTGAAGCAACGCTTTGGAGTCGGTTCATCACGTGCAGTCCAGTCGGCTGCTTGTCGATTGCACTCCGGTGTAAAATGATGGAGCCATGTTTCATCCATTGTCACATATCGACGCAAAAATGGCTTAGAATTATCAATTCGTTGTTGTTTTTGGTCGATTGTGAGTTCGCGCGGCAGCCACTTTGAACAGAGCTTTCGCATATCAAAATATTCATTGACGATATGTCGAATACGTTCGTTTGATATCTTTAGGGGCTCAGTTATCTCAATCAACTTTACTTTACGGTTATCCGAAATTATTTTATGGACTTTTTTTATGTTTTCGTCGGCAGCAGACTCTTTGGAGCGTCCAATGCGTGCATAGTCCTCGGTGCTCATTTCGCCTCATTTAAGTTTAGCAAACCACTTCTCTACGGTTGATTTTCTTGGTGCAAAGTCCGAATAATGTTTATCAAGCCCAGCCTTGGCTTCAATAGTATTTTTTTCGCCAAAAAGCAATACTTTTTTAACACACGAAATCCCTTTTTATCCATTTTATCAAACTAAGAAAAGTTGCTTCACTAAAAATGCTATAACTCACATACTAATAGTGCAACAGCTGTCAAATTTATAGATTTGTCTTTTCAAGATTATGGCTAACTAAAAATCATACGGATTTAATACTAGTAGCACCATCTATATGTCAGCCTATGAACTTGCCATCTCACCTGTTAGTGTTCAGGGTTTGCCCTAAGCAAGTTTAATTACTCTTTTTTTTATGTACGGTCGTACATTTCGCGCTCCAGATTTGGCAGCCTTGTTTCAGTACCATGTGTATACCAAAACTATCATCCAGGGCACAACATATTGAGTGTAATATTTGCCATTTTACAATATAGATCGTTTAATAATCAATGAATCGTTGCTAAAGTAGCCAAAACTTATTACAAAAAAGGCTGATTCTTTAATAGACACGTTTTGTGCATTACGAGTAGATTACAGTCGACCTAATAGTTCATCTGAGCGGCACTATAGGCAAAACTGTTAAGAAGTTTGAAGGCAGTGGATGTGTAACAGATTTTTTAGGAGAGAGCCCAACACTTCATTGAAACGCATCCTCGATCGAAACTATTGGTGCTGTTAGTGAAAGTGTCGAAGAAGATTCAAATTTATTCATAACACGGCGCGCACAGCATTTCGACATGTTATACTATATTTTGCATTCGAATTTGCATCCCCATTCTTACAAAACTCAGCAAACATAAGTACTAAAGCCCGCCGACCATGCAATGCGTAAAAGGTAGGCTGATTGGGGCCTCAAAAACATCGTTTAGAGGACGATTTTTCCCTTTGAATTTCCTTCAGGAATGCGGTCCAGCTTTCGCTTTCGAAATTCACAAGTAACTGTCGAAAATCTGTTGCATTCCCAACGAGTCAATGTATGCTGTGCCATTTGGTATGGAGGTATGATAGGCCCGTACTTTTTGGGAAATGATAAGGCTGTGATACAAACCGTAAATTCTGATCGAAGAAAATATGGATATTGAAGATACGCGGTTTCAACAGAACAATGCCACAAGCCACACAGCACGCTTTCTTTTAGCATTGTTGCGCGAGACATTTCCAACACTCGTAATTTTACGTTTTGGTAATGTGAATTGACCAGCAAGATTGTGCGATTTCTCACTGCTGTATTTTTTTGTGGAATTACGCAAAAGATCGAGAGTATGCGAACAGTCCTCTAAATCTTGACGTTTTGAAAATGAATTATGGCTGTCATCTAAATTTACCTCAAAAATATTTACTCATTTCAAACGTCCCATACAACGCATTTGACTGACGGTGTATTTTGTAGATAAGTTCGAGAAAATATATTGAAAGAAACATTTGAGCCAAACCTTTAATAGAGGCGTGTTTTATCTACGTTTACTTTTCGGAACCACAAAATGATTAACGCTGTATTACAATCGTTTGAAGGTATAATGATAGATGTCAGCCTGTCCGCCTGTGTAATGTCCGTGTCAAACATTTTCCTAACCGCGAAAATGAAGATATCGGCTTCAAGTTGGCAGAAACGTTTGAAATTCTTGCACGCAGGTTGGTACAGAAAACAAGCCAAACCAGTTACAGGACACGCCCAAAGCACAACGTAAGCTAAGAACACCTTTGCTTTTAGAAAAAACAAACGTAGGTTTTACTTATTCCACGTAAATAGTAGACAGATCTATTGCATACGATGCAAATACTCTGTGGGGTTAGTGATTGCTTTGGCATTCGTAACTAAGAAAATGAAGTAAGAAAACAAACGAAGAGAATTGTAAAAAAACGAATTCGTTTCTTTTCGTTCACATTAGAAATGAGATCATATCTCTGCGTGTAAACTGAGTGTAAAAGTTGGAGCTTATTAAAATAAAACCGAATTTGGGAAAACACTTTGGCTGGTGTTGTTAGAACTGTCGCAAAAGCTGCGTTAAAAAATTGAACGGCTTGGAAATAATAAAAATTCTCCTCAAACTTAAATATATTTTTTGGTTATCGTAAGATAGAGCGTATATTTATCTTCAAGATGGAATAATCGAGATAGTGCTTTTAATTTCTTACTTATTATACTTAGCAAAGATAGTTAAGATACATTAATTTCGTCAATTCGGAATACATATATTAGGCAGGCTCATTGATATGAGATTCTGAGTCAATTTATACATTCCTGTCGTCTGTAAATACTTTCGGAATAACTAAAAACTCGAAAATTTCCACATATTTTTTACAACTTCTGGCAAAATTTATAAAATAGAATGCAAATAATGGGAGTTCTAATAACCGTGCGCTATTTCATTGCCAATGCTTTGCTTCGTGAGCTCGTGAGTGAGCTGAACCTTGCACAGGTGAAGGTAGCGATCTTTCGTCTTGCGTCGACCCAATTTCTTTATATTTTTTGACCACTCTTCGAATTGTTGACACATTAGGTTCACTTTCTCGATCAAAAACTGCGCGAACTTTGCAAGTGGTCTCAGTTTACGAAATTTTCAAGCGATCTCTCCATTTTTGTAATGGAGTTTCACAATAATAACGCGCTCTTCTTTTGTGTAGCGCCTTATTTTTAATAATCGGAACAATCATAGATGACCGCTGTGAAATTTCGGAGTTGCCACTTGAATAAAAAAATGACACACAATTTAATATATCAGGGTTAGGCATAAGACCAGCGATTGGTTAGATTGGTTAGAAATGACAACACTAACATAAATAGATTCGTATGAATTTGAAAATTTAGGGCCAATTCTTGATTATAAAACAGAAACTGTCTTTATTTTTAATAATAATATCTATTTTGATAGAAAATAGAAAAATAACTTCATTTTTTTTTATTGTCTTAAATTAAATTTGTTTTTATACCCACCACCTAAGGTGAGGGTACATTTCATTTTATCATTTGCCTTGTAATGCCCCGAAGGAAACTTCGAAGATCCCATATATATATTCTTGATCAGCAGCAAATTCAAAATCGATTTAAGCATGTCCGTCTGTCCGTCCGTGGTAAACATTCTCCTGGCCGCAAAAATGGAGATATCGACTTCAAATTTGGCAGAAACATTGGAAGTTCTCTCACATAGATTGCTATTCAAAATGGGCCAAACAGATCAGAGGCACGCCTACAGTATAACCTGAAAGATGGAAAGCATTCCATGGCCTAGAGTGTTTCACGGTATCGCATAAAAATAGAAAAAATCTTCCACGCCCACGTATCAAAATTTAGTTTCTCCCCTTTTTTCAAGATAACAGTAGTGGGTATAAAAGATTCGGCATTTTCTAACTTGTTATTTATTAAAGTTATGTTACTTATAAAATATGGAGAAGGGAAAAGAAAAGAAAGAAATAGTTAAAAATTAAATAAACGAAATGAAAGGAATTTTTCCGAAAACAATTTCAATAAACGCGTTTTTTGTGCTAGTTCGCAAAAATATTAAAAAAAAGTAAAAAAATATTTATATTTAGATAAGCAAAAATTTGAATTAGGAATTTATTTAAATAGTGACTTCAACCTATTTTTTTATAATTTATATTTATTTTTATTTACTATTAAATTATTTCGAGTTCAAATATTTTTTTTTTTTATATGATTGCCTTATACATATTTACACAGCTGGTTGAAGACAAACGACTGTGTTTCACTATATGTTGTTTGGCATGTTGTTATTGAATTAAAGACCTTAAATACCTTTCGGCATACAGGGTGAGCCGAAATAAACGGATGAAATATTATATAAACGAAAATTAGTGGTACACAGATTTGGAATACACTTTCTGAAGCTTCTTTGAGGCTTGGTCGATCCTTCCCATTTTTGTATGGATAGAGGGTAGCTAACTCAATATATGTGGAAATTTGTATAGATTTGTCTGCTATTCATGTTTACGAATCATAGGCAAAACACCCAATTTTTTTTTTCTAAAAGCATAGGTGTTCTTAGCTTACGTTGGCCTTTTACGTGTCCTGTGACTGATTGGCTTGTTTTCAGTGCCAATCTGCGTACAAGAACTTCCACGGTTTTTGCCAAATTTGAAACAGGTATCTTCATTTTTGTGGCCAAGAGAATGTTTATTACAGAGTTTATGGGAGCTCTTCTGGAAATTGCAAATAAACGGACAAATTAATATACCGCCATCCACAATACAATGGATACAAAAAAGAAGCGCAATTTAGTAACAAGGTGGGGTGAACTGTTAGTCTTGACAAACAGTACAGGAACTAAAAGAATTAATTTGACACATCATTGCCAAGATACTCCAACGTCGTGACCATAGATTTTAGTAAAAGTTTGTCAAAAGGAAATAAGAAGCGAGAACGTGTAGCCAAGGTCGACGAATTCGCAAGTCAGACTTTTTATTAATGCCTTTTTTTAACAACGCAACAACTGTACCACAACCGTAACCACGTTGTCAAACAATGTATAAGCGCATGCGCTGCTAAAAGATTAAAATATCTGTTCATTTTTGCAAGCCGATTATCAACTGCGTCTACATAATAAAGATTTAAAAGCTACGTAAGATTTACACTCTGCTTTGCTGTAATTTATTTTTGCTTTTTATATTTTTATGGGAATAAAAATAATATTTCCAAAACATTTGTATAGTAAGTACTTTCCTCAATCAGTTCGCAACTTTTGATGTCCTCCTGCAGTATTATGCAAAGTGAAACGGTATGAAGAGTGAACAGATTCTTTTCATCGAAGTAAACTTAGTAGTTCTATGAGCATATATTTATATGAAATTTATATTATACTTATTACAGGTATATATTATAACATATATGTATATATGTATGTATAAGTGAAAACATGATAGAAATCGTTCTAAGAATGAATTTCATGTAGCTGTTATTTCACATAAGTTTATATTGAATATGAAAAGTTCTTTACGGTTGACACCATTTATTTTATTGGATATTGTAGAGTTGTGGTTAACTATATCACCTCTATTCGGCAACACACTTTTCCGTAAACTCTTTGCTAACGGACGAGTGGACGGACATATAAACGTTACTGAATAGATTCACAATTGCAACTTAAATAAGAAACGTATGCACTTAACACATTTTGTGAATTTTTTGTGAAAATCGTATCACTTGGACCAAACTGATTCCTGGCTTTTACATAGCCCTCAATAGCATTTAGAGCCAAGTTTCAATTCAATATTTCTTATACGTCGCAAATTGTCATATAAAAAGACCTGCTTTTTTTGTACAAAAATATTGCTTATATAGTATATTAAAAACGACAAAAGTGTGTAACTTTTCTTGTCTTTCCTTATGAACCGAGTGTTGGCCGGATTAGAGTTCTAATCAATTAGAATTTTAAATGTAAATTTCATTTGCAGGCAAAGAAAACTCTATATTTGAATCACATTTTCATATGAATGTGTTGAAAACAACTTACCCTAGCCCATAACATATACCAGCCTAAAGTTTGACGTTAAAATTGTGGTTACCCTCCAGTTTGGTTGTGATCCGTTCGCGGATATGCCCTTTAATAATTATAGAGTGTGCGGTTTATATATAGATTGTATGTATTCTCAAAAATTCTCCCAGCGATGGGTGTAAATTTCTTACCGAATGTAATTTAGATTTATTTCTTTTTATTATGATGCAAATTTCAGCGTAGTTAGTAATAAAATAATAAAATAATTTATACATGTGAAAATCGCATTCAATAATTTCAATACTTACAGATAAACAGATTTTTGAATAATAAATAATAGGTAAAGAATATCGTACAGAATGCGCCAAGAGAGAAATACAGAATTTATAAAAAACAGAAGATAAAATTAAGCGGATGTCGAAACAAATGTTAAAGAAGAACAAGTCTGAAAATTATATTCGGCTGTGCCGAATCTTTTGTACCCACCACCTTTATTTTAAAAAAGGTCAAAAAACTGCGTGGCAGTTTTGTTTTTATTTTTATGGAATCCCTTGCAAATTTTTATTTCGTAGTTTATAAGTAGTATGCAAAACACTCATGAAACAGAGATGTTTTTAACTTAAGTTATCCTGTAGGCGTGTCCTGTGATCGATTTTCATCATTCTCAATACCAAACTGGGTGCACGAGCTTTCACAAAACTTCATGCAGTTATTCTAATTTTTACGGTCGGTAAAATAATTGACGCAGACATTACACAGATAAACAAAAATACAGATGGGTGGATGGACGCATGGGCATGTCTACGCGGATTTCGAATTTGATACTGATCAAGAATATACACACTTTACAAAGCCTTTGAAAATTCTTTCTTGAACGTTTTTATATAGAACTTAAACTTCAATACTCGTTTACGTCGAATGGGCTTGGTCGACCCTTCCTTTTTTGTATAGAAACTAGAAGATAGATAGTTCAATAAATATGGAAATTTTTATAAATCTGTCTGCTATGAATTATGAGCAATAAGCGAAATTCCAACTTTTTTATACCCACCACCGATGGTGCGTCTTGTCCTTTTGTTTGCAATGCCCAGAAGAAAACTTCGGATATCTCACAAAGTATACATGCTTCTGCCAAATTTGATCCACAGATCTTAACTGTTGCGAAGGGGAAAGTGGTTGCTGCAGACATTCCACAAATAAGCAAACAGAAATGGGCAGATGAACAGACGGACACGCTTAGATGGACTCTGAATTTGATTCTGATCAAAAGATTATCCACTTTATAGGGTGTCTGAAATTTCTTTCCTGACGTAACAAACGTTCTCACAAAACAATTCAATTGCGATACTTTACTATATAGACTGGGTGTTGTTGATGCCTTCCATTTTTGTACCTATACTAGAGGATAACTAGCTTGATAAATGTGGAGATTTCTGCAGATCTCTTTGCTAAGATTCATGAGTAATAAGCAAAAAAACTCAATTTTGCTTCTCTTAGAAGCAGAGATTTTCTCAACTTACGCTTTACTGTGGGCGTGCCGTTTGACTGATTTGGCGCATTGTCAATATCAACGAAGAAGCGAGAACTTCCAATGTTTCTGCCAAATTTAAAGCTGATACCTTCATCTTTGCGTGGATGGGAATGTTTATCGCAGACAATACATGGACAGACGGAGGACAGACAGACATGCGTAAATCATTTTTGCAGCGAGGAGACATTACACAGGCGGACAAACGGACAAGCTGATTTGTTTAAATTGATTATAAATTTGATGCTGATCAAGAATATATATATTTTGAGGGACCCCTGAAGCTTCCTTCTAGGTGTTGCAAACGAAATGATAAAATGAATATACGCCCATCCTTCGGTGTTGGGTATGCAAACAATGGAAATAATATACTGCACCTAATGAATAGTAGATGAAAAGCAGGTAAAACAATTACATTCACCTTGAAGTAAATTTCGGGTATCCATTATTTCATGTAAATGAAATTCGTTGTGGTTCATGCATCGTGATACATAGATACAGCGTAAGTTTTAAAATCTTTTTTTTTTTTACTTTTTTTAGTGTAAAAAATCGTTTAATATATATTTTATGCATATTCAGATAAACATGTATAAAACTTTTTGTATTTTCGTTTTGCTTTTGCTTTCATAAACATTATGTAATTTTTATACCAATCGCCGAAGGTGAGGGGTGTATTCATTTTGCCATTTTGTTTGTAATGCTCAAAAGGAAACTTCAAATACCCCATAAAGTATATATATTCTTGATCAATATTAAATTTAAAATCAATTTAAGGATGTCCGTCTGTCCGTATACCGGCTTCAAGTTTGACAGAAACATTGGAAATTCTTTCACATTAAAAATGAGCCAAATCGATCACGCCTACAGCTGAAAACTATTTTCTGGCCGTTTTGGTCAGTGCTTATCGATTGCAAAATAACATCTTGACTGTACTCCATAAAAATAGAAAAAATCTGTTAAAGTTTAGTTTGTCGGCCCTTTTTTTAAATGAAGGTGGTAGGTATGAAAGATTCGGTACAGCCGGATATAATTTTCGCGCTTATTCATTATTCTGCTTTGTTAATTGACTTGGCTGAGCTCGATATCTAACAAAATGTTTGCGTTTGCGCGTTTTTTATATTTTTAACATAAAAATCAACAACAAATTAGTTACGGTCCACAATTTAATGCAAATCTCTTCGTAATTGACCGCAGAAGCCAAAGCATACACATGTTTTGATTAAAAACTTGTAATATATATATAATATTAATATTATATATATATATAATATTATATATATATTAATATATATATATGGGAGATGTGTTATTTATCCGCGGGTCTTTGAGCTTTTTTCTGTACCTTGCTTTTTTCAAATGATTCCAAACTGTCGTATGGTTGATGTTTGATGCCTGAGAGTTTGCCGGTTTTGCTTCACTATTTGCAAAATTTAATTGTTTTTCACTCACTGGCCGACTAGAATGGGATGCATGTTTTGCATAAAAATTTCCGGAGCGGAATCGAGTAAACCACTCCTGAGTCCTTCGTTTACTCACAGCATTCTCACCCTTTGGACCATACAATAGATGATCGATTGTAATCAATGTTAATCAGAAGGAGTAATGTCCACTGATAACAGCGAGGAGGTTAGCAAATTTCAGCTTAGTGCCATTAAAGTATGCTGGGAGTGTTTTGCTATATGAGGCTGCTCTATGAGATAATTTCATTTCGAACGGAAGTAAATTTAAATTTTTTTGTTTTACATACTGAACTTTTAAATTTTTTCATAATGCGCGGACAAACGGATGTATATGACTGAACCGTATTAGAAAAATATATATTTTATTCATCTTCAGAACTAACTAAGTAAGATAAAATGTAAAATTTGCTTCAAAGTTATTGTTAGATGAAGGCTATCGATTAAGTTCAAAAAAGGTCGTGATACGTCTTGAAGATTTAGAAGGACTTCATAACAACAAAAACAAAAAACGGAAACGGACATTGTTTTTAATTATGTAGAAGCTCTAGCAAAAGCTTTATTTAATATTTATCTAAATATAATACATAGCAGTGCCATCCATATGTTCGCTATAAGGTAAGGGATTCCTTCTGAAGGGTCAACCAAAATGTAATCAATATTCAACCAATAATTAACACATAAAGTTTCTTGACATTGTGGTTAGAAACAAGGTTTGTTTTAAGAAAAAATTCATTTTGTTAACTAAGAATCTATTAGTGGACGATCTTAATGAACATTTCTGTTAATTTTAATGGAAATTTCAAAAATATTTGTTTTAAAGTTTATGCAGACGTCTGTTTAAAGCGTTTATGAGTTTTAAGGAATATTTACTACTTTTTGGACTAGATATATGCTTGTATGTAGACATATATGGCTAGGGTTGTATATAAAACAAAAAAAACTGAATAAAAAGAAAACATCAAAAATGTGCACCCGAAAAAAAAGTAAAAACACTTGAAACTGACCGTTCATTGCACTCTTGCTTACAATGGCTTGAAAGCATGAAATGGCATAAAATGCTAATAATGTGGCTGGCGACGCCTTAAAGGCATTAAACTGTTGCCATTTCAGTGTAAATAACGCAGACCTGCACACAATCGTACCTACATATGTATATATATATTTATGTATTTTTAAAATGTATTTTTCTTTTGGTCAAAATAATAAACGAAATTTATGTCGGTTGCTAAAAAGCATAAAGGAAAATAAAGAAAAGTTTTTTTTTTGCTTATATTCCTTTTTTTCTGACTGTTGTTGTTGTTGTTCTTGCTGCTGTTGTTGCTGCTGTTGCTGTTTTCAATAATAACGATATTTAAACATTACAGCTGAGTTTTCTTACACGTTTACTTTTAATAAATTGCAAGCAATGCTTTCAAAAGAAGCAAATGGATTTTGTATGCGTACAAGCACTTGAAATGGGACGCCGAACGAAATAAAGCAATATTTTTGTTAATAATAAATAAGGAAATAAGAAATAAGAAATAAGGTTGTACTCTGCATACAAACATACGCACTTGTGTATATGATGATCTAATTAAAATTATTCGAAAAAACCGAAAGGAATAAATAAGTAAATAAATAAAAATCATTTTCGGAAAGAACATCTGACTCTCTGAACTGGTGCCAAACACCTGCCTTAAAATAGTGTTGGCGGCGTCTTTTGTTGGCGTCACATTATTTAGTGCATCACATTTGCTTATATCGTTAAACGATTCTATGTATGTTTCAGTATTTTATGCTTTAAGTTCGGAATGATTAAATATATTTAAATTTATTGTTCGGTCTGCTTTTCTTTTCTTTTACTTATTTGTTTTTCTTATTGACTATAATTAGTTCAAAGTGAAAAGAAAAATATTATGAAAAAGTATCTTTTGCATTCGTTTTTTTTGTTCGTGGCAAATACTAAAACAAATTTTTATGAGCTATTAAAATTCTGCAAGAATTATGAATAAATAGATACAAATACCCACTTGTATATCAAATAGTGGGAGGCGGTGGATGATGTATTTCGACTAACACATTAACCTTCAGTTTGTTGCAGAAATAATTTAAGAAAATGTTCTTGAAATTGTTTTATTATTATAATCATTTTTTGTTTCATTCTTTCTTTTTTTGTGCGACCGTTTGCTTACATTGGCGTATGTCAGGTAACTAAAAACGTTTTTCTCGTTTCAAATTTTCATTAAAATATTCTGTCACTTTTGTGCAAAGATTTTTGGTGATAAGCGTTCTTACAGAATCATTTTATTTAGATTTGATTTTAATTTTTTTGTTATATTTTTATATTTGTTGTGATTTTGAGCATTTATTCAGGAAACAAGATAACGGTTAAGAACATTTACCTTCATAGGTTGTTCGAATCCTTTATTAAAATGCTTTTTAGTTTATTGTAACTTTACATGCTTCTATGTTCATTTACGTTCGTAGTAACGAGGCAAAGAACTGCAAGGGAATAAAAGAAAAATTGAGGAACTGTACCAAGAAGTGTTATATTCTGAATTCGTGTTGCGTCCGTAAATCATATCAAAGAAAATTATGATTTTCGTTGATTTTTATTTCAATTCAATTTTACCGACGGAGATCATTTTGAAGTCAACTACTTCTCTAACAAGTAAAATAGATAAATCTTACAAACTTTAGCAAAACTTACTTATATAAGTAGACTTATATTCAGAGTATGTTGATATCAGGTAGAGTTATTTTTTTGATGAGTATTTCTATACATATATAAATTGTATTTTCATAACACTTTCTATTGTGGATAAAACAGTTTTTTCTTGCTTTCAACTATTATATAAAAAGACAGTGAAAAACGGTTTTTAGTTACCTAATATATATGGGAGTTTTTTTTCTTTATAATCCAAATCGTAGACGTTTTGTGTCGGGAATAAAAAATGTTATGTTCTTTCTCTTTTGTAATTTGTTAAATTTATATTTTGTTTAATGATTAAGTGTAATTATATTTGGCAACATATCATACAATTGCTAATAATAGTAATGTTTCAAGATCATCTTTAAAGAGTTAGAGGTTGCATGGAGTAGCCAAAGGTTATTAAGGCTACATTTTTTGCAGTTATATATTTAAAAAAAAAAGCCGGCACAATTTTAGTGTTCACAAATTAACTCCAACAAGATATTAATGAAGAGGACCTAACCCCCTATAAACATAATATTATCATGGGTCTATTTTTTTGGTGCGAAACGTCACCTTTGCAATGATTGAAATTGTTGTACCGATAATTTACGAGATATCGATCATTATAGCCACCTATCGAAAAAATCATGGATTTCTTTTCCCCCAAACTATTATAATCCTTTTGTGTTTATTCTCTATATCTTTTGCGGAAAGAGTGTGGAAAGAGTTCATACAGAAAATATATACAATAATCATAATGAAGTTACTTGAGGTAAATTAATATTTTATTGTATTGGACAATTTAGCATAATTTTCTAAATCGATTTAAGCATGTCTGTTCGACCGACCATATATTTCAAAGCTTATGTTACAGATTGTGATTTCCCAGATTGATCGATGAAATTTGGTCCACTAGCATGTTTTGATCTAAGAACGAAATCTGTTGAAAATGGATAAGATTTTTTTACGATCAACTCTCATATATCGATTTGTTTTGCAAAAGTTAATAATAATAAAATAAAGTCCACACTATGTAATATTTTTCATAAAATCCGATAGATATGTTTTAATATTTTCTAATAAAAATTAGTCCGAAATACTGATTTCATATAATGTGAATTTACTGCGGTAAATCATGACCATATAACGATCAAAAAGTTGCTTTGACCGCTATACTTACAAGATTTTTAGTGCAAAATCAAATCTTATATGGTAACAGGGTTTAATTTTTAATGTTTTATAACAAAAATATGTAACGGTTAAGAAATTTTTCCATGAGAAAATTAATTATATTAAGTTTGGTAATTTTCCCTCCTTATAAAACTACTCAAATACGACCAAAGTAACGGGTGGGCTAAAATGTTCGTAGGCCTACACATAGATGACGCTACTAGTATTGAATGCATATGATTTTTAAGTAGCCCTAACCTTTAAAAGACACATGTATAAATTTGACAACTGTTGCACTATTGGTATGTGAGTTATAGCATTTTTAGTGAAGAAACTTTTGTTAGTTTTAAAAAATGGATAAAAAGGAATTTCGTGTGTTAACAAAGCATTGCTTTTTGGCGAAAAAAATACTATTGAAGCCAAGGCCTTCGCACCAGGAAAATCAACCGTTGAGAAATGATTTGCTAAATTTAAACGAGGCGAAATGAGCACCGAGGACTATGCACGCATTGGACGCTCCAAAGAGTCTGCTGCCGACGAAAACATAAAAAAAGTCCATAAAATAATTTCGGATAACCGTAAAGTAAAGTTGATTGAGATAACTGAGCCCCTAAAGATATCAAACGAACGTATTCGACATATCGTCAATGAATATTTTGATATGCGAAAGCTCTGTTCAAAGTGGCTGCCGCGCGAACTCACAATCGACCAAAAACAACAACGAATTGATAATTCTAAGCCATTTTTGCGTCGATATGTGACAATGGATGAAACATGGCTCCATCATTTCACACCGGAGTCCAATCGACAGTCAGCCGACTGGACCGCACGTAATGAACCGACTCCAAAGCGTGGAATGACGCAAAAGTCGGCTTGCAAGATTATGGCATCAATATTTTGGAATACGCATGGTATGATATTCATTGACTATCTTAAAAAGAGAAAAACCATAAACAGTGACTATTATGTAGCGTTATTGGGGCGTCTGAAAGACAAAATCGTGGAAAAACGGTCTCATTTGAAGAAGAAGAAAGTGCTGTTTCATCAAGACAAAACACCGTGTCACAAATCAATGAAAACGATGGCAAAATTGCATGAATTGGGTTTCGAATTGCTTCCGCATCCACCGTATTCTCCAGATTTGGTCCCCAGCGATTTTTTCCTATTCTCAGACCTCAAGAGAATGCTCGCTGGAAAGAAATTTCGCGCCAAAAAATTTGCTTCACTAAAAATGCTATAACTCACATACTAATAAAAAAAAATTTATACACGTGTCTTTTGAAGGTTACGACTAACTAAAAATCATATGGATTTAATACTGGTAGCGCCATCTACTTTTTAAACTTTGTAAACCAGCTGTTTGGCCTCTACATAGAGAGAAGATGTAATTCAGTGACAGTTTATAACGAAAGTAAATGAAAAATGATATTAAAGCGATGTGGTGTATGCTATTTAAAGTTTGACTTTGCCCAACTATAACGTTATTATTTTTTCTTTTTTGGTTTATCTCATCCAAATTTCTTGTTTTTTTGATAATACATCTAATAGCTTTAAGAAAAAGAAGAAACAAAACCACAAGAAACCAACCTCAGTAATTTTAAAAACACAAATTCGATCAACCTTGATCTCATCTGTATTATACCAATTGTTGTGGCTTCCAGTTATGTATAAAAGAAAACTGAGAGAAAATAAAAACAAAACATTTAACCTAAAAATCCAGTCAGGTGTAAAGTGCATTTATATGATATACTTTAACAAACCCGCAGACTATGCAGATACCTGCGGAAACTTCTCTTTTGGAAAATAAAAATTGTTACAAAGAATTATAAAAAATAACAAAAATCAAGCGGAAAATTATCCAAAAGCTCTGAACGTATTTAAAATTATTTAAATGCTTTAAAAACAGTAAAATAAAAATAAACTTTTTGTAGGCCATGGTCAAAAGTTCAAAATAACGATATCGCCGAAGCAAGAAAAAACAAAAAACAAAAAAAAGAAAAGAAAAACTATACCTTGTGTAAGGATTTAATTTATTTATTTTGTTCTTGTTTTTTGGTAAACAAAATGAAATATTTTATACGCTTAAGTATATCTGCATAAGTGTGCAGATCGTTCGGCTACCTATATAAAGGTCTTGTAACACTTACGCATTTGTTGTGCAGTGAACTGCACAGAAAAACTTGATCTTGTAAAGAAAACAAAAAATTATCCAAGAGGCCAACACGTGCTCTAAAGCAAGTGTTTATCAAAAACAAAACAAAAACACAAAAAAATAAAAATAAAAATAAAATATCTACAAAATACTCATATGCTGTACATACGTACATAACATACCTAAGTGTGCTGATGTATATGTATTTAATGTGTAGTAAAACCAATGAAGCAAGCAATCAACCGACCAACTAGCCAGACAGACACCGAGAGAAGGATGCATAAGCAAACGGATAATAAATATACTCCAACGGCTATGTGGGTGACTGTAGGTCTGTGTGGTTTTTGAAACGTTTGTATCCAGAAAGTTTAACTTAAACACAAACCATTCTGATGACGTCTTTTTATATGTGTATGCCGATGCAAGTTTTAAGTCAGTTTTTTTTTCTCTACTGAAGTTATGAATAATCCACACTTGACCAGCTTTATGAGAAATAAGAAGAAGAAAAAATGGTCATGATAATCTATGATTGATTGTAGTTGAACTTGTCTTGAGGGACTTGTACGTTGTCTCTATTGTTCGTGTCTCTGTTTGTTTACTTGTCTGTTTGTTTGGTAGTTTTGCATGATTTATCGATTAATCTTTTTTGCTTTTTTTTTGTAAGTTTTTTAACTATGATTATAAATTGCGTACTCGCGCACGGTTGACCTTTTGGTATTTAGGAAATATTTTTAGAAAATTTTCATTCTTTTTTTTTTCAAAAATGTCTTCAAATTTAAGTTTAACGAAACTCGTTTATCGCAACAATACATAAACAAAAAGGTTTCGAAAATCCACAATAGTAATGAGATTGTTTTCATTTTCTGCCACCAGAGCATGGGAGCATGTAAACTTCGCCATCCTTTACCAACACGTCGAGTCAGTCACATTAACGCTTAATAGAGGTGAGATTTTGATTTCATGTAGCGAACCACTTTGGCTTTTTTTTTGAAGCTGTGAAAGCTGTCTTATCGATCTGTCTGTTCGTCAAATTGCCAGAACGTTCTGTCCCTCTGGTACAATTTACGTGTTCATCGCGCTCGTCCTTACATTTATCAGCCACTTCATTCCCTCTGCCCATATGTTCCCTAACTATCCCTAAATGAGAGCCTCATTTTATCGTTTTAAGTTAGATATAGTTCGCATTTTTCATAGTTTATTTATGGAGCATTTGAAATAAAGTAGCTCTAAATAATCGATTTTAAATCACAAAATGGAAGGACGGGTCTTTTCAAGCAAAGAGAATGATATGTCATAATAATCAAACTATTCGAATGTCCCTTTTAATTTTGACGGAGTTTCGATAAACACATTGACTGTAATTTATTCCGCACTTTTAAGAAGATATATTCAACGGCCATAAAAAAAACTTGATAATAATTGTGTAAGACTTCATCGTGTAAATACACTACTAGCGATACATTCGTACTAAAATCGATACAATTGGTTTTATACAATTGTCTTACCACAGATAGTATTTAACTTGGAGATATCGTCGTGAGCGCTTTTTATAACAGAGAAAATTTACGTTAGCAAGTGAATGGCGATAACAGATTACGCTTATTGGCCGAATTTGAATACAACTTGATAGCCATGTGTCCACTGGATTTTGCTGTCCACAACTTTTATAATATGCTTTCTGAAGTAAATGACATTTCTTAAACAGTTAATGTTCAGTCAGTTTTGTAGACTGAAGTTATAAAAGATAAGCAGCATTTGTTAAGTCACTTTCAACAAAGCGAGTTCGCAATTATATGGAATAGTGGCTCAGATCAGAAATCAAATACTTATCCAATCAGATAGGATCAATCGGATTTAAGTTGTAAGATGATTATTTTTAAAATATAATTTCTCTTTGCATATAAATGAAGTCGCAATAAGCGTGCACTACATCATTTAAAAACAAACCTAAGTAATTTGTAAGTTGTAGAATTTTTGGCATTCTAAAGTAAATATGTTTTGATTACGAATAAAATATCCCGGAAATCCGATATTGAATAAAACATCCGCGGCTCTGATGACATGCCATTACTGTTTTCGATAAATTTTCGATGATTTTTTGACATGTGGCTGTATCTCACCGATGACCCGTTGAATCGCGGTCTTGAGCTAAGAAATTATTTCTGGTTTTTTTCACATAGGCCCGAGGTTTCAGAACACCCCAAAGAAAGAAATCGCACGGTATTAAAGCGTATGATCTTAATGGCCAGTTGACATCAGAATTTTGTGAGATGATTCGGTCTGAAAATCGATGAGAACTCTTATCAGGTTCCCGTAACGAATGCCGTTCACAGTCACCGCAATTCCGGCCTTTTTTCCAAAACAGTAAGACATAATCCCACCACCTGACCAAAATACTCACCGGACCTTTGCTGGTTGTGAACGCATTTGTTTCTCATATATCGCGTGAGGATTTTCTGAGACTCAAATTCGATAGTTTTGGTTATTTACGAAGATATTCAGATGGAAATGCACTTCATTGATGAAGATAACTTTTTTTTGAAGAGTCGGCATTCATTTCAGTTTGCTCCATTACTCGTTGAACGAATTGTCGGCGACTTTCATGGTCCATTTTTAATAATCGGAATAATCATAGTTGGCTGCTGTGAAATTTCAGAGTTGCTATTTGCACGAAAAAAAGACAAAATTTAAATAATGCACTCTTATTGCGACACCGTTTATGTACGGGCGTTGACAGTTGACCGATGAGTTTGTCCGATTTCCTACCCTTTATTTGTTTATCTAATAATTTGTTGTTTTTCCGTTTGCTCATTTAAGACGATGGTTACTTAAGTAATGCCTTTAAAATGAGTTTTTTCATTCATTTAAAAATTTTCAGGAATGTTAGATAACAATTAGTTCATATCAACTGCCTGAGATTCTTGGCGTGGGAGACAAAAGTTTTCTTTTTATTTTCATTTACACCTATGTATTTAGCAGATAATAAAGCAATACATTCGACATTTCGTCTAATACAGACGTCAAAGCCTTACAGGTAGAGAACTGAAAACTAAATAAAATAAATTGTTTCACTTACTTGTCGCTATTATGCGATTGGCCCCTGTCAATAGAACTGTCAGTAGCCATGTCATGCTGATGAAATGTGTTGAAGTTGCCATCGTCGTGATTGATTTCGATAAACTCAGCTAATCACTATCGTTTTTTTTTCGCAACAATTTTAGTGAATAATCAAAATAAACAATTAAATAATTTTTTTGTTTATATTTTGATTTATATATACATATATATACATATATATATATTTATATATATATATATATATATGTATATATATATACATAAAAAAGATTCAATTGATATAACCTTGCGTGGTATTATTATGGTGTATTGTATTAAATATGCTTTAAAAATTTTTTCTCTTCTTGAGTTATTTTAAATGAAATCAATTGAAAATTTGCTGATAAATATAAAAACGGAATATTGTTTTTATTAATTCTTATTTATTTTTATATTTTTGCCGAGAGTATTATTTTACATATCAACGCACAAACAATCACTTTGTTTCATCACTTTTTTGTGTTTATTAAGACAAACAAAAACGCTGAAAAAAAACAAAAAACAAAAAAAAATTATTTAATTAATTATGTTTAAAGTAAAAAAAAAAATTTAATAAATTAATTAGCATTCTACTGAACTTATCATTTTAGACAAATTAGCTACAAGTGAGCGATTACAAAATTCACAAAACACACACACACACAATATATATATGTATATATACATATGTATAAAGTTTAAAGATAAGGAAGGAATTAATTTATTTTAGCACCCTTTGTTTTATTAGACAGAGAGGAACTGTTTACCCACCATCCAAAAAAGAGGCAGATCTTAATCTCCATCCTTTATAATGAGAACATTGATAGTGATATCTAGCATAGATATGAAAAATATAATATATCTTCTGTGCTTATTTTTGTTTTAAAAATAGTCGTAATCGTGGGCAATCGTAACTGAAATGAATGAAAAACTAAAAACTTAAGATTTTAAATCATTATTCTTATCTGTAACGATTACCCTTCTAAAATTTGCTACAAATACTTGTCAGTGTAAACACAGTGTACGTTATGTTACTGACAAGTTCTCAATTAACAGAAAATTTTGCGATTGTTAAATACTTGCTTGAGGTGACAGGTTTCCAAGATTCAAGAGTCAAATATTGATTTTTGCACTTGTTCTAAACACAACTACACATCCATAGGAAATATCGTATGTGTGGTTGTGAACATGTTTTTACTTGCAATTATTTTGAAATTCATTTACAAAGCCTATGAAGACCTTGCAGCAAACTGTTATTATTCATTTTTATATACGAAAAAGTTGCACTAATTAGAAAATGTACTCAAAAATTCCTGGATCATTTGAAGCGATTTTTGCAAGAAATTTTTTCAATTTATATAGAAACTCTTGAAACTTGAAGATTGAAAGTCCATGCCAAATATTAATTCTCAATAAAATCTACGCAATGTAACTTTAAATATGAAATTATCCCGGATATGTATAAATGTATATGTTATGTAAGTTATGTGTTATGTTTACAAGCACATCAAAACAATTCAAAATTTTTGATAGCATACATAAGAATATATGTATATATTCTAATTTCTATACCTTAACATTTTAAAATATGTTACATTGTGATACGTTCTTATGTTCAATACTCATATAACATATAATAGATAAAGAAACAACTTCATAGCGTATTTTCATACAAAATTTAAACAACTTTTCCTTATAATTTAAGTGAATTTTCTTGATGAAAGCATTCTTCCACTACAGTCGCACTTCTGAGATTTATGGGCAAGAAATTGAATCAAATGATTTTCAAAGGGATCTTTTCATATCAGTTTTACACTTCACTAAAAGACCTCTATAGAGCGGCAAACAAATGATAATCAGTTGGGGTAAAATCCGTTGGATGCATTAAAATTTCTCAACCAAGGTTCTTCAATATTTTCCAAGCCATTAATGGTGTGTATAGTGCGGTCTTGGTGTAATAAAGAACGACATCTCTCGTATTAATTCTTTGGCCTCATTATGCATTTTAATTGCATCAGTTTCTGGCAGGAGGAAGTGAAATCAATCGTCTGCCCAAGTTGAAAAAATTGATTCTTTCATTCCTATTCGATCACGGTATTTTTCGCATATAGTATATAACCTATTTATCATTTTTTTTGTTTTTTGGCTTATTTTCAAAACGCGATTACCTTCGATCGAATTAACAAAAGTCACAGTATTTTTTGTTTGAATTATTTGTGAAGTGTTCACAAGCACCCTGGTATTGTTTTGTGGAATTAGTATTACAGAAGTTACTTGAATATAAAGCCATGAAGTTTTTCTCATGCTTATTATATCCACGCGTTTATTTGCAAGAAATTAATACTGCGGGAATAATGAGGGCAAACAGTATTTTATATGTAGATGTTTGCGAGGACTTTCAGAGAGAGTAGGACAATGCAACCAACGTAAAAGAAAATATTTACAACAAAATTGTTATACTCAACCAAACAAGAGGAACAAGTTGACGATAGGTAAACATACATATATGCATATATATAAATATATACATACGTCGTCAGCTTATTCGTATATGAATTAGAGAGAAAACTTAGATAACTAACAAAACTATATACCTTCGTTTATTCACCTAAAATATTGATATCCTTTGGCTTGGATCCAATGCAATTAGTAAATTTTTTATGTATGCGAGCTGACAAATTTTTGAATTTCTCTTAATTGTATGCTTAAGCGTAATGAAATCCTAAGTCAAGTTACTACAGCTTTCTAGTTTATTTATCGGCTATCAATATGCTACTATAGCTAATTCAACTTGGAATACTTTTTAAAAATGAGCGTATCTTGTTAAATAACGTTGCGACAATTGCAGTTTAATATAAATTAAGACATTATATTCGGGCGTAAGGTCGACCATTGGCGCATGCGTACTTCTTCTGTGGATGCGTCAGTCTCGTTATTTAATATTCAAACCTCGTATTTATATCATAAATTACTAACTGTCGGAGTTTGTTATGATATAAAGATTTATTTTTCATGAAAATGCTTATATGTGGTGGGGTACAAAGATAACTGGTGCGAAATTAGCCCGGCATGGTAGTGTACATTTCTGTCATTGCCGCAAAGGTGGGCTAACTAAGAATTTTCATAACATCAAAATTTCATGACATGATTTGTTCTGGGAATCGGTTCTTTTGTGGGCGGTGCGGCAGCTGTTAGCGTCCTGCTGAAACCACATATCATCCAGTTGAGGCCACAACAACTCTTATCATGTTCCCGTAACGAATGCCGTTCACAGTCACTGCAATTTCGGGTTTTTTTTTCAAAACAGTAAAACACAATCCCACCACCTGACCAAAATACGCACCGCACCGTTGCTCATTGTAAATGCATTTGTTTCTTATACATCGAGTGAAGGTATACTGAGCCGCAAACTTGCAAGTTTTGCTTATTTACGAAGCCATTCAGATGGAAATGCGCTTCATTGCTGAAGATAACTTTTTTCGAAAAATTATCATTCACTGCACTTTGCTTCATTATCCATGGAACGAATTGCCGGCGCTTTCCATGGTCCATTTTTAATAATCGAGATAATCATGGATGACAGCTGTGAAATTTCAGTGTTGCCACTTACATAAAAAACAATTACAAAATTTAAATTGTGCACTCTTGTTGGAGCACCCTTTACGTTCATCTAAATCGAGCAAGAGTTTTTAATTCGATATGAGTTAAATACACTTATGAGTCATTATTTGCACAGTTGAGAGATACTTTTTAAATTACATATGCGTTTAAGATGAAGTTGTAAATATTCGAATTTCAGCCAACGGCCTTGAAACAACACATGTCCCATCGTATTCATTTTTCGTTATATTGCATAAATTTTTAGTTAATTAATGAATTGCACGTTTCCGTCCTTTTTGCTCGAATTTATTTGACTCTCAGTTATATATATAGAAAATATGCATTATTCCGAATTCGGTTGTTTTTTTTTTACTTTTTATAATAACCATCCCTTCGTTTACCTGCGAAATAAAAAATACTCGCACATGTATGATTTGAAAAAATTCGTTTAGAGTAATTTATTCGAATTTCAGACGATATAAGGGCGGTTAATAAAACTGAATTTCGAGTGGAAGCATAACCTAGTTAATCGCCATTAATTTAAGCAAAGTCTCTATGAGTATATGTATGTGCTATTTTGTAAAAAACGTCTATTCGCTTGTTTTATTCAGTATTCTTGTTTGTAATTAAAATTTATTTATATATATTAAAAATAACCATCACACATGCAGATTTTATGAGAATGTTTCCTAAACATGCGAGAAAATCATTGCAATTAAAATTAATGAACATATAAAGAAGCATCTAGAATAACAACAAAACAATTAAGCCAAATCTCCATTACAATGTAATTTAATTAGGTTTTTATGTGAGAAAGAAAATTTAATTTGAATAAATGTTTGTAGAGATTGGTTAGTTAGCAAGCATGCCTTATAGAGAATTTAAATGATTTTTTTAAAGCTTTAATAGATTTTTATGCTGAATGCTTATGTTTTCCAAAAAAACAAAAATTGACTTTTATTTAACGGTCATTGAAAAATTTATTTTAATGTTTAGATTAGTTTTACGTTTGCGATAATTTTCTGTACATTTAATCTGTGACATGCATTTACCTGTGTACCTATGAAAGCTTACGTGTTTATACGTGTTACTATACGGCGAAACATGTTGGAGCATAAAAAAAACATTTGTGTCAATTACTTGAGGCCTACTTAAATTTAAAAAAAAATCATGGTTTCCTCTCATGTGATAATTAAGCGCATGTCATTATCATTAATGACAATGTTTTTGTTTTTAATTGTTGTTCTGTCGTTGTTAGTGTTACTAACACTAATGTTACACATACCCGCCCATAACCAATGTAGAAGTACTCACATATTATTCATCATTCAGCAGTTTTTTCTTTTTGGTGTTGTCATTATAATGGAAAAATAAACTTAAATTATCGCTCAGTGTTCCCAAACTTAATACGAGTAGCCAACAATGTTACATTACATTGGTATTCCTATACCCTATACCAATTATGTGTTACAGGTTAAACCAAGTTTATAAGAACGTATGGAATACCCAGAATGAATTAAGATAGACCCATCATAGATATTATATCGATTAAATTCAAAATCATTTTCTGAATCCATTTAAGTTTTTCCATCTGTCTGTCCTCGCATTTTTGTGTTTAACATACAGGTGACCATTTTTCAGATATTTCAACGAAATTTTATTCACTGGAATTCTTAGACCCACTTTATTGAAAGTGGATTCAACTGGACCCCGCCCCTTATAACGTCCTACTGTGAAAAAGTTGTTATTTGAAAACAAGCTGGAATTTTTAAAACTTCTCGATAGCAGTCGCTGTTACGAAAATCACAAAAAGGTAAAATACAACTGCAAAAAAATTCATAAAATCTATGAAGAGAAATTTCCTTTCAATGTGTTAACTATCGCGGTCATAAAAATGCACATTTGTAGCTATCAGTGAAAGCAAAAATTGACAAAGAATTCTCGCGAAATCTAATAGGTAATGGGATTAATGAAACTACGCCGGGAAATCCAGCAGCTCTAAGCGTTAAAAACATAGTTCCCTTTAATAAATTGTAAAAATCATTGAGATTGTAAATATTACTTCGTAAGTAAAGAAATTCGAAGTATAAAATTTGCGCTTTACGCGGTTTAGCGATACAGACTATGTCTAAAGAAAAAATACAAAAAAGCAGTTTTGTAACAATATGATGTGAAAATTTTGAATCGGATCCACCCACAAGGGGTCTCATGAAAAGTAAGTCTTTATATGGCAACAAAGTCTAATCTTATCTTTAGTATTTTATGAGAGAAATAGTTAAAGAATGAGATTTTTGACAGAAAAATTTTATTTATTAAATTTAGACTACGTAAGCTCAAGACTTAACCATCTTTCCCTATAATGGCTCTCATTATGAATTTATATTTAAATGGAAGCAGGGTATAATTTCTGATATTTTATCACGTAATAAATGGAGAATTATATTAATCAAGGCGGTGTAGGATATTTATGGTTTGGCCTTGCCCGACTGTAATGTTTGCATTTGTTTCCTTTTTTTGATTTTTAAATCAAAACGCGAATGAACTATCGGTAAATGCAATAAGCTTGAAGGACGGAAAATATATTATGCATAAAAAAACTCTTCTCTCTATAAATTTGATAACAAATGCAATTATATATACCTCGGAATGACATTTGCTATGCTCATCACTATACGCGGGCGAAACGCTGCATTTCGTTGCAAGTCACAACAAGACACAAACCTCTCGATAAATTTAGCTGATATTTAAACTAGATCGAACGAATTAGACGACAACAAATTTCACATCATACTCAATACTCAACGCAAAGCTGTAGGCTTGATTGATTTAACTCACTTTTAGATTTAAACTGAAGATGATGAGAACAAAAATATGAATCTACCTCAGTCTTACTAGACGCAACGTTTGCTCGTAATATCGATTTTAATACTTTTAGTTTGTACATGTTCACGCATTACACGCACTGCACAAATCTGAAATGCCTCCTGTTTGAAACGTTTCTTTCATAATAGTTCCGAGCAAACTTCATCTGTTCATGGGCTATATGAGAAGCTTGCCTGATAAGACGTTTTACGCTTCCATTGTCTGATCTCATTTCTAAAATATTTATGAGATAAATTAAAATTAATAAAAATATTTGTTTCCCACAATATCTGACGCCTGCGCATAAAATACGTATATTTTTGATATTTCGTTTAGTACCGTTACCGTTTATGCTGTAAAGATTTACAGAGATCCCATGAATGAAATAATAAAAGTATACACAATCAATATGGACGCAAAGTGTTAGTGTGTATTGTGTATTAGGGATTTTTAAGGCCAATGGATAAGAAGCGCGACTATAAAGTCTGTACATTAGGATTTAATTTCCGCTGCGGTAGACCATACTTTAATCGCGTTTGGTATGTCGGCGCAGCTATAATCAAAGCTATATCGGTAAAAGCGTAACACTTACCAATCGCATATAAACCTCCCAATCCGGGGCCATAACGTATGCTTCTCCTATCTTCTTTCCCCATCTATTTTCTGTTATTATGCCGCTTGTTTGAAACATTTTGAACAATTCATAAACTAAAACGTTATCGTACTTATCGTGGAAAAATGACTTTGAGAAGATTATAAGCATTCTTGGTTTGCTTATCAAGAAATCAAAATCCACTTGATATGTTCATTTCGGTTTCAGTTAAATCGCATGCACAAATAAACAGTAAAAAACGTGTACAAAAAAACTGATTAAAACCGTAGCCGGTAGTCGACTAATAAGTACCTTGCACATCTTCGTCTAATGCAATCCTTCATCTTTCGTTGTCATAAAATACCTTAAAGTCAGGAATAGACTTAGTTTTCATTACAAATTTTATATAGAAGAAGAAGTTCAAAAAGTAGATCTATGTAATCGAAATTTAAGTAAATTCATACTATATATTAAGTCAATGTTTTGTTGCAATTTCCACCACAGATTACTCATAATTAAATATTGTTGCCATATAAATATATAGTTTTCTGTAAGATTGTTTTTAAGAGACGTCCATGGAATTGTCGCCTTCCGTTCATAGTCATAAAAATGTTCCGACCAAGTCCATTTTCAACAGCGTTCGTCCTTGGACTAAGACTGTCAGTATTATCAAAAAAATTATAAAGTTTTAATCTTTATAGATTAAATCCAGAAATACATGCACAGTCATCAGGCAGTCAGACGTAAAGAGGGCAAGGGATGCTTAAATTAATTTAAATAAGCAAGAGAAGTATGTTCGGCCATCGCGAGTCTTTTATACCCACCACCTTTATCTTAAAAAAAAGTAAAAGGAAAGGAAATTATGGAAATTTTAATATGTAGTCCATGCATAATGAAAACAGAAAACAGCGTGGCCTTTATCAATACCAACGTATGTGAAAGAACTTTCAGTATTTTTGCCAAATCTCGTTCAAAAATCATAATTTTTCCGACTGGCAATATGGTTATCGCGAGATAAGCCCAAAAACGGACGGAGAGATACGTCTAAGTGAATTTCTGATCAAAAGTATAGACACTTTATGGTGTTTCTGAAGTTTGTTTCTTAATGTTGCAAACGTTTTCACAAAAAATTTAAATTCCAATACTCTATTATATCGAGTGGGTGTGGTCGATCACAGCTCAATAAATGTGGAAAATAAATGTGAAAATCTATCGATCCTGATTTACGAGTAATAATAGTGCAGACCCGTTTTTCGATCAATATGTTCAATATCAATATGCTTGCAAGAACTTCCTACGTTTCTGCCAAATTTCAAGCCGATATCTTCATTTTTGCGGCCAATGAATGTTTGCCATAGATAGTACACACAGACGAACGGTCGGAAATGCTTATGTCGATTCTAAATTTGAAATTCATTAAAAATATACATACACTTTATGTGGTCTCTGAAAATTCTTTCTGAGTATTGTAAACAAACCGACAGGATTAATATACCCCATGCTTCGGTGCTGGGTATAAAAATGATTCTGACTTCATCGGCACAATACTAAAGTCTTAAACTGTCTTAAGTCTCTTTGGATTTTGTATATATCCGCACAATCTTGATACATACTCGTCACAAGTTTGATCCAAATCTGTTAATAAACACGCTTAATTAGATATCTTATTGCAAGATAGAACGAAAATATTTCTCACATGACACATGGTTAATATATCTCATCGCACGTAACCTATAATAGGATTTATTTCTGATCATATTTTTATATAATTTGGTGACATTTTACATTTAGTTATGGAAACTTCGAACCATATTTACATGCTTTGCCTTATTTGTTAGTTTAGGTAATTGTGAGAGAATTTCAGATGGATTGTAGGACCGATTAAACTTATTTTCGAACTTAATCTGACTAGAGAAAATGTGAGAAAAAGTTAAGTCTTCTAGACGAAATTTTCAGGACGAACGAGGGATGGGCCGAATAAATGGGGAAGCTTATATAAAATTCTGTGATTAAAGATCAACTAATTTTTTTACTTGCTAGGCAAAGAAAAAGAAGGAGAAGCTACGCTTTCAGCCCCTTCTAATTAACAGAAAATAAGAACTCAGTTTAATGATTGCGCCCGCATTAATAGGGCGTTCGTGAACATTCTGGTACTAGACGCTGATAAATGTTTTGAACAAATTTTCTATCAATATCCGCTTTACGTTTTAAACATTAAGAACAATACTTCCAAGTGATATTTCTTCATTTCTTTCTTTTTTTAATTTGTTTGGCAGATTTTCTGTACGAATCGTTTATATTTTTAGATTTGATTTAAGATTACTTAGGCGTAATTTTCGATGTTATATTTTTAGCTTTGAAAGTACGCTGGGTTAGACGTATGGAAGAGGTATGGGCAAATCGATCGAGAAGCAAATAGTAGTCACAAAATAGTTCACATATGTTGGATAGAGACTCTACGATAGATCTTTAAACGAGGAATAATTTTTCATTGGTACTTGTAGAGTATGCACAACATCTTCAAAATAAATCTAATTTCTATTTTATTCAATTTTTTTTTACTCTTTTGCCTCAATATTTTTTTTATTTTCGACTAAATGAATATGAAGTAAAAGATAGTAAGAGAGAATATCTGACTTCTTCAATGCTGTCAACTTTTACTTGCATTGTAAACAATGCGAACACAGATTACAATCTTGTGTGGCTTAAACATGATTTATAGAAATTACAGCTCGGCGATGTCTCTATGTGTATTGCGAAGTAACGAAAATAAAAAACAATTTTTTTCTTATATTAAAATAAACCTTCACTATATATAGTTAAACGTATTTAGCTCAAGGGTATAAGTATGACTTCGTTTGTGATCTTTTATATGATTCGATAAAAATCTAGAAATAATCTTATGCCTGAAAAAATCAAAAAAAGATTATTATAAATTATGTCGATGTGTGCTTTATGTATGCATGTATGTATTTATAAAAATCACCACACCCGTATATAAAGAACTTGCTCTAAAAGTTAAACTTTAATAATGTAAAAATAAAATATAACAAAAAAGAAAACAGAAAACAAAATGATAACATTTCTCATATAAATAATTCAAATTATAAGTAGTGCTGGGTGTGGGTATACATGTGTGTTCACATAATATGAATGCCACTGACCTAAGACAATATATCTTGGTGCAAAAAAAGTATGACAGCTAACATTAACTGGGAAAGCGAGTGGTGCTGACATTTTTTCATTTATCGCTTCTTTATTTCTCTTCTTTCTAACACATGCTGTGCCGTAAATGAAAAAAATAAAACAATTCCCATAATTTTATTTATGAAGAGGAATTGGAGAGAAATATATTTGGGAAATGTTTTTAACTAACTTCCTTACAATAGCTACCTTTAGAGAATAGTGTAGGCAAACAGCATATAATAGATATGAATTTAAAAAAAAAACCTAATTTTCTTCTCGGTTTTGAATAAAGTGAATCCACAATCACTGTTGATAATAGATCCTAAATAGATCTGAATTAATTAAAGAAATTTTTTTTTTACAATAGCTCTACATATTTCGTTGGTTTTAGTTTTCAACATTTAGTTTTAATCTCTAAACTAATAACCAAACTAAAAGGGTTTCCATAAAGGACATCATTTTTTAATTTGTTTTCGTTAAAGTTTCAGGGTAGCAGGGTTTACTGTTTCATCGCCGAACATTATTTATCTCAATAACACTTGCAAATTACACGAATTTTCTAACAAAAACCAAATTTTGGTTAGTGTCAAGTTTACTTTTACTTTTATTTTAACCTTATTTATGTCATTATAATCAGCGATCCCTTTTAATAATCTAATAAAACGTTGTATATATGTACACTTTATTAGGGTCCGCTGACAATGAGACCAAAGAATACGGCCTTAACCTTGCTATACAGATGGTAACCTCTAAACAGAACAAATAAATAAACAAAATGAAAAATGCAGGAAGGATCTAGGTCTTTAGTGTCTATGACGAGAACATTTTTGTTACTACTATTTATTATTAATTTATGGTGCACTTTTTATAAGCAAATTGTAGAAAATTGTAATTATTTTGTCACAAGTTCTCATCGCATAAACGGTATAAACTGTGAAAGACTCGAATTATTGATAATCGAGTGCTTGGAAGATTGACTTATTCCACAGTTACACAATTAATAAACAATTGAATATATTTTAGATAATATTATGGATTAGTATTCGCCTCAAGCCGGGTAAAGCTTTCTGACTTGTTGTTCTAGAAATTTAGATTTATAGTATAGATTAACACTAAATCACTTAGTGATATTAAAATGCTAACAATTTAAACCATGTTTCAGTTAACAGCTTAAAATATTACTGACTTCAAGTTATATGTCAGCAAAAAAAAAAAAAAAAGAAAAGAAAAAAAAGAATAATATTCCTCACACTTGCATTAATAACTATATAACATTCCGTCTCTTACGTGTGGTATGTACGGTATGTGTCATGTGCCTGCATGCAGGCATGCATGTCTATTGCAACTTAACGTTAGCGGAGTGTTCATGCTGATAGTAAATAGCAAATAACTGCCACCAATATCGATGGCATCGTAAAAAGGATTGTGTAGACATTTAAAATCAGACACACACATACAAGCACATACGCGTCTATGTACATATATATGAGTATATATATATATATATATATATATATATATATATGTGTGTACATATATATGAGTATATATATATATACAAACACTATGCAATAAACACGAGCTAACTGCCAATCAAAATGTATATAAAAAAAGCTGCAGTGTTGAATGACATAAAGCAAGGCAACGCACACGAACATGTCTGTATATGAATATTAAAGAAAAAAAAAACTGCAGAAAGAAATGAAAGAAGAAAATGTTATAAAAACTTGAGTATATTTATAATTGCTGACATCAAAATTCTCGCATAATAACATCAATCAAAAGTTGAAGAAAATAGGAACGAAACTAAAGGAATTTACTTTTGACTTCGTATGGAATAATAAATAAATAAATTTGGTATTAGAATCGTGTAATAGTAATGTTAATAATAATTGGCAAAAATCGTAACGTTATCATCAAATAGATGTTTTAATGGCAATCATTTTGTATGTAACAGAGTGTGTTGTGCTTGGTTTATATTCGCCAATTCGTTTGTTTGCCTGCTTTGTTTGAATGTAATACATAATATGTGTAAAAATTTGAAAAGGAACACTCCTTAGCACTAAGTTAGGCTTTTTCCTCATTTTTTGTTAACATTGTTATGCAAATGTATTAAATGTCACAAACTGACAGTTTATCTATATATTTTATATTTCTATTACGCTGTGGGGGAGAGAGAGTGTGCGTGTATCTGACAATTCAATAAAACACTTTCAATAGAATTCTTTCAATTCCATACGAAGCTACACAGGCATATACATGAAACCAACACTCAGACATTTAACAATCAAGTAAATATTTCATAGAGTCATTCAAGAGTTCATTTATATAAATTTGTTCTGTTTTGCATTGTTTGTTATAGCATTTCATCATCATGTAGAATGAATGGGTAAACTATGTTTTTGCTTGCATTTGTAGCATACAAAGTCTTCCGACATTAAGTCAATTCAAAGGTATCCGTTTGTATGTCCATTTACTATTGAAATGAATAAAAAAGGACAAATCGAAGATATAGACTTGGAATTTGTTTGACTTGATTTTTTGGTCAACTTCTTCCTATTAAAAAAAAAAAACTTGAATATTTCTAAATTGTTTTCGTTAATACCATCATTTTAATCTAAGGAAGATAGCGATTTGAAAGTTGGCAAAAAATTGTATCAAAGTTTCCCAAAGAGTCACGTGTGAAAACAATCTTAATGGAATTAACGGTTTCAAAGGGGTTAAGAAATGAAATGATAACATATCCTAATAAGTACGTATCCAAGATTCGCTTTAAGGCGTATAAAACTTTTATTATATCCCTCTTTTTCCCTCTTCACTTCTTACCCATTCTCTTTTTCTTTCTCTCTCTCTCTCTCTCTCCCCTTCTGTGTGTGTGTTTGTTGTGTGTGTTTTAAATAGAATACTAGAGAAAGATATTTCTTCCTTGTACGCTAAGTATGGAAGGAAGCATTATTGTTATATTATTTACTTGTTAAGAGAGAGAGAGAGAGAGCGAGTTTGGTTTTATTTTTTTTTTACAAATTCAAACAATTACTTTTGCGTGTGTACGTAACCTACAATGTGTGTTTGCTTGTTTTTCTGATAATTAATCGATTTATTGAAATTTGATTGCAAACAAACGATAAAACTATTATTTTTATTAAGCGTTTTGAAAAGAGAGGGTTTGGCATTTATATGGTTTGACGTTTGTATGCGAGTTATGTGCATACATATACGTATATATGTGTACATTTGTTGGCCTCAACTAATTTGTATATGTGTCTGCCTGTCAGTTTGCTAATACGATATTTTGATATGACAAACAATTTGAACTTTAATTTGTTTACTTGTATTATAAGCTTTAAGCATTTTTTGTTTGTTTGCCTTTGTTTTAATTAAATTGTATGAAAACATGTATCTTGCTTAGAACACATTCTTTGGAACGAAGTTTTCTAAGACTCTATTTTAAACTCATTATGTTGTAGATCATAAGCGTAAGAAAAATTATTGAGGCGAACTTTCATATTCACATTTAGTATCTCGAAGATTTTTGAAGAGAATTTCATTTACATAGTTTAATAAGTTCGCACAAATATTTCGAAGTAATGAACACTTTATCGTTCCCTACCTTTGGGTTTCTTTCAATTATCACATTGGCCTATAAGCGAATTAATTTCTTCACCGTCAATGGTTTCAGTTTTAAATTATTTTTATTTATGTATTAAATTATTTTAATTCTACTTTTTGTGGTTAAAGCAAAGAAAGTTGCTTTACTTACAAAAGTACGTGAAGTTTTGCACGCATGGTGATCATAATCTGAAAAAAATTTGTAGTATCAGCCAAATTAACTCACTTCGCAAGCACAAATATTCTGCTACACAAATAATATAAACAAACTTTTACCTTTCCCTGACAATGGACACAAGGTGTATAAATTCGTAAAATCTCGTTTTTCTTTCGCCCAAAATTCCCAAAATCTGCAAGACGGTTTCATTTTCGTTTTATCTCAAGCATAACAATAAATTAAATCTATGCAGTCGGACTTACTCTACATTTGTCATATTTGATGGACGGACAGACACAATGTATGTATATTTTTGAGGAGCACCAAATTTAGAATTGATTTAAGCATGTCCATCTGTCCGTCTGCATGTGTAATGTTTCCGGTAAACATTCTTCTGGTCGTAAAAGTTAAGATATCGGATTCAAATTTGAAATATTGGAAGTTCTTGCAAGCAGATTGGTATTGAAAATGGGCAAATCGGTCAAAAGACGCGTAGACTAAGAGCACCTCTGTTTTCGGTAGCAAAAAAAATTGGGCATTTTGATTACTACTCATAAAACATGGGAGTTATTTAATTTCCACAAATATTGCACTAGCTATCCCGTAACCTCTGTGCAAAAACGGTAAGGATCGACCATGCCCATTCGATATAATAGAATATTGAAATAACATTTTTTTATGGAAACCTTAAGAAGAATTCTTCGGAAGACGTAAAGTGTATATAGTCTTGATCATTTTGAAATTCGGAATCCACCTAGACATATCCGTCGGTACGGCTGTCCATCTGTTTCGCTGCTTAACTATCTAATGTCTGTGGTAAGCATTCTCCTGGCCGCAAAAATGAAGATATTGGCGCGAAATTTGGCAGAAACATTGGAAATTCTTTCACTACCACGCCCATCTCTTACAATTTACTTTTTCTCCTTTTTTAATCTAAGGGTGGTAGGTATGAAAGAATATACCTTTCTTACTTGTTTTTACTAAAATCAAAGCTTACTTATATTGTAAGCGTGTTCGTTCACCGATTTGCTACATTTTCAATACCAACCTAGTTGCAAGAACTTCCAATGTTGCTCCAATCTATGAAGCCGATGTCTTCATTTTTGCAGACAGGATAATGTTTTACAATAGACGAACATACGGATATGGATATAAGTCGATTCTAAATTTGATGTTGATCAGCAATATATATACTTTGTGGGGTCTCCGAACTTTCCTTTTGGTAGCTACAAACCAAATGACAAAATGAAATGTACACTTCACCTTGGGTGGTGCGTATAAAAAAGGATTTTTTCCTTGTTACTCATAAATCATACAGGATGGCTAGCTATGGGGTGTTTGAAGCTTTCTTCTAAGTGTAGCAGACAAAATGGGAAAATGAAAATCCTTTGGCAGTGGGTATAAAAATGAGCACAAAGTAACAAAGTTTACTCAACTATTTACACTGATTAAAAATTTATAGGCATTATGAAATGTCCGGGCTAAGCGAAATAGAATGGAGAAATCTAATAATATTATCTTTAGTGGGGATATGAGAAGTTAATATAAATTCTTCTGCTACTAGATAAGCTTTCCAAGAATTACGTACAGTTCATTAAAACGATTCGATTCGATTCGCGTTCAACAATTCAGCCGTCAAATCAATTACCACCAACCAATTTAGAACAATTCACAGGAGATAATTTAAAGGATTATCGTGTAATTTTGTTTAACGTAAACGTTTATAGAAATATTTACATAAATATTTAATGATAATATTTGTGTTCATTATGCGTATAAAGAAAACGAAATCTCATATTTGAAATCGTACATAAAGTCTCGTTAGTTAAAAGCTTTTAAGTGCTTTCGATAAACACTTACTCTAATTCAAGATTAATAATTATTAAAGGTATTTATCGTTAAAAAATTGTTAGCAATTACATTATCGCTACGCGGTCATCAAAACGATTTCACAAAAATTTCTATATAATTTTTTATTTATTATTTATTTGATGTGCAGCTATGAGTTGCACACATACACAGCGACGGTCGACGATCTACACCGGAGGATTAGTAATTTTACAAAAGACGTTATGGATACGAAGCGTCACTCTTGCTAGGTAAGCGGTAGAGATAAAGTCTCGCAACGTCTGGGATGAAATGTGAATGTAATTTTAGTTTTTTTTTCTCTCAACTTATTCTTTGTTATTGTTGTTGTTGTTGCTGGTTTATTTCTATTTTTTTTTCATTGATTAAATGTATAAAAATTAATTTGGCTTTTGTTAGAATAAAAACACAACAAAGAAGACGGACAAAGGGAACGGAGCAGCAGACCCAAAACACAGACGTCTGCAAGCAGCGATTGTGTGTTTGTTTGTTTGTTTGGCGCAGCTGTGGACCTCCGAAAAATAATAATGGCTAACGAGAACAAGTTAAAGTTAAAATATGGCATAAATTGACCACCAACCTGAAGACAGCTTAAAAGTTTCTGACTTACAGACGAAACGACAGCGATAGGGTTTACATAACAAGAAAGAAAACCAGAGGAAAGAGAGTAAAACTCGACACACAAAGTTAATAAAAACACACAATACACAGGTTCGCTAATAAACAAAAAAGAAAAAGTCGTGATTACTTTTTATAGTGCATCTCGTTCCTTTATGTCTCGTTTTCATAGCAATTTCATTACATTACGCGAAAGAAAAAGAAAATAAAGCACAAAATAGCAGCAGAAACGAACTTCAAGCCTAAAAGGCCGCTGGTCATGGAACACATTAAGCGGCAAATTATGCAAACACAGCAAGTTGTCGAGAGTTTAACTTTTTCAGTTCAATTCAGCCGACCAAAGCAAAAGTGAACACAAAGCCGAATTTCGTTGTGCTTCAAATACAAAAGAGAACAAGAACAAGTAAGAAAATTATATTCGACTGTGCCGAATCTTTTGTACCTATCACCTTTATCTTAAAAAAAAGAGGTGGAAAGTAAATTGTAATAGGGCGCGGCAGGGAAAGAATTTCAGTGTTTTTGCCGGATTTGAAGCCGATACTTTAATTTTTGCGGCTAGGAGAATGTTTACCACAGACATTACACAGTTAAGTAGCCAGACAGATGGACAAACGAACCGTCGGATATGTCTAGCTGGATTCGGAATTTCATACTGATCAAGAATATATACACTTTATGGCTTTTGAAGAATTTTTCTTAATGTTACAAACATTTTCACTTCAATATTGTATTATATCGAGTAGACGTGGTCGATCATTTCGAGACTATGGGATAGCTAGCGCAATATTTTTGGGAAATTTTTATAATTCTATTTGCTATAGTTTACGAGTAATGAACAAAAATACAATTTTTTTTTTTACTTCCGAAACCAGAGGTATTCTTAGTCTACGTCGTAATGTGGGTGTGTCCTTTGACCGATTGGGCCCATTTTCAATACCAACCTGTGTGCAAGAACTTCAAATATTTCTGCCGAATGTGAAGCCGATCTCTTCATTTTTGCGACCAAAAGTATGCTTACCACAGACATTATGCAGACGGCCAGACGGACATGCTTAAATCGATTCTAAACTTGATGCTAAACAAGAATATATATACTTTGTGGGGTCTCCGAAGTGTCCGTTTGGTAGTTACAAAACAAACGACAAAATGAAATATACCCGTCACCTTCTGTGGTGGGTATAAAAAAATGAAGAGTAAGGGCAACAAGAAAGAAAGAATGAAACACAAGAATTCACAAAGCCATGAATTGCAGACAATAAAAAAATAACAACAACAACAGAAATAAAAATTGCATTTTATAAATTGAGATTTTAATACACTCTTCAAAGAAATGAAAACGAAAGCTTTAGAAATTCGCTCAACTTTAGTCAATGCTACGTTTTTTCTTTCTTCTTCTTCTTCGTCTTGATCTTCTTCTTCATATCTATTATCTCTTTCTTCTGTGCTTTGCGGTTCATGCAGTAGTTGTGTTATTACTGCAAGACATTTCGGCCATTAACTCATAAATCAGATGAATTTTTTGGCGCTTGCATTACGGCAAATAATTTATGAAACAGATTTAGTCATTTGGCTTTTGTTTTTATTTTATTGCTCGGTTTCCTTCTCAGAATCACAAGAAAAATTATAGCAATTATTTTGCCCTTTACTTCTCGCAGTAGCTTAATGGAAAAAACTAAAAAAAAAGAAAGGAAAAATCCTAATGAATTTTTAAAAAATGCCCAAAACTTAATTGAGTTTTTTTGATGTCATATGACGCAGACAAATTTCTGATTAAATAGTTTGAAAAAGGAATGATTTTATTAAGGCCTCACAGAGATAAAAGTTGATTAAAATAAGCTGTTGTTGGAAATGAATAATGAATTGTTATTGTCATTATTATTTCTTTTTGTGTGTTTGCATACTGAACACTTTAAGTTTGCTCGCCGTATTTTAAACAAAAGTAAAGTAAACAAAAATAAATTGTTGTACAACACTTATTGTAACTTTAGAATATGTATTACCTTTACGTAAGAAACTTTACTTCCAATTTGATGCGCGATTTGCACGTTTTCCTTCTTTTCTGTTATATGTAAAGCCAACAAGTATAAAATTAGTCACTGATGTCATCAGCAGAGTCATAACGACTTTTTATTTATATACGTATAGTCGTTGTTGTAGTAGACGGTATCTTCATCGTAAACGTCATCATTATTATCATCCTCGTCCTCATTGTCAACGACATCAACACATATAGATATTGAGATGAGCGCAAATGTGTCGAAATAATTTTTAATGAATTTTTTTTAAAAGGTATTGTCGTTGTTTATATTGTGATATACATTTAGTAGTATATCTTTGAGTTAAATAAAAGCAATTTATTACCTTTTAGGCATAAAAACCACAGATAAAATTGCATCATATTTTTAGTTAAAAGCATTTAGTAATAGACGCAATCTTAGGCACAAGAATTCTTAATTAAAAAAAAAGATTTCCTTAACGCGTACATTAAAAACTTATTATTGGGCTGTAAACGAATTTTTAAAGCCATTAAATTACATTAATTTAGATTATTATAGTCCCAAAAAAAGCATTTATTACAGTCCATTCCAAGCATTCATTTCAAAATAAAAACTCGTATTTTTTGAGTGAGTTCTGATATTTTCACTGGTTTCGTCAAGTTGTTAAGAACGAAGCAAAGCAGACTTACTATCTATAATCAACCAAGTTTGTTCAAATTTGTGGACCACTCTTCGAACTGTTGACACATTAGGCACACTTTCGCGACGGAGAATTTCGTGAAAGTTTACGAGTGATTTCAGCGGAACTTTCCCCATTTTGTTAATGGGTTTTCACAATTATAACGCATTCTTCTTTTATGTAGTGTTCCATTTTTAATAATCGGAACAATCACAAGTGACAACTCTCTCTCTTTCTCTCTATCTCACTAAATCTCTTTCTCTCTTCAATTCTTTAATATTCTCTTAGAATCGAAGCTTCACCCGATCTTAGTCTCCTTACATGTTTTTACTTGTTATACCTTTAATATTATTAAGACTTTCAATATATTATATAAATACCTTTTAATATAAATAGTTACTGAAAATACTAGTCTTTAAATTCATTTCATTTCTATATTCAAATAATCAGAAAAGAGTTTTGTTTGCGATTAACAATTACGGAAAATTCATGTCAAAGAGAAAAGCAACGAAGTCAAATGAAGTTATTTTTTTAAACTATTAGGAGTACAAATAAGAGTCCGCCGTTTAAAAAAAGATGGCCCCACTAGATGATTTTGTTGAAATTGCCAGATGTAAAGAGTAATATCTTAAGTTTGCTTATCTAACAGCAACATAACTTTGAAATATTAATATCAACCATATCAGTCATCGTCCTAAAAATGTCAAGTTTTGTGCGGAAAAAACGTCATTTGTGGGAAATTTTAGTTTTTCTACTTAATTCTAAAGATTGTGCTACTAAACCCTTATAAGCGGTGAACAGTGATTGTATTGGGATATTTAAAACACAGATAAAAATGATGCAGACTAGGCAAACTGTTGACATGAACGTTAAACTGAATATCCATGGCGGCCTTATCTGCGGGAGTTAGCTGGGCCCGATGTATTACGGTTTGTTCCAACCAAAAGAAAACATCGTTAGGTAACCTTACCAACGACAACGACGGATGAAATTGGGATAAAAAACCTGCACAATAGGTCAATAGTCATGATGAAATTCATGAATTCATGAAATTCGACTGCATATAGCAAAACACGCCATAGAACTTTAGCGGTACTAAGGTGGAATGTGCTAACCTATCAGCTGTTATCAGTGGAAAGTGCTTCTTCTGATTAGTACATTAATTACAATCGATTACTTATTGTATGGTCGAGAGGAGCCTTCATTCTTGCAACGATACAAGTGCCAACAAGTGTTTTTGTTTGCTGACAATGTCAAAAGGCCAGTTGTCTTTTGTTTACAACATTCATATTTTGTCTGAAAATTGATGTAGCAGCTAGCGAAAGACAATGCTTTGAATAAAACGTAATGTGCCGTTCTTTCACAATAACGTCCTAATTTTTGACAGAAAACGACGGAAAGTTATATTTATTATTAAAGGATATATAGACTCAAAATCTATTGTTGCAATAAGAAATTTTTTAAAGATGAAAAATGTTAATACAAATTCGAAACTTTTTATATAAATTCTTAGAAACCCAGATTTTAAAAGTTTTCATGCCGAAATAATTTGCATTTACTTGCATGTTTATACCTCAGCAAATAATATTTTTTTTCTTAGGAATTTTTCTGTCTCTTTTCGTTTCACACTAATTATGAAACAAAATCTATGCGGAATTATTGATAATAACAACAACGAAGCAAAGCAGTTAAGACAGCTGAAGACGAATCTTGGATACATACCATCCATTAGAATCATTTTTATACAAATATTTTATATGATTTTTAATTTCAAATCAATATTAATAAGAAGAAGGTATTTCAATAGTGTTTTTTTGTGTCTTTAGTTGCTTTCATGTGTAAAACATTTATAAGAAATTTTCAATTTTTTCTTTAGAGTTTTACGACTTAAAGGATTTGAGTAGCCACTATGGGGCAGACTGACTTACATATGATTTCTGTGGATGAGCAGCGATAATTAGATAAAACAGTTAGTATATATATATACTTGACGCGATCTGTAAAAAGTATATCTGTCGAGCTATTGCAAGGAGAATGAATAAATTAATATACCAGCCAGCCAGCTGTACTCCGGTGATGGTTATAATAAAAACCCAGCTATACACGTAAACGTGGCCACACATGCACATAATGATAATTACTAGGTAATGTTCGTTTTCTTTTTTTCTTTGTTGTAATGTGCGCATGTTTATGTTTAAAATATTCAGGTATATATATAGTTTCTCATTAGGCAACAATTAAAAAAATAGTTGCAAGATTTATAAGTTAAGCTGAATCGTGTTTATAGTAAAGATGATGATAATGATGTTGCTGATTATATGTATATAATATGTGAAATTGTTTTCAAAAAGATCACACGCATCAAATATTTTTAATGCAAATGCCAAGCAAAGCTTTCACCCCACTTACACAGCAACCACGTACTCGTAATGTATGCTATTGGAGGTACAAGAAAATGGAAATAGGAGTAGTACGAGAAGAGATGATGAAACGATGCTTGAATTTTTATATTCACGTTTCTTTTAAGTGTTTCTTTTCATTCTTATTTATTTACTTTATATTTTTTTGCGCTATTTATATAAAGCAAGCATTTATAATATTCATGTTAGCTTTCATGAATATGCATAAATATTTTTCAACTCATTTTTTTTTTTTTTTTGTTTTTTGTTTTGCTTAAGTTTTCAAGTTGAAACCGGATTTTCTTGTCACGTTAGCAATGAAATTTAGCAAAGAAGCATACATGTATGTAAAAATGCTTCGAATTTATACCCAGAGTAATCGTAGTTGTTGTAGTTGCTAAAGAAGGAAAGCAGTAATTTTTAATGAACGATCTAATTACATGAAGTGCATAAAAGCAAATTGACAAGTGGTATGTGTGCATATATTTTTTTCTTTTCTCTTCATAGCTCTTGCTGAACTTGGTTTTCAGTCTTTTAAATGCTTACATGTGAAAGCTTAAAGACATTGAAATGCTAAGAGAGTTGATTCTTGCCTAAGCTTCTTTCGTAAGCAATTTTTTTTATTTATTAAATACTAAGAACGGTATAATTAATATGATAGACGGATTCCTTTGAAAAATAACATATTTCTGAATATTTTATCTTTTATGTGTTGAGAAAAGTAAATAAAACAAAAAAGAGAGATTAAGAAACCCGTATATACACCTAAGTGCGAATAACCAAAACTCAGGGTTGAATATAATTTTTTTATTAATGGTGTTTTTTTCGCTCTCTACAAAAAACGCGGTTAAAGAAAAAGCCATATATGTTATTAATAAAATGCAAGTTTTCAATATAACTTTAGGTTTATAAAAGTACCTATAAAATGTTGTGAAATCACTTAAAAAATATGATTTGAAATATATATTGTTATGATATTCTTTTGTCTTTGTTATTATTGATCCAATCTCTTAATCAACTATTCGCTCAACGATTTGATTTAATAATAAAAAGGGAGAAGTCTTCTGTTTCTAGAGTATCTTGTTATCTGAATTTCTTAATCAACCATTCGCGCAACGCATAAGTTACGCTTCGCGAAAATTCGCGAGGTGCCCGGTTGATTAAGAAAAATATATGAAATGAAAGGTTTTTGCCTCTAGACGGCAAGTAAGTGATCTTTATTTTGAGACCTGGTTTATATAGTTTGTTTTTACAATAGTACTTATGCTAATGTAACAATAAAAAAAAGAAATTTAAAATAAATGCTGACGCTAATAAAAGAATTTTAAAATAAATGCTTATGCTATAATAAAAAATAAATAAATGCTTACGCTAAAAAACAGTTTTAAAAATAAATGCTTATGCTATAATAAAGAAATACAAGAAAATAAGTTTATTAAGTGTATCATATTTTGTGGTATATTACACCCTTAATCTATTAGAAAAAAAAAAAAAATTTTTTTGGATTATAAAAAAAAAAATTTTTTTTTGATTATAAGATTTTTTTTTTTTTAAGATAACATGTAGTGTATGCTTATAAAATAGTGTATATATTTATATGTGTGCAGATTTAACCTAAAGAGTTATATATGTTGTATGGTTTTAATTGGTTGTTATGAAATTGTTTTGGTGTGTTATTAATATTAATAGTGGAGTTTACTCCGTTTCTTAGAATAATTTCGTAGGGTCCAGCATATGGTTTTTGGCACTTTTTTTCTACATTCATTCTTTAATAATACTAAATCTCCGATTTTTAAATTTAATGAGTTGGTCTGGTGAGAATTATTTCTCTGTTTCTATGAATTCTTTAACTTTTTTTAGAGAGTAGCAAAGTGTTCCTCTGAGCATGCTTGAATAATTCTCCAAATTATAATTTTTACTATTTGTCATTATGTTATCGTTGGTAAGTAGGGTATCCTTCCAAATATCAACTCGTATGGAATGTAGTTAGTTGTTGTGTGTGGTGTAGTGTTGTAAGTGCAACAGTAATACGGTATCCACTTTTCCCAATTATCATCTTTTGCAAATGCTAGCATAAATTCGGTTAGTCCCCTATGGTTTCGTTCTACTGTCCCTAATGTTTGATGGTGCTATGGAGTGGAATAAATTTGTTTGATTTTCAACAGTTTACATATATTACTTAAGAGTTCATTAGTAAACTCAGCACCTCTATCAGATTTTAAAACTTTGAAATTACCAAATTGTAGAATAAATTGTTCGACAATTGTTTCTGGTATTGTTTTGGCGTCTTTTTTAGGAATAGGATGAGCTATAACAAATTTTGTTAACTCGCATTGCATTGTTAAATTATAACGATATCCATTAGATATTTTTAAACGACCGACCGTGTCGATTGCTATGATTTCAAAGCTTGTTCCTCCATGTGGACTGTTATGAAATTCTTCTATTGGTTTGTATTGTTTAAGTGTATCTAGCATACGATTGATATATAGAGTGAATGAATTTTCGTTCTTTCTTACGATTGAATATCGCGCACGATCTAATGTTGGACGATTTAGACCAATCTTAATATAGAGTTCATGTTTTATATGTTAATAGTTTCTATCTTCCGCTAAGTTTAAAAACAATTGTGAATTATTATTTCTGAAGGTAGAGTGGATTTAGCCAAATAAGGTACAGAATAATTTTATGTAAATTTTATGAATAGAAAGATCGTCTCTCCAAGTATACTATGCTTAATTTGGTGGCTGTTGGCACCAAATGTGTTAGCAATATTGACATTTATATATTTGACAACAAATTTAATCATCACATTGAGGCAAGGCCGATTCTTAAGTAAGATTGGTTTACACCGCTTCGTCTAGTGCAATGCTTCACGTACTTTCTCCTTTAAATACCGAAATGCAACCGTAGTGGCCTTATCCATATTCACTTTTCATGAAAACTTTTGATGGTGGTAGGGAAGTTCGAAAATATGGCCAATCGAATGTACACTTAGAACATTTAATCTATATATATTCTATATTCTAGATGAGCTTTCATTATGTTGTTATCATAAGGGGTGTCTCAATAAGAGTATACTATTTAAACTTTGTCACTTTTTTCATGCAAGTGGCAACTCTAAAATTTCAGAGCTGTCATCCATGGTTTTTCCCATTATTAAAAATAGAGCGCTACACCAAAGAAGACCGCCCTGTAATTGTGGAAACCCGCCACAAAAATGGCGAAGATACGCTGATGCCGTTCGGAAACTTCGCGGAATTTTCGGTCGAGAGAGTATACATAATGTATCAATAATTTGAAGAGTGGTCAAACAATTGAAATAAACTGAATCGATTCTAGACAGTAACTATCCTTTGCGTCAACATATCGGTCAATGTCTTGAAAACACTACTGCTATAAACGAGAGTGCCGCCGAAAACCCGAAAACGTCAACTCGGTATGGAGTATAACAACTTCAATTTCCACGAAGCACTGCGCGTCAAATTTTGACGATAGACCTCAACCTTCATCCATTGTAGATTCAACTTACCCAAGAGCTCAAACCATCGGACCATGTAAAGCACATGAAGTGTAATAGCGCACTTTTATTAAGGCGCCCTTTATGAGGGCTTATGTTTTGTAGAAAACTCAATTTGAGATAGGTCCAGAAAATGAGACCATCACATTCAAATTTTTCTGATTCATTTAGCATGCCGATCAATATAGTAGTTTTCAACGATTTTTGTCGAGAGATACCAAAATTTTATTTTTGTTTTCACGTGAAGTCATTTTCAAACCAGGGAGGAGTAATTAAAAAAATAGCTCTATAGCCAATCCTTTTTAATAGGATTTGCCTTCGAGCCAAAAGTTGTTGGTGTATCATATTTTGTTTAATTAGCGTATAGGTTAAACATAAAAATATATGAATAGACATCGGGTAGAAAATGATTCTCTTAATTTCTTTAGACTGCTTTTGAATGCTGCTTGCATCCTTACACACTTAATGCATCCTATGCCGTCGTAGTCTACAAGTATTGGAGTATGGCAAGGTTGGTTACTTACTGAAGAATAAATGATAAATTTGATGAATAATTTTAAAATTAAGATCTGTGTATTGGTTATCCAAACAATCTTGACATCCCACACCGACCGATTATTTCCAATGCAATTTTTGGTTTACGTGGACAAATTAGCTCAGTGTGCTTTTGGAAAATAACATACGGCAAGTTGTCGCAAATATGTGACAGTACATATTCCAAAAGGTAGATGGGTCTCCGGTGTATGTTTTGCATTTGCGAGCTTTTTTAAGATGAAAAGTCGCAGGAGTTGAGCTTTCAAGAATAACATCTTTACACTTTTAGTCACTTCATATCAAGCCCAGCTTACGGAAATGTTATTAAAAAATTTTTCATGGAATTCTTACAGTTGAACTCACGTTTCGTTGTGTTACGCAACTTTCAAAACTGAAATTCATCGAAATAGATAACTACTGATCACATATCCATCCATATCTATATTTTTAAAATAATAAAAGACATGTAATTTGCGATCCCTTTAATATGTGAATTATTATTATTTGTTTTTATTATTACTTCTCATATGAACCATTAAAAGATCCCCACTATGTTGGAATTATTTATTTAGTTATTTGTTTTACTTGTACCTTTTATACGATTTTCTAATATAAATGTAGTTGACATGTGATGGGAGTAGTTAGTTAGCTTGTTAGCCTTTAGATAAAAAATGAAATGACAACAAAATAAATAAATAAATATTTCGAAATTGCAAACATTTTTGTGTATACTAGATAACCAGGCCGTACGAAATTTTAAACTGAGATAACTATCAAAAATAAATAAGCAAATAAATATAAACAACAAAAAAAACCGCAAAATATAATAAACAATAGAACAAAGAATGAGATAAAAATGAAAATAGCTTAAGTGATTGGAAAATTGTATTTCATTTAATTCAAGTTTTTTAGACCTGTGATAAGGATTCATCAATTCAAGAATATATGCAATGAGTAAAAGGACTTGAAATCGGCCCAGCTTTCATTATACCAGTGAATTTAGAATCATTTCTAGATCGTTTTAACTCTTAAATGCATACTGTTGTCAATTGTCTATGAACCGGTTTTACTAGTTTTACTAGTACTCAAAAACCTGAGTGTGGGCGTGGCCTAAAGCAGATTAATAACCATAGGCAGTAAATTACCTGTAAAATAATATCTTAATATTAATTTTAACGGGCAAGTTATATCCTTTTTCGACATTTCTGTTTGGTGGGTGATAAAGTTCAGAATTTTACTTACTCAGGTACTTTCGATTTTGGAATTTCCCATGAGTCATATATCTAACTGAAAAAAAGTACTTCTCATGTGTAATAGGGTAAGCTATCAATGTTTGATCTTGCATTTAAAAATATTATTGGATATATGCCAGATTTTTGGGAAATTCGGTTGCCACAAGTCGACACTACGCGTTTGAAACATAAGCAATGTTATGAAAATCACATAACGGTAATATAATCCGCATGAAAGCTACCAGAATCTATCTTATAGAAATTCCCCTTTTCAAATAAAAAGTAAAATAAAAGGCGATGAAGGTACTTATGAGAAACAAGTAACGGTTTCTAAAAATAAGTGTAAACTTCCAGTATACAACAGATTTTCACGAATTGAGTGTATCAAATGCAAGGTTGCTTTGTGTTACAATGTCAATTGTAATTGCTGCATTTCTTTAATAATAAATAATATAAATAAATTATCATTCGTTTACAGCCAGGATAATTTTTGTTTCAAACGCATAGCGTTGCCAAAAGTCTACAGAGTTTTTTTAAAACAAATATTCAATATGATCACTTGAATTTTTTTTATAATTTTTTACGTAATCTGTAGCTACGCTCCTATCGAAAATGATTCTTTTTTAATTCAAGACAAAAATTATGCATTTCAGGGTTGAGCATGTACCTAGGCAATCTAAACCATACAACTTTTCGAGATATTGCGAAGAAATTTGACATTGACATTGGGTTGTTATTAACGTATCGCTACACGTAAAATCCGTGCGAAAAGCGTCTATGTGAGGAGTTTTTTTCGTGATTTATCGCCATAAGTTTGGAAACGTTGCTTGGATAATAAGCTATTGATGGTGATAATAGTTAGTGTCAACAAGCAATGTTTAGTGAATGAAGCCAGCAGACGTAGAAAGTAGAAGGAAGCAATTATATTCAACTTTTGTTTGCATTCCGACAGTAAAGTTTATTTGTTCACGCTCTTTCTAAGTAAAGTCTAGATGGTCCTTTACACCCTATGTCGTTATTTAATTACGAGCATTACATAGACAGATGCACAGGCAAAGCACTAACCAAAATGTATAATCAAATATGTATGGAATCTCGAGCGGACATAACCTATTTTAGAAATCTAATATAATACTAAACTGTTACTTTTGTTTTTAACTCTGAAGGCTGACTTAGGCAATTTTTTTTAAATATTTTTAATAATAACTATTTGTTTTTTTTAAATGACGAATCGCTCAGGACTTATCTCTTATATGTGTAACACGGTGACAATCAGAAAAACTAATCCACTAATCGATAAGTATTACGATAAGCATTTTCCAATGGACCATTTACTATAGCTGCGGCGGTAAGCCAATTGTAATGAAAGCATGACTTGCCGCATTGGATATTGAAGAACTCGGATATGCCCGACTTGATAGACGAACATTCTATGTGCTACTCTATGTGGTGCCCAGGTATTTAAGGAACATTGAGTACTCACTGTATAGCTACACGACGGCATACCGAATTTAATTAAAGTGTGGTCGGTCTACCGTACAGGGGATTGGATCCAGGTTGGAGTTGGTGGTAGTCGTGCTTCTTAGCAATTTGGCTATAACTGAAAATTATTAATCACTTAGTCATAATGATATATTTGTTTGACCATGTACGCCCTTATGTTTATTCGATGAAACTTCCGGTTTTTGTAGTTTTTTTTTTTTTTTTGTTTTCTCATTCGAAGTTTTGTTTTGTTTTTCGTATTATTTACAATAACGGCATTGTACTTGAGATTCTGTAGCCACCAATAACCGGTTAAACTTATTTAAACCATAAGATCGAGTGTTAATTATCGTACATTGCCTTGATTATGTAAACTGGTGATATAAAACATACGCTCTTGACGTTCACATCAAAATAAATATTTCGCAATGAATTTGTTAAGTTTCTTTCATTTTACTTTCATTATAATTACCACGATTATTATTAATTTTATTTTGTTTTGTATTGTTTTGCACAATGGGAAGTCTCCCCTTTTACAACCTTATCGTCGTCTCTTTATCTTAATCTTCATTTTAAATCAAAGCATTTATTGCAAGCGAAAGCAACACCTTGATCATTGAAAAGCTTATATATGTACATACATATATTTACACGTATATATATACATTAACAATGATTGGTCAATTTCTAGATGAAATCTATGCAGAGACGCCGATACTTAAAGGAAAAACGTGTACTTCTAGAGAACACATTATGACGTAAACCTCAAATAAATGAAATCGAAATCTCGTATATCTCCACTTAAGATAAGAGATTTAGAAATAGATGTTAACAATCAATGAATGAATGATTCATAAAAGCCCATGCGAAATTAATGAATTAATGCTTATAGGATGGTTCACTTATAATTTATGGAATCAGTACATGGTTAGTAACGTGCTAATGCTAGCTACGTCCATTAAAGAAAGAAAAAAACCAAAACTAAACCGATATATACATGTCTATATGCATACATGCACATATGTACATGCACATGCATACATTAACACACACACATACAAACACAGGGGTCAGCTTTTGGCCCACTTCTGTGGAATATCATGTATAACGACGTCCTGAAGTTGCAGCTGCCACCGAGCACAACAAGTATCGGTTTCGCCGACGACGTAGCGATCATGGTGGTCGCAAAGCAAATAGTGGACATAGAAGCGAAAGCTAGTCAGGCAATCATGCGTACTCAAGCTGAACACAAAAGTACACAAAACCGAAGTTCTGCTTGTAAATAGCCAAAAAAAAGCCAGAGATGTGCCAGATAAGATTCGGGGAACACATAGTTCAGTCGTCCTACGCGCTTAAATATCTGGGAGTCATAATTGACCACCGCCTCAACTTCAGACGTCATATTGATTACGTGACGAAGAAAGCGGCAGGCATCCAGAAGGCACTGGCGAGGACTATGCCAAATGTGGGAGGGCTGAAAGTAGCAAATAGGAAAGTCGTATGATCTCGGTCATCACGTACGCGAGCGTAGTATGGGCGGATGCACTGACCGTAAAGGCGGCACACAAGAAATTGGCGGCTATATATCGCCTTAGAGCCCTAAGGCACGCTCTATGCGTGCTCCGTACTATGTCGGAAGAAGCAGCGCTAGTGCGAGTAGGCACTCTGCCTTTTGACATGCTTGCTGACAAGATGAGCCGCATTTATGAACGGCGCCGCGACAACGAGCACTCCTCACGCATTATTAGAGGCGGCGAACGGATGTCCTCGTTGAGGATGCGGCAGTCACGATGTGAAAGAACGACAAAAGAAAGATGGATTTTCATTTTTATCCCAAACGTAAAACGTTGGATTGCAAGATGCCACGGTGAGATAAACTATTATCTCACCCATTTCCTGATCGGCCATGGTTACACAGATTCGGACACGACAGCTCGCCTAACAGCCCGATAAGCATTACAGAACAAGACGCGGAGCATGTTATGTTCCACTGCAGGAGATTTGAGAACGGGCGGCCCCACGTGCCATGATCAGCAATGTAGTAGCTTGGAACACCGTAGACGCGTTCGTGAGCGAAATTCTCGTGGAGATACGACGATTAGAGTGACAACGAGCGGAGAGAAGTGGGAGTGGAGTCCAATAAGAGAACCCACTAAGGTCACGCTAAAAGAAGCGCACTAATTGCAACCAGCATCCGCGAAGTAATACCTAACGGTGGTCTCACGGAGGAGCTCGCATAGCAAAAAAGGTCACACACACGCACACAACGAAACGCTAACACACCTGTTTCATACATCATCAAGTTTTTCGCCTCTTTCTTTACAAAAGAAACAACACAAATTATGATACACCGTAAGTGATAGACGTGAATATGAAAATTTCTTTTCTTTCCTCATAAAAACGTTTTTAAAATTCTATCCGTATATCGTGTTATTATCACTATATTTACATTAAATCGCTTTTTAATTAATATGGTTAAAGTAACTCATTTATTTTCTATAGGCGGAGAATTTTTGAATTTTAATCGAAACTTAACGAAATATTTTACGATTTTATGCATTTTTGCTTATAATTTCATTTTATATTTTAATAGATAAATTTGTATTCAATTTGCGTGTTTTCGTTCAAGTTTAATGCACTTGTCAGCATTTTTTTTTCATATTTGTACGTATGATGGTGAGAAGACGGTGGAATGAGTGGAAGTGGCCGTTTATTAAGTGAGATTGAGAGCACGTAGCAAATATGAAAATTAAATATTACCACAATTTTATTACAAAGAAACAAAAGAAAAGTAATATTTAAGATCACCAAAAATTTATTAGCTAAACCCAAAAAAGCCAAAAAAATAAATGAAAACTTTGTGACACTTATGCACGTACACAAGAAGAAATCAAATAAATCAAAAGTTTTATGCTCCTTAGTGTGAATTTTTAAATCGCCATTATTTCAAATCATATAAAAATTTTGAAATGTTTATTATGCTAATTGAGGGCGTGTCATATACAAATGCAATAATTTTTCTTTTTTCATGAGATGTGAGATCAGATTCATTAAAAATAATTTTTATACTTAATATCTCTTAAACGTTGTAAGTTGAAATTTTTATTCCTTCCGAGGACCGCAATCACGGGCTACTCATATTCTTTTTCTAATTTAATTTTAATTCATCAACTGAGGACATACTTGTAAAGCGTGTTTCAATAATTTATTTAAAATTTTGTTTTTTTATTTTCATGCCCGTGGCAACCCTGAAATTTGGTAGCTGTCACCTACGATTTTTCCAATTATTAAAAATGCAAAGCGCCGGCAATTCGATTATTGAACCAAAGTGAAATAAGTCAATACGGGTTTTTTGAAAAAAGTCATTTTCAACTATAAATCGCATTTTCATTTGAATGGCTTGGTAAATAAATAAAACTATAAAAATATTGAAGAAGGCCTTTGTTAACAATACTTATATAACAACTACGCAACGCACACATTTCTATTAACCCCAAAAAGGTATTAAAGATCATGTGAGATTTGAGGAAAACGTAAACAATTACAACAAATTTTACTATACGACAAAACACTCATCTGTAGAGAGATCGCTTAAGAAGCAGTCATTTCATGAACGTATGAAAAAAAGAGTAGAAATAAAATTTGTTCCAAAATTATAATGCTACATCGCATCACTGCTAAGTAAATGTTTGCTAATGACACTAATTTGATCTCTTTCAAACTTTAATAATTTGTAACCTAAAATACCGATATACATCTCCAATACATCTCCAAGCTTGAACGCATACCCAAACAATATTCTTTTTCATTAAATAAGCAAAATAAAAGCGAAATCGTATTTCAAAATCATGATAATAACTAAGGATGGCAGCATTTTCCAAACTGGAAATTTCACTAGCGACAATTTACGATATTAAATGAAATCTATTCTAAATAGAATAAGAAACAAGTAAGAAAGTTAGATTCGGCTATGACCGAATGTTTTGTACTCATCACCTTCATTTTAAAAACCACTCCGTAAAAAAGCTAAATTACTGAAAAATGGATGGGCGTAGCTAATTTTGTTCATTTTTATGAGGTACACGTGAAAATATTCGTTGCTATTTATGAATCGTCACCAAAACACTTAGAAAGGAGACGTGTTGTTTACCTTAGCTGCAGGCAAAAACTGTCAATGGATTTGGCAAATTGGAACCCAATATTTCCATAGACATATGTCTGTGTTTGCCACAGATATTACACGGATAAGCAGATAAAGAAAGATTGACAAATTGATGGACGGACATGCCTAGTGTCCGAATTTGACACTAATCATAAATATAAACACTTTATGGGATTTCTGAAGCTTTCTTTTAGGCTTTGCACATATTTTGATAAAAATAAGATATCAACGTTCTATGAAGTGTAGTGGGCGTGGCTGAGTTTTTTAATTTTATTGTATTATCCGTAAAATACTTGTGCAATTTTTTTCGTTGCGTCTGTCGTACTTCACCATTATCTGTTTCCGGAAGCAGAGATGTTTTCGGTTTATGTTGTAGTGCGGGCTTTTCCCTTAACCAATTTAGACCATTTTCAATACCAACCTGTGTGTAAGAACTGCTAATGGTTCTACTGGGCTTGAAATAAATATCTTTCATTCCAAATTTGGGTCTTATACAAATAATATATACTTTATATGATCTCTGAAGCTTTTTTCTGGGTGATGGGTCCAGCAAGTAACAAAGTTATATTTGCCTGTGTCCGAATCTTTTATACCTATTGCGTTTATCTTAGAAAAAATCTTGAAAACAAATAAATTTCGATAAATTATAATAATAGGTGTAGCAGATTTCGTTGGTGGGTATAAAACATAAAATAGAAACTTTTGAAAACATTACAAATACCTGTTATTTGTGATCAAATCAAATATGCTTTTGTATACCCTACTTTACTTATGGCAAGGATAGAAAGGAATTGTGCGAACCTATGCAACACCCAGAAAGACATAAGACAGATTCAATTTTCATAACATTGTCCGTCTGTCACTGAGTGCATATGGCCCTTACAAGTTGCAAATTTTCGAAATATTTTAATGAAATTTGATTCACTAATACGTTGAAGGGACCATGTTATTGAAAATGGATTGGGCAATTTTTATGAGCACTCCCGATATAATGCTTTTTTTAAAATAGTCTTGATATGAAAAAATTTTCTATTATTAATATTTCTCTACTGCCACAATGTTTTTGATCTTTATATGAAGATAAGATTACGAATTGTATTAGGTGAAGTGGTGTAGAATTGCGGTGGTAAATTCTCATTCTATACATAGTAAGGCTTTATGCTAACTTTTCTGTTTAAAACTAAAATAACATTCAACGCAAGACCTCTCATATTTGTATCATAATATGAAAAAGTGTTTTTTTGCTTTTTATTTTTAAAATATTGAAACGATATCTTGAATGCATAGAAATCTATTTTTAAAAAAAAAACTAGAATGATGGTCACACTGTTAGTGTTTCTGCCAACAAACCGTTAACTGTCGTTATCTTAAACAGTATACGTGTACGTGAACATGACACTTAACTGTTCCAAGATGTTAACAAAACAAAAACCGCAAAAACAGCTACAATGGAAAAAACAAAAATGTAGTTCGAGTAAAGAGAAGACAAAAGAATGCTGAACTAGTTCGAACTGTGAATAAACTAACAAACTGGCAAAAAAAAAATAAAGAAAAAATAAAAAATTAAAAAGAAAACGCAAAGAGTAAGAAAGAAACTAAATATTTCTGACAGCCGCCAAGCTAGAGTAAATTACAGAAAGTACATAAGACTTACACATAACAGATAAAACGGAGAAAAAGTAAACGATTTGAAGCATCGACAAAGTAACACTTTTGGAAAAAAAATTTGAAACAAAAAATAAAGCACGAGAGATATTACACTTGGATTGAATTGAAGGCTCTTTAAATGCACCAACAGCTGGTGTTGAAATGGAAAAACTCCTCAATAAGTTACGATTCACATTACATATCAACACATTTCATTGCTTATTGATGTTGGTTGGAGGAGTCTACCTGCGCAAGATGAAGCAATGATCATATGTTCATAATGATAATTAATAAACGATATTTCAAAGCATCATTTTCTGAAATATGTCGGTGCCAGTGACAACATTTCATAGGTGATTACGCAAATTGAAAATATTACATTAGAACTTTCCGTATAATTATAAATGAAAATCAGTTTTAGCTTCAAGCGATTTGAAACTTAATGTTGAAACTGTAAAGAAGAGATTCAATTTAAGTTTGTATGTAAAACTTTAAAACGGAATTTAGTTAAAATGAAAATATATAGACTTTTTTTTGATAACTGTGTGTTGAGACATGAAATAATTTTCCTATTTATGTTATTTAAAAGATTTTAATCAATCGATGGTGCAACTGGATTGTGCTGTCAGTCAATTGCTTTCGTTATTCACGCTTATCAAAAGTACACGAAACTTAAATAGTTTTCCCTGCATTACAAACCATTGAAAGCTTAATGTGAACCTCCCGTAGTGAGTGTAAAAAAAAAAACAATTAACACGAATGAAAATACAATGAAAAACACTAAAAAAATAAAAATAAAAACCAATGTACATACAATAACTTATAACGACAACAGTTGTAGCAACATGAAGTTTGCGGCAAACCTTAGCGAATCTGTAATTGATATGTCCAGACTTACGTGTGGGAAAAATTAAAACAGTATTTTCTCAATTAAACATCAAATCAAAATTGATTGCCTATTACCTTTACTTGTAAGCGAATAATATACAAACATGCATACATACATCAGCATTAATTTTATATCAACTTTGATGCGCTTAATCATTTCGTGATGTTTACATTTCTATATAATTTGTTTAATGAAAGAGATGTAATAAAAAATCGATCATAATTCGTATCCATTAATGTTGCAAATTGGTTTTAGATGAGTAATACGCTTATAAGGGTAAATTTCAGTAAAATGGGCGAGTGTTACAGATTCGACTTAAAAACGCTTTCCTCATATATTTACGAATGTTTTTTGGCATTTAGCGGTTAGTCTTTGGTTTTGTTTCTTTTTCCTAATACGCTAAAGTCGAATATTATAAACATGAAATCTTTCATTTGTGCACAACAACAACAAGCCATCAGACACATTAACTGAGTTGAACGTATTCTTATTCTAGTGTTCCTTTGTTTAAAGTTTTCGTGTTCTTGTTTACATTTATGTTAATGTTAATAGTTTAAACGCACACACACACACATTCAAATGTGCTTATATATAGATATGAACCTAAATTGTTTTAAGTTTTTGACCTTGAATCTTTTAATGAAAGCACATGCTTATATCTATGTAAGAGAGAGAAAAAAAAAAATTTTAGCAGGCGTTGATTTTATTACGATGAGGGGGAAGAAAAATACAGAAAAATTTTCATTAGAATTTTGATTTTGGAGTTGAAAAACAAGTCGAAAAATAAAATAATAAAATAAATAACAAAAAAAAACTTGTGCAAAAATCATAATAAAACACTTTTGGAACGTTATTAAATTGGTGAAAAATATATTTATGAAATACATTTGTGCTTATCCGTTGGTATGTAATGATTTAAAACACCAAAAGAAAATGCCATTAAAATTGTATTAGATTTTGCGAAACGTGACCACTAAACACATCTCGTTAAATAAGAGATCTGAAAGGACGGGGCGACAGGCCCATAGCTCGTAGATTCATTCACTCGAATTCTGGTACGTTGCACAACGATAGAATTGCGGTGGAATTGTGTGAAAATTAATTAATTAACTTCGGCTCGTAATTTCTTCAACGACAAAAAAAAGAATATATCCAGTTAATTTAAATATTTAATTTAATTTTTGTATATTTTAACTTTCTCTTAATTTTACATTTAGAAGCCAGAATGCGCATTCCTGGTGAGTTTATTTTTTATTCGAAGATTGTTTTTTTTTTTCATAAATATAATTATTGAGTATTCTTTTTTTATCATTTACGCAATACAATTATTTATAAATTATAAACTAAAAAAAAAAAATTCTACATTGATTTATTGTTTCACTTGTAAGGAAACATTCCTCCTTTTGTTGTAGGGAATCGCTTTATTTTCTTTTATACCCGTTAATTTTAAAATGAATAATTAAAAAAATAGGCAAGTGAATGAAGCGAAACGTTATTAGGTTGACGCGTCGAATAACAGACCCAAAAGTTCTGTCTGGTATGAACGACTGACTTCTTCCATATGTCCGCGATGCCTCTGTCTGTTTTATTCTACATAATATTTCTTTTAATAATAGCAAGCATAAATTTTAAAGTAATTGATAGGTCTAATTTAATAGAGTAGCAATCTGTCGGACCATCCCGATTGCCGACGAGCCAAAGCCGAAAGAAATGCGTGCGCTACTCTGAAGATTAGAAAGCTTTTTATTATTTTTATTGAGTTATACGTTACATATACATAAATACATACATACATGTGTGTGTATGTGTATGTAAATGTATGTATGTATATATAAGGATATATGCGATCATGCGATCGGAAATCTCTCCGTTTTATGCGAATAAACCAGAAGCAACTCCTGAGCTCAAGGCCGAGATCGAACTTGTCATCGGTGAGAAAAGAGTAATGGCCTGTCATCAGGGCTATGTTGGCTATTTGCTGGATATTTTATGAAATATTTAATCGGAACATGTAAACTTTACAATGCGACAAAAATATCACAATTATTTTTAAATAAAATAATACGCCGTCTTATTAGGACACCGTTTATATGCATGCATGCGGTAGATACTCAGTCATACAAAGCTATAAAAATTCTAAAAACAAATGAAATGAAATATTTTTGGTAAATAATAAATTAAAATGTTTTAAATGTTTTTCGTTTCAGTTACTTTTGCTGGTGTTGTTTTCGTAGATGTAAATAAATTTTCTAATTTTCAAATAAATTTCTTGTTTTTGTTTTTATAAAAATTTAGAAAAATCAATGTTCGTGATGGAACGTTTTTAAAATTCTTTGGTGAAAAATATATAAATAATTATGAAAAAAAATGCATTAGTAACTGCATGAGTGCATGGCCCACGGAGTCAAAATATTCAATTATCAACATATGCTGACACTTTCCAAAGGCTAAATTTTACGGAAGAGCACACAAAGTACTGATTTTTATAATCTGAGCTTCTCAGTTGAGTGCATTTCTTTATTATGCTGTCAATGTGCCTGGAAAAATTTCTTTTTAAATTTGTAGATACGAATAAGACTTTATTCTTATATATAAGATTTGACTTTAAGTGCTGTTAACTAACTTAACTTTCCTAACATGTTAACGTTCTTAACACATTGCTCGATGCTTTCCTAATATCGGCAAATATCGAACTGTTTAGAGTTCTACTAACGACCACTCCTCAATCCTCAATGGTCATATTTAAGTTTGCTATGAACGAGCTTCTTCTCTTTTCCCGAATGTGTAGTACAAGTTATTACCTTTAAAGCTTGTATGCTACCTTACCTTAACACACTTTTACTTAAATGTTGAAAGTTCATAAATGTAGTTGAGATGTGTGTTATTATTATCAATTCAAATACGTATAACTAAAATTAATTAAAATTGCTGAAATTTTTGAAAAAATTTAATATCGTAGGAAGTTTAATCCATCTATTTCAAGTAGTTCGTATAATTGTTGAAGAACTTATTATTTTTCATCTAGTTTCGTTATGAAACACTAAAAATATTACTTTTTGTTACCTTATAAAAGTTTACTTTTTGTGAGAGTACAGTTCTTAATCAGATAATGATGATGATAGTGATGGTGAATGGATTGTATAATAAATAAATGACTGTTTCCCGTTTGATCTGGGTGTTGCACAAATCTACATAAACATAAACAAATCTACATGAACCAAACCGATAACAGGCCATGCCTATAGTATAAAATAAGGAATTACGCCTTTTTTCTGGAAGTTTCGCTCAGTGCTTATTAAAAACTTCCAAAGTGTCATAAAAATAGAAAAAATCTGCCACGCCCACCCATTAAAACTTGGTTTTTTCCGCTTTTTGTAAGACAACGGCGATCGGTATAAAAGATTCGTTTTTTAAACAGGTGGAGCTCATATCATCTTTCTTACCAATACGAGAGTTAACTCATCTCAGCTTGCGTCTGTAAAGTAAGTTATATTTGAAGAACTTTTCACACTTTAATATCTGTAATCGATTTTTTGTATACAATCTTTGATTTTTAAGGTAATGATAACACATATTTTTTGGTAAACCTGCAACAGCAAGTATTTAACCATTAATTATGGTCATATTAGCAAACCGGGCGAGATTGTTTGTCGAGCAACCATACCCATGATAATTACGAATATCTCCGTAAATATAGTTTGCAAATAAGTCCACGTGGTTGTAAGTTATTGACAACAATAATAAAAAAAATGCTGGCTCTGTTTTAGCCCTTCTTGCAGATTCTTGTGTAAAGTGGCCGCTGTGTTTAAGTATACCATACTCATTCTTTTTCATCTTATACTTTTAGTAGTTTAAGAGATATTAACCCATGATAAATTTCATTTATGAGACTGTGGCAAACTTGCAAATAAATTGAGTTAGATTGACTCACAGTGACAGAACTCGACAAAACTTGAAATTACTATAAAAGCTTGCAATTAAAGGACTTTTCTATAATAAGGATAACACATTGTTAAATCGTCATTTTCATAAAGTGTGGTTACTCTATTGACATGTGCGCAGGTATATGAAAAAAGTCAGTAGTCGTAATGTTAGGCGAAGAATTTGATAATGATTGAAAAGCTAAAAGAGTCACTGCAATCCATGAAAAGTTTCAATTGGCAACACTCCATTTGCGAGCATAATTTTCTCATAAATCTTAATGCTGTGCCCGAAAATCAATATATTTGATTTCATAAAAAGATTAACGTGATACTAATTGCTTCTTATGGATGGCACGACTAAACGAAAATATTTGTCGCTATAATAGCTTATTGCGATAGTGTTAGTTATAGTCGTTTTGATCATTGCTGATATTCTCTCTCTCTCTCTCATGAGCTGATGACAATCCTGCTATTTGAGTCGCGACTAACTTACTCTTTTTTGAGAAAAATAGTGAAAGAGATGGAGCGAGAGAGAGAAAGGAAAGAGAAGAAGAAGAGAGAGAGAGAGAGCGTATAGTTGGCATAGTAAAGCCGGTTATTAGTTTACATAAAAGTTTTAACATAAATGAAAACGAAAAACAAAAAAAAGCAGTCCATGAAATTGCTTTATTATCTAATTTTATAATTAAATAAACTATTTACGATTTCCGGTACAATTGTCAATAAAATTGCATTTATTTTTATGCGTCACAATTACAAACAGCGCGATAACTACATTAATATATGAGACAACTTAATCAATTGTGTAGTTATTTTGCTGTTCCGTTTTATTTTTATATTGACAAACGATGAACGGAGGTATGCTAAGTTTATCCTTTCGTCTCTAACATCCATAAATATTCAGGAGAAACCTGTCTATTTACTTATTATTTATATGTATGTAAATGAATTTACAAATTATGCTTAAAAGGCGCCGGATAAGTAGATCACCTGCGACTGTTAGTTTAATAATAATTAGAAAGGTGCTAAAAAGGTAAAAATATTTAGCATAATCAACAATTTGTAAGCATGTAAGATGAACAAAAGAGGTAAAATTAAGTATAATCCCGGTGCTAAGGCCTTAGGCATTTCGAGCGAGAGAGGCGAATTTTTGGAATTATGTCGATACTTGAACAATCAAGTAGTGTCACAAGGTGTTCATAAATTTTCGAAGAAGGAGATTCAGATAGAATGTGGCCAACGGAACGGAAGTCATTGCAGAAAGCACATTTGGCAGGTTCCGTGCTTTCATAGTAGTTTGGCATGGAAAATGGTCTTATTTACTCTAAAGCGGGCTTTCAATCTTGGTAGGATTATCAGTCGATTTAGCCAAGTCCATCTATCCATCTATCCGTTTATCGTCGATCACGAGAATTATGATAGCTGGAAAAAATTAAAATATAGGCACTAAGGGCGTTGCTTAAGTCGAAGGGTCAAGAGTACATGCATCACAATGAGATGGGGAATATCAAAAAGTCGCCATAAGGTGATTATGCTCTTTTATTTATTGTTACTACATGAACGATGTGAAGTGTTGTGTAAATGTTCTGTCTGTATAATTATCAACCATATAAGGTAAATATATGCGTTCATGCTTTAGAACTGATGCCTGGAAAACCATTTGCGCAGCCATAACACATATATTGAAACACAGCAGAACACTATACATAATGTCTTAAACAAATCGCTCAGTGAAGTGAGGTAAAATAAAAAAGTAAAAATAAAAGTGAGAATATAAATATAAAGACATGTTTACACGTGACCGACAAGCAGGTGACAATTTAACTCGATGGTCTAATAGATACAATGTAAAAAAATTGTTTGGTTGTCGAACTCGGTTAGAAAAGGATGATAATACAATATAAGCAAAAAAGTTATATTCACCTTAAGCCGAAACCTAAACACCCTGAAGGCAATAAGTTTTGAACATCGCAAAACTTCTGTGTGAACTTTGTGCGAGAGAAATATTGGATTGACTCAGCAAGGTCCTGAAAAAATCCTTTCTTTAATTATTTTTCACAAAACTTTACATTCTTACAAAATCATTAACTCAGTTTATTAATCTGGTTTACGAAATTAGCATAAGAAATCAGGCAACAATTAATGCGATTTGAAGAGTTCTAACTCGATATGGCGGACACTCGGTTGTCTGTCCCTAAAGTAATTTAGAACGTATTGCACTAGCAGGTGATATTTATATGTATGTATTGCAGAGAATTATTTTTGCGCCTTTTGTTCTTTTGAGTATTTTCTTACGTTTGAATTTGGTTTGATTGGTCACTGAACCATAAAACGGGGTGTTCCCCACCAATGTTTGCAGATAAAAAAATTACTCGCTGAAGTTTACGTTCGTTGTCAGCCAATTAGGCGTTAATAAAATAAGCAATTTAAATAAGTAATTAAGATTCATACTGTTCCTTCCCTCTTGATGTAAAGAAATGCAAGAAATGAAGTGATTGCTGCAGTCGTCCGCAAGATTATTTTTGGAAACTTGAAAATATTAGTTAGGTGTCGTTTGTAAGCATTAATGGTGAGTAACTTTGTGACTTACATAAGGTTTCTTTCGAGAGATTGGATAGTCGCTTCAATAAAATGGAACGGAAAAATACTGTGTACCAATTGAAAGAAAGCATTTTTTGGAGAGAAGTTTCAATGAAGGTCGCTTAACAAATCCAACGATAAAATTTTTATGCTCTCATCCTTGGATAGGGTATAAAAAAAAAAATTATGCATAAGCACGTAAAACAGAATAAAGAAAAAAGAAACTTGTTATCAAACGTTAAGCCGCTCTAAGGGAATATTAAGCAGTTTAAAAAGGTTGATTCATTGGTTTTTTTTGTTAAATTATGCAAGAAGCGCTTGAATACATAAAATGCGTGTAAGTTTAAGTTGCGTTCGGCATATTTAATTAAATAGCAAATTAAAAAATAGAAATAAGAGCAATAACTACCACAACAACATATGGTACAGTTCTACCCAATATTCAATTACGCTATCTTCCTTTTCGATTAAATTATGTTAAATAAGTTGCGTTTAAAAAAATAAAAATCGATAATAGTTTTTAAAATAAATAGTTTGTCATTTTTCGTTCAAATACATAAAGAAAAAAGAAGTCATCTAAAATTGTGTTATATATTTGAACAAAATGACAATTTTTTATAGCAACCAGCTGAAATAACCAACAAAATTATAAACGGTTTAATTAATATGCACAACAATTTTTGTTTCATTTATAACAGCATAACATATATAAAAATGAAAAAAAACAAAAAAACGGAAGTTCGATAATAAGTACTAAACCACATTAAAATAATTGAGCGATTTTCCGTCAATCAAATTACGTTTGATTGATAACTGATTGCGATATTAAGGGAAAAAGTTTTGAATAAAAAATAAAAAAAAATAAAAATTATTAATTATTCAAAACTAAAATAGCTTATAACAAAAAAAAAAAAAAAAAAAAAAAAAAAAAAAGAAGCAAAACTTTGAATTGTGTGGTATAACGAACAAAAAAATTTCTAAGTTATATTCATTTAGCGCGATTCATAATTGTAGAAAAATTTTTGGAATATTTTTTATACCGAGTCTTTTTTTATGGCTATGTAAAAATTAACTGATGCAAAATAAATGCATGAAAATAAAACAATTTTAAAAACCATAAAAAGAAAGAAAAAATAGAATAACAAAAATTCCACTCGGCTTAGAACGAATCGTTTAATACCTACCAAGGAACGAATTTCTTTAGGTAAACAAAGAGACACAATCCAAAGCTATTCATTCCTTACGTAATCACTAACGTATACTTCCGGGACTTAAAAGCAAATGGACAGCATTAGTATACCAACTTTCTTCGATAGTCGTTAGTTGAAAGGCATCTTTGCTTGCAATTTGTAAGCACATTTCGTTAAAAAGATACAATATTGCGTTGCGTGCCATATTCATTTCTACGCATATACATAAAATACTAAAGATTAAATGGTGCAAAGATTAACATAAAATATATATGCATTAAATTATATAAATAAACTATATGAAGATTTGTAGAAGCATTACGAGTAAAAAGTAAACGAAATTATTGAATAAAAATATTTAAACATAAAATATTAGGAAAGAAAAATTATAATAGGGATACAAATAAATTTCTGCCGTTTTCTATGAAAAGTTACATCACGTTTTATACATGATCCATTAGATATTATTTTTTGCAGCGTTTAGACAAAATGTGAATGTCGTAAAGGAAAGACAACTGGACTTTTGAGACTGTGCGAAAAATGAGTCACCTATTCGGTATCGTTGTAAGAAGGGAGGACCCTCTGGACCGTACAATAAGTAATCGATTGCAATCAATGTGATAATCAGAAGAAGTATCGTCCACTGATAACAGTTGATAGATTAGCACATTCCACCTAAGTGTCTCTAAAATTCTTGGGTGCGGTCTGCCTTGTAGAGTCGAATTTCGTTGTGCTGAAAATTTACGATGCCACGACTTTTGACAAATTAAGTCAGTTTTTTGACCCAACTTTATCAGTTATTGTTGATATAATTCCCTAATGATAGTTCGATTTGACTGAAACAGAGCATATAATACCACCTCAAATGGGATCGCCTTGGATGTTCAGCTTTATCGTCTGTGTTAACGCTTTCCCTAGTGTACATGATAGTTGGTTGTGTTTTAAATATCCTAATACCACGGTTCATTGCTCGTGAGGATTTAGTGGCACTATCCTTAGAATTAAGTACAAAACTAAAATTTCACGCAAATGGCGTTTTTTCCGCACAAAAATTGACATTTTTAGGTTGAAAAAAACTTATGTGATGCTAATACTTCAAGATTATGTTGTTACCAAATAACGAAACTTACCATACTACGTTTTATATGTGACAATTTCAATAAAATTATCTGATGGAGCCATCTTTTCTTAAACGGCGGAAACTTATTTGCACTCCTAACATTTAATTTGGATTGAATTGTTTCATAATCGCCAATAGCTCGATAGGAATAGGTTATGGTAAGATCAAATCAAGATACAATCGTACAATGTATCGAATATCTTTCGTATTTATTTACTATATTTTCTGATGGTACTTTGTATACCCACCACTGAAGGTGAAGGATATATTCCATTTTTATACCCACCACCGAAAGTGATGGGTATATTTCATTTTGTCGTTTGGTTTATAACTACCAAAAACAAACTTCGGAGACGCCACAAAGTATACATATTCTTGATGAGCATCAAATTTGGAATCCATTTAAGCACGTCCATCTGTCCGTCCGTCCAACTGTGTAAAGTCTGTGGTAAACATTCTCCTGGTCGCAAAAATTAAGGTATGGTCTTCAAATTTGGTGAAAATTTTGGAAGTTATTGCACACAGGTTGGTATTGAAAATGTGTCAAATCGGTCCAAGAACACGCTCCCAATACGACGTAGGCTAAGAACATCTCTGCTTTTGCAGCAAAAAAAAAAACAAATGCATTTTTGCCCATTATTCGTAAACCATAGCAGATAGAATTACAAAAATTTCCAAAAAAATTGCGCTAGCTATCACGTATTCCCTGTGCAAAAATGGAAAGGATCGACCTCGCTTACTTGATATAATAGAATATTGAAATTTAATTCATTTTGTGAAAATGTCTGTAACATTAAGAAAGATGCTTATGGAACCACATAGAATGTATATATTCTTCATCAGTATGAAATTCGGAATCCATCTAAAGGTATCCGTCGTTTCGTCGGTCCATCTGTGTAGCTGCTTAACTATCCAATGTCTGTGGTAAACATTCAACATAGCCGCAGAAATGAAGATATTGGCTTGAAATTTGGCAGAAAGAGTTCTTTCACTGCCACCCCCACCTATTACAATTTAGTTTTTCCCTATTTTTGTAAGATAAAGCTGGTGGGTACAAAAGATTCGGCACAGCCGAATATAATTTTCTTACTTGTTCCGTACTTGATAGCATTTCTCACCGCTGATATACTAATTAAGTATGATACTGTTATGCTTTACTTTTTCACTTTTACCAAATGGGTGTCTGATTGTTTAGTAGTTTTTGACAGATTTAATTAATTTTATTATTAGATACGAAGATTGTATTAGAAAAATCTTTAATTCTCTGCACTCCTACGTCGAGGGTGGCTTCACATCGTATTTCTCACACGAACATCAATGTCCTGGTACACTCAACACTATATGAAGCAATTTTTCAAAACAAATTAAAATTATTTAATTTTTTTTTTCTTCCAAATACGAAATGTGTCGTATTTCGAATACTTAAATTCATCAGAATTTATCATATTCCACCTTTGTAGGGATTTTTATATTTTTTTATATGACACTTTTTCAAGCCTTTTTTGGAAATTAATTAAGGAGTTGGTGTAGAAAAAAAAAAGAAAATAAGGAAGGCAAAGGGTTAAGATTCAGCCTATAGTTGTAAAACAACAACTTTAGAAAACAGAAGAGGAGAATTTTCGGCTGGAATTAAACCTCTGTTTTAAGTCATTTTCAAACTGATAAACAAAATGAAAAAAAAATTAAAACAATTTCGGTCGTCTATATAAATTTTTAAGCAACAAATAACGAACAAACATTCATTTATTTATTATAGTAATGCTCACCAAATGTTATTTTGCTTTTTACGACGTATACCCAAGTATATCCCTCTATTTGTATGTTTATGTTTCTCATACGATTTATCATAGATCATCTGACACATTTTTGCGATCACTTAACCGAAATTTGATTTGAAGCATAAAACGTAACAACAAACAACAGTATTTTAACTCAAAATAAATGGCCATAAACTCATAATTAAACAAATTGTACAAATAATAACAGGTACAAAAATTGTAGTGTTAATGCTATCATATAAGAATTTTTGCTTTTTTTTCTTTTGGCGTCAATCATCATAACAATAATAAATTCATTTCAAATTAATCGAGTTCTGAATGAAAAAAATGTGTTTTGCTATTCCATCTTGCCATAGAAAGTCTTTCGTCTTCTATGTCATCATTTTTAAATGAGCACTCGCACCTCTATCGATTGTGATTAACTTATTTTATTTATTTTATTATATTATTTTTATAGCGCAAGCACTGTATTAGATATACATCGACTTTAAAAATCATAAAACATTGAGAAGGAAATAGTATGTGGTTCGTCTAAGCCCTCACATTTATAAGATATTTAGGAAATAGTTGGAAAATTTTAATTAAGTAATGTTATCGGCTTAGTCGACATGGCGAGAGACTGCTCTTCGCTTTAGTTGAGATTAGCCAATGGCTTTACATTAATTATTATTATTATTATACTCCAGACTAATGAAATTAATTCTTAGACTAGAGAGATGAGAGCACTAGCAGCCTAGAGTATCGGTTCGTTAGTATTTTTTCATTTACTCGCTGTGAAAAAACTGTACCGCAATGGCTTTATATTAATATATATATATTGTTACGAAAATCACAAATTGATAAAATAATCTATCAAATAAAAGGATTATAGAAACTATGTTACTCCGGTAGTGAGGGATTTGCGAGCATAGCAGACTGGGACGCAACGTTTATGATGTTTGTAAGGTTTATAAGCGGAGGATTTCGCTTAAGAAGGGTTAGTGGTAATAGAGAGTTGTATACTGCGAGTTGTATGTTGTGAGTTGTAATTAGCAAGTTGTACGTTGAGAGTAGAATAACGATATTTAAGGCAAACACAAGCATTAAAGACGTAAATTCCTTTTAAATAATTGTAAAAACCATTGAGATTGAAATATAAAACCTAATCTTTTCACGATCAAACGATACGCACGTTGAAGGAAAATACAAAAAGGCAATTGTGTAACAATATATATACATATGTATGTTATGTAGCCTTATGTTTATAAATTTTTGTATTTTTGTGTTTTCCTTCAGACAAATTTTTAAATATAAATCTACATAACCATATATTTGAATTGTTCGATTTTCCGTCTACTCGCTGTCTCATTTACATGCTTCCGCTTCTTCGGCTATCTGCAGAACTTTTTCTTCTGCTATTCATTTAAATCGTTCGTTTCCAAGTAAAGAGCGTCTCAATAAGAGTACACTATTTAAATTTTGTGTCATTTCTTCATGCAAGTGGCAACTCCGAAATTTGACACTTGTCACTTGTGATTGTACTGATTAAAAATGAAGCGCTACACAAAAGAAGAACGCAAAAACGTTCTCCAAAATGGAGAAAGCTATGCTCGCAAACTTCACGGAATGTTCGGTCGGGAAAGTGCACCTAATTTGTCAACGATTCGAAGAATGGTAAAAAAATTTGAAGAAACTGGATCGATTATAGGCAGTAAGTCCCCTTTGCTTCGACTTACTGGTCGGTCTCTCGAAAATATTGTTGCTGTAAACGAGAGGTTCGCCGAAAACTCGAAAACATCAATTCAGCATCGTTCTCAACAACTTCAAATTTCACGAAGCACTACGCGGCGAAATTTGATGAAAGATCTCCATCTTCACCGACAAGATATAGCAAACATGCTCAAAAAATATGTACTTTTGATTTTAAATAATATAACGCACTCGTATTGAGAAACCAATAATTTGTCGTTCCTTCAGTTGATATCGGAATGCAAAATTATGAGGAAGTTTGGAATATACGTTATTGGTTGAATTTCACAGATCAGAAAATGGGCAAAGCCTAATCATAAGGACGACCGCAAGATATAAAAAACTCCCGAAATTTTGTTGTTAAGCAGACAAACTATTGAAATTATTATAATTATTCACCAGGATCTTTTAAAAATAAAACCTACAACTACAACTCATTGATGCATTCATTAATTTCAATTAAATCTTTTTGTTCTATTAATGGGTATTCAAAACGTATACAAATTTGTTGTATTTGTTATATCCACCAGCATAATGTACTGGTACACCTTCTTATATTACTTGAAAATACGCATCCGTTGTATGTTTTGTTTAACTTTAAGTTCGATTACTTTTTTTATCTTTTTTAAATTAATTTGTCTAACATTTTATATCTATAAAGCATTTTGTCTTTTTAATGGTGTCTTCTTTTATTGTTCAAACTAATTGAGACCAAATAAGTTTAATAAAAAATGTTTTATTTTTAAAGGAAAGGACATATTGGTCTACGTACTTTTCATTACTTCCATAAAATGACATTTCTAGAGTATTTCTAGAGTATTTGAAAGTATTTTTAATATTTTACTATCATTTTGATCATTTCGAAGTTTTCGTAGGTTTTTTTTAAGTTATTATTACTAAAATCTTTGTTTGTATGCGCAGATCTGTGGAAAAGATAAATTAGTCGCTGATAATAGAATATTTAATGGCATATGTGTCTGACTAGTTTCACATTTTATTGCGTTTCCTGCTCATGATGCTTACTATTGTGTATATGCGGCTTCTGTACGTTGCCTTCAATGCTTTAGTGCCTGCGCTATCCTATTTATCTTCTTCTTTTTCGTTTTCTACTAATTTAATGGCATAGGATATTTTTCACACACACACAGCTTAAAAGCCATGTTAAGTGTGTAAATAAGTTTGAGTGTACACTCTCGGTGTATGTACGTAGTTACGATCCGTTCTTGAATACCAGCTATCGATTTTACTTAATTAACACTTGCTTGCTGGCTTGCTTTGTCTGCATTTGCAGCTACTTTACCATTTGCTATGTTACAGTTTAGTTTTTATGGCACCAGCAAAAAAACAAAATGTCAGGAGTAAAATAAGCTAAAATAAAATAAGTACGAACACAGAAAAAAAAACATTTTTTTCTAGATGAAGAAGTAAATGAACAAATAAACGATAAAATCAACTAAAGAAGTTTCGTATTTTCTTCGCATTTAACTCACCTCAGTATTAAGACCTGTCAACAAGTAAACATGCAGTACGGAAGAGATTCTTTAACCTAGAAAATAGTCTTTAATGTTAAATAAATATGCAATTGTTATGAAATGTAAAGAATTTTCTCTTGTTTTCAAGTTTTTTCTCTCTCTTTCAATTTTTAAAATTTATTTTGTTTTATTATAAATTTTTCATTTGAAAAGTTTCTTTTCTCTCCATCTTTAATTATTCATACACTTTTTTGTTGTTTTTATCTTCTTATCTTTTGTTAATGCTTACGTTTTTCTATATTATGATATTTTCTTGTTAGATTGATTGTGTATTTTTTATCTAATCACATATATTCGCACCCATAAATCTATACACTTGCACGTATACATATAGAGCAGCTACGTAGAATACAAACGATACGTAGATGTCTAATCATTATCGGTTTAGAATTTTTATTGTATTTAATTTCAAAGCAAGATAGCATACGTGTAAAGCGAATGCCTTTGTGAAAACTCGATATGCCCACTAAAAATTCTGTAAAGTTTATGAGTTATAGGACATATCTCGGTTAGTATAAGAGATTTCGAATAGGTTTGATCACGTCCATCTCGGTAAAAAATTATAAATTATAAAATTCTTGGCTAAAAATGGAGGAAACTGACGCATAACAAATTCAGCTTATGTAAGAAATTGAAATAATCTCCAAACAAGAAAACTGTGCCAATATTTAAATGTTTTCATTAATTCATTAATAACTTACATATAAATCACAACTGCTGATATACATGATCACAATCAACAGGCTATAATTGAAATGGAATTCAATACATTTTCATATCAAACTCAAAACTAGCATAATATATAGGAGGTCACTAAGCGGACGATGAGTTTATATCTACCACCAAAAAGAGCACTCCGCTACGGAGACAATGCAAATAATTTCTAGTTCATAACATAATGATAAACACAAATCGTAGTGTGTTCTAATAGAAAAATTGCGAACGAAAGACGGCAGACGGCAGTTGTTAGTAAAAGCTTCGTGCCTAAAGGGTTAAAGAATTTACCGAGAGATCTATTTACTGTAAATATAAATGATTTCTTAGAGGATTTTTTACATTCTCACACCTTTTAGTGGCGGTTTTTTAAACTGCAAAAGCAATGCAGTAGACAATTCCATACGAACATTTTTTCCCATAAAATCTAAAATAAAGTAGTTATCGAAAATTAGGTTAATATGCAAAATATAACCGAATGATCACTTGATTAATAACGAAATTATTTTTTGGCCTTGTAGTGGCCAAGTTGTCATCGGAATCGAATAAAACTTTGGTTTGATCGGCATAAACAGTAACTGACTAATTAAAAAGCAAAGAGTCCTTATGGAGACAGCAATCACCGTAAAGATATTCTGAAAATAACTTTTAAAGTACACACTTTCATTTATGGTATTCTCTCTGAACGAGGAGAATATATTTTTGATAATTTACGATGGTTTGATTTGCTTTTCTCTTTGAAAATAAAAAAATAAAAATCATTGAAAATCTATTTGATATATTTTGCGTGGATACACAAATTATGGAGATACAAGTCTAGTGGAATTTTACTCCAGATTTATTCTCACACAAAACCTTTCGCTTTAACTAAAATGTTTCATTATATATAGTTGTTTTGAATAGATGTATGAGGCCTGCAAATCGCGTTTGAAACTGCTATGTTAATATATCGGTTAATAATTCCTTGTATCGATACATCGATATCGTTTCTAAAAAAATTCGTGTCGTATTGAGATAGTGCTAACGATCGACCAAACGACTCCTGACAAAAATGTTGTGTTGTTTAGATGAAAACAATGGAAAAGTTCGAATTTCTGTTGTTAAACATTTTAGATGGAGAAAAACTCAGCACACAGTTTAAACAAAGAATTTGCAGGGAAAATTTTAATACAACTTCTTGATAACTTTAGATGAGGCGCTTCGAACGCCTTTGATACTGAATCATCAAGAAAACTCTAAAAATTATTATTGATTATCGAAAACTGAAATTCGAAAAGGTAGCTAACATTCCAAATTTCAACAGGCAGTGTATGCAGTATTTTACAAGAATGTTTGCATCTAAGAAAGTTGTTTCTGCTCACATTGGAGCAAATGGATTCTTTACTCAAACTTGAACAAATGCATTGTACTACGAAACGATGAGTACAATCACAAAATCATATGAATGGCTATTCTTCAGATATAGTCCTCAGTGGTTATTGTCTGTTTGTAAGTCTGAAAAAGATGCCTCAGAGAAAAAGATTTTAATTGTAAAAGGTGAAATCACTATGGAATGCGATGTGTATTTTGACGGTCTTGACAATACACCACACTCTAGAAGAAGACTATTCAATGGATAAAGTTTAATTTTTCCATTTATTTATTTCCGGGATTTATTGATCAAGGCATAAAAAGTGAACGCAAGAAAAGAAGGTTTTTTATACAAAGCCGCAGCGTGTAATTTGCGATTCGATCTTAAATTAGTTAATTAGCTAGTTTGGATAGCTGGACACCTGAATTTGCTTTACTTATGAAAGTAAAATGCATTATCAACAGCCACACTTACTTTACTATCTCAATGAATTTTGTAAGTACATGAATTACGAAAAACTGATTAAAAACGCATCCTTAAGTGTAAGATTCGAAAAATTATATTTGTTTTATATTCAATATCTTTGCGTTCTTAAATTCAAAAATAACTATTAAAAAGCTGTCGTAACTTAATGTTATTAAACTTCCTCTCTTCGCGGATATGGGTCACCTAAACGAAATTGATTATTTTTTAAACGTACCAGAGTTACACGATGACGACGATGAAGAACAAGACAATGAAGATGAGTTCAAAATTCCATCTCCAGGCCCTTCGTATAGCCAACCACAGTCAGATATCCTTGGTGTTGCAACTCGGAGCAACGAAGTAAGGAACTTATACGTTGAAAGCGCAATTGCGAATGCCGTGAAGAATGCATAAGTTTCACAGGAAGTACAGACCTTCGTCTCTTTTAGCCACACCTGAAGATTTTGACAGATTACCGATGAACCGGAGGTGAGTGTAGTTAGTGTTACAGTGGATAGATTGTGTCGGTCAATTCCATGAAGAACGAAACATATCATATATTTTGACAGTCTTTACACATCTGTTCCTTTACTGCATTACTTATCGATTCAAGGAATATATACATTCTCCACTGTTCAACGTGGTGGAAAGTTCTGTCAAATTAGCGTAAACATATGTGGACTTTGAAGCAGACGAAAATGTCAGCAAATTTGGTAAGAAGCAAAAGCTAGCAAATTTTCATAGCCTGCCCAAAAACAGTCAAAGGCTGCAACATCCATATGGGTGTGTTGACTTCATGGACAGCTTTTTGGGTAAATAGAATCAAAAGTCGCAAGTGGCAATCAGATTATGTTATCATATGATTGATATCGCAGTGATCAATTCGTGGGTATTATACAGAAAAAGCAACGCAAACTTTTCATTAGATGATTACAGATCGGAACTTGCATTATATGAAAGGGACGATGGGAAGAAAAGAGGTAGACCCTCAGGCATCAATGTAAGAAAGGGAATAGAAACAAAAGAAAGAGGAGGTGCCACAAAGCCTGTGTCACTAAAAGATAATCGGACTATATATGTATTGTCCATGATGAACGAAATTAAATTAAAATTAGATGCAATCTTCTAGGTTGCGATGAACTTTCATCAACTGAGTGCGACAAATGCGAGGCTGTTTTCCGTCACAGCTGAAATTATAATGTAAAAATTCATATAATAATAGTTGACATCTAGAATTATTTTAGGCTTAAACGCATAGTGTTACCAAAACTCCTATATACCGCCTTTTTAAAAATAAATACTCAACATTATTAACAGCATTTTTTAAATTATTTTTTACGTAATCTATTGCTGTGTTCCTATCGAAAATGATTTTTTTTTAATTCAGAACAAAAATCATGCATTCAAGGATTAAGTGTGAATTTCAAATACCTACGATCTTAAATAAATTTTTGTTATTCATTAACGAATAGGAAAAATCAATTGGAAATGTATTTACACTCCACTTATAGATGGCACTCGTAAACATATATATATTTCCCATTCGTACTTATAACAATAAATCGTTCGTTGTTGTTAAAGTTATATTGATTTTTTCAATATTTTTTCAATGCTGTCTTATCCTTTTTCAGCTGCGCATACATTTGTTGATAAATAAAACTAATTTTTAAATTATTAATCGCGTCAAGCTTCATTTTCATTATGTTAAGGGGTTAATAAATATATGCAGGGACGGATGGATATGTCAACTTCTTGAGACTTAATGTTATCAAGTCAAATACAAAATTTTAATATTTGTTTGTGATGTAATATAAAGCCATTTAAAAGCATGAACGGCTGAAATTGTATTACATTTTCATCAAAATGTTGACTGATTTATATAATATTTTAATATCATTTTATGATCTTCGAACATTTTTTTTTTTATATTACTAGTAAATGAAAGATTATATTCGACTTGAGACCATATGTGTACTTTTACTTTGCGTTACGGAACTAAAGGAAATATGTTTTGTAAATAATATGGAAACGCACTGCCAACTGAATATGTTATGTAAGTGCAAGCTGATATTAGAATGAAAAAAATATTTTAATACAACAGAAACTTGCCTCAAGGTTTGTGTTTCAATATAAATGGTATAAAATAGTCAAAGAAGACATAGATATGATAATTAGTTTCTTTTGTTCTGGTTAGACTTCATGGAGGCTATAAACACAGAAACACATCGAAAAGATCTTAAAGTTGGTGCTCATGCTTGACGCATAAATCTTAGAAAGATTAAAAGAATTTGAATATCACCTCTTTCAGTAACTAAAGTTAGCATTACGAGAATAGCCTCTTGAGCCATTGAAGAAAACAAAAAAAGAGCTGCAAGCTGAAGGGTAAAATGTATGCTAAATTGAGTCAAGCACTAGCGTAATTATATTACAAGATATGACATTTATTTGTAAGACGACAAAATATATTGTAATGGATGAATAATTTTTTTTATCTAACAATTTACCGAAAAGTTTCACGCGAACTAAATTTTTAAAAAGCGGTATAAGAAAATCAGTTAAGCTTGACATGTTCTGAAAGCATAAGTATACTATTTTACAACTCTAAAATTAGATACTCATCTAAGGTATTGCGTACCTACAATATAACACATGTACGCTTACTTAACAACTTTAGCAAAATATAACGCATCTACCCAAGTTTAATCACATAAGTAAAAGATTACAGCCGAGCATAATACTAACAGATACAATATATAACTAGTTTTTATACTTCTGCTGATTATTGGCGAACTTAAGAACCGATGCAATGAGTATTTTATTTTTAACTAACGAAAGTAGAAAGGCATAGTTTAAGATCAAATATGCCATTCTAGATGTGAATATAGCTTTGAACTTATTCGTAACATGGTTAACATGGTTCCCCTATATACACTATTAGGTCTCTGATGAACGTTCTATATTTTTCTGGCAAAAAAATATTGAATAGCATCAAGAGTGCAATTCGCCTACTTTGGTTGGACTCAACTTTTGGGCGTAGGTGCTAAATTAATATGTAATCGTACGGTAAACATGGTTAACTAACATGCTTAGGATTTTATCTAAATTGTGAACATTGAGTTAATTTTTTTTTCGGCAGCGATCTTAAAAGCTTGAAATAATAACGAAAGCAAACCACATAAATAACTTACAATTATTGTCATCCTTTATAGATGCTCTGTGCGTAGAAATAGGAAAAAAAACCTTCAATGTTTTGCATTAATTTATGCACAAACAAATCAGCCTTTGAATGTTTGAACGGACATTGCGATCAACGTGAGAGCAAACAATATATATTTAGATATATATATATACATATATATATATACATATATATATATATCCACATATATACGTATATGTATTTTATTTATATCTATATTTATATGTAATTATATATATATATAAATTTGAAATAATCACACGCTACAATGAGTATAAAACACGGCACAAACTTTAAATCCAAATTTTTCAAAATTTTCTGTTTTGTAAGTAGGCACTGAACTCAAGTTATATGTAGACTGAGTAATTTTTGCACGTAATTTATACATATGTGTTTTTATATATATATTACATATTTCTTAATCAATTTTTAAGATCGATTTTAATATATATATACATATTTTATGAATTTCCAATTATGCAATACACACGCACATGACTTTCAACTAGAAAACAACAACAAAAGAACATAAAAGAAATTAAAAACAAAAAACAAATGTAACGTATGTAATAGAATAAAACCAAATCAACTCGTTTTTTACGTTAATAAAAATTAAATACACGTTCGTCTGGTTTGCAGCGCCAGCAACACGTTCACACGTTAACAAGTCGTATTCAATACTGAAAAGAGCTTAGATGAACAATTTTCAATGTAAAGTTTGTGGTCAGATCGTCAGATGTACGCAGACAACGAAGAAAAAAGTTATTATAAACATTTTTACGTACAACAGCTAACATCTTGCCGATATTGGAAAACGAAAAAACCAAATGAGAGCACGTTCTAGACATGCGTTGTTGTTAGTATTTCGTTTTATTTGATCTGTGATCTGGCTGCGAGAGTGACAGAACTCAGCTATTTAAATACAAATGCTCTCTAGTTTATTTGGGAAGCTTTCTCTCATTTATGCAAGTGACGAATAGAATCTCTTTAAAGTTTTATTTTAGCGACTTTCTCAACTTTGTCAAAAAAGAGCAAATATAAGAAAGCTTTTTTGTTTACCAATGTGTTTTATTAAGAAAAACCGGTAAACAAAAGCCGGTTGTTAACGAGGATAAAAGTGAAACAATTGAACTTAAAATTTCATTTTAATTTTTGAGACATTATTAAATATATTATATTTAATATCCACACTTATATATATATATAAGTATATATTATTAAATAGTCAGGAAAGTGTTAATAATTTTTTGTTTAATCTGTTTTCTTAAGTTTTAAGTTTTGCTTGTATAGAAGATACGAAGTCTTACATTTTTTTTCTAATAACCAAGCTTTTACGTTTTTTTCTGCTTATTTTCATATATAATTGTTTATATATTATTTATAAATTTTCTTAAAAAGCTCGATTCTGTTTATTAGCAAAGAGTAAAGAGAATAAAATAAATTCGTTCTCTTTGGTGTTCACGTTAGAGTCCAAAAATAAGAAGCAAAGTATATTACAACTTTGAGCGAATAAGAAGTGGGGGAACCTTTTAATTGAAATTTGATTTGAATTTTCTATACCTAAAATATTTTTGCGTGATTCTCAGAAAAGTCACGACAAAGTTATCGCAACGATTCAAAGTGAATGAATGAGTCGAGATATTAGCATTACAATTTTCGTGTATACAGAAACCTTTGTTGTCCAAAAAACATTAGCTCTACTTAACTTAAGCGTTGTAACTTTCATCCATAAGTGATTTTTAAAAAACATTTAGGCAAAGTAAAAATATAGAAAAGCTATATTCGTTTTTAGATACATATTAAATATCGCTCCTTACATAAGGTAAATAGATTCATAGTTGAATTTAGCTATAGATCTGTAAAGCATACTTTTTACATTCATTTTCATTTACTTATTCAAATTCAATATATGTATTTCAAAATGCAAACTCATCCAGTCGAGCATATATTGTTAAATATCTGCTGTGAAACGAAGGTTATTAAAAAAGCATTTGGAAATCTTCTAAATATCTTTAGAAATTGTTTGTTCAAATATTAAAAGTGAATTATGTAACTTTCGAAATTGATCTATGTAGAATTTAACTGTAATGGAAACTTCAATGATAAAGAATTCAAGTCAAACGGATTTTTAGTAAATCAATGCAAAGGAATTTCCTTAGCTATAAAAGGAAAAAATAATAATAGAACGACAGAACCTATCAAAAACACCTAATTGAGTTTTCTATTAAAAACAATAATATAAAATATTGAAGGGAGTATTGTCGGAAGGTTGAAAACTTATTTGCGTATCGTTTGTTGATAATGAAAACCAGCGGAAAATACTTTGACAAAAAAGGAAGAAATATAGCTAAATAGTTTGGAAAATCGTTGATCAAACTTTTCACAATTTCTCCTCAAAACTTAACGTTCTTATATGAAATTTTCTAGGCACAAACTTATTATTATTATTTATATCATTATTATAATGATTATTATCATTATTACTATTCTTATTATTCTTATTATTATTATTTATATTATTATAACTATTATTATTACTATTATCATTCGTATTATTATTATTATTTATATTATTATTACTATTATTATTACTATTATCATTCGTATTATTATTATTATTTATATTATTATTACTATTATCATTCGTATTATTATTATTATTATATTATTATTATCATTATTATTATTATTATTATATTATTATCATTTTTATTATTATTATTATTATTTTTATTACTATTATTATCATTATTATTATTATTATTATGTTATTATTATTATTATTACTATTTTTATTATTATCATTATTATTATTATATTATTACCATTTTTATTATTATTATTATTACTATTATTATCATTATTATTATTATTATGTTATTATTGTTATTATCATTTTTATTATTATTATTATTACTATTTTTATTATTATCATTATTATTATTATTTTTATTATCATTTTTATTATTATTATTGTTATTATTATTATTATCATTAGTATTATTATTATTATTATTAATATTGTTACAAAACTGCGTTTTGTATTTTTCCTTTAGACAGAGTCCGTATCGCTAGTTCGAGAAAAGCGTAGATTTTTGTATTTAAAATTTCTTTATTTATGGAATAATATTTACAATCTCAATGATTTTTTATAAATTTATTAAATGGAACTATATCTTAACGCTCAGCTACTTCTCAAATATTTTTGATCAACTCGTTTGTTTTAAGCAAAATGTTCTGCTTATAAACGCTACCAATATCACATACTCTGCGTCCTTTTCTGCTATACCTGCTAACAATTTGCTGCTGGAAATCTCGTCATCTCTATCATTAATTCTATTCCTGGCAGATTTCGAGAATTCCTTGTCAATCTTTGCTTTTATTGACAGCTGCAAATGTACCCTTTTATGACTACGACAGGTATCAGATTAAAATGAATTCCCTCTTTCATAGATTTTATCAAATTTGTTGCAGTTGTATTTTATCAGGTTGTGATTTTCGTAATAATATTATTATTGTTATTATTATTACTAGTATTACTATCATTATTAGTACTGTTATTGTTAGTCAACTTTTTTCTCTTGTGAAAAAATTAAAAATAAAATTTATTAAAAGTTGGGTTTTACTTATTTGCAAAAATTTTTCCATTATGTAATTGGTGAACAATTTAATCTTGTTATATTTGTGATAAAAGTGGAAAACTTCTCTTGGTTAAACAATTTATATCAAGTTCGTTGTGTCTGATTTATTTTTGTGCAAATCAGGAACCCTTGCTCGCCCTGATTAATCGTTAGTGAAGTTGGCACAGCTAAAAAACAAGCGACGGAACGTTGCGGATTCAAAATAAAGTGGTGTGACATCAAAAGAAAAAAAGTCAACAGAAACTGGCAATAAAGAAAAACAGTTCCTAATTTTTTTTTAAGTGAAAGTGTTTCCCAAGCTAATTTCATAAAGGAATACAAAAAACTACATTATGGCCCCGGGGCCACCACATAGATTCCGCCTGTTAGCGGAACATGATACAGCAAAGAGGAAAAAAATGTAAAGTTCGGATTTTTCAGTAAGAAATACAGCATTATCTCCTCTGCCGAACATAATAAAAAATTATCGGAACCCGTTCGGCATTAAGAAAGCACTAGATTGTATAACAAGACACATTGACTCGATTTCGATTCTTCGTGATGGAAATTTACTTGTGGTCGCTGGTAATCCACGGGCTACTGAAAACCTATTAAAAGCTAAAGCTCTCGCAAATTGCACGGTTTCTTGTAAATTACACGAAAAACTTAATTCTGTCAAAGGGGTAATTTATACTCCACGCTTGAACAATGTGCCGGAAGAAGAGATAGTCCAGGAAATGAGAAGTCGAGGAGTAACTGAAATCTATAAATTCACTAAACCTATCATTGATGGACAAACTCGGTCCCTACGGGTAGACTAATTATCACTTTTGACCGTTATCGATTACCGCAAATTGTTGATGTTGCTTGGTACAAATGCAAAGTTGAACTGTATGTTCCAAAACCCATACTTTAAAAAAATGCAAGAATTTACAGACTTGTGCTGGCTGTGGTCTACTTTCGCATCCGGGAGCTTGCACTCGGACTTTTTGTATCAACTGTAGTAATTAAAATTCGGCATTAGATGCCTACAAATGCGTGAAATTCGAAATATTAAAAGTGAAAATTATTGCAGCATGGAGAAGGCGCGACGCCGATAATGAGAATCTAATCCCGTTCCACAGACAACCAACAAATATATTTCTTATACTAGGATCATATCGCAAGTTAAACTGAATAAGCCTGAAACATCAAGTTTCGCAAAAGAATACCTAAATTTTTCATCTGCGGCAGCATTACAAAACAAACCGAATCACGCAAATACGCCAACTATTGTCACTAACAAAGCCAATAATTCATCCACGGCAGCATCATATAAAAACGAAACGCCAATTATTTTCAGTGAAAAATTGAATTTATCATTCACTAAAAACCATGCTGATAAAGTCAACAATACAACACGCCTTTCGCCTAATAAACCGATTACCTCTGGAACCTTACTTCACAACCCCAAACATCAATAACCTATACGCTGTAATGAACCCAATCCTTCCATCAATCAAGCTACAATTTCATATTTACACATTCATCCGCACCAAACGAACACCGAAATTGGGATTCTTCCATTGCTAAGAAGAACAATTTACTGGCGCAAATTTGCCTCAGCGACAATTCAGACGAAGAAATCCACATGTCAACATTACAAACCTTCCTCTTTCATGACATCACAATTAAGTAAAAATTTTAAAATTTTACAATTGAACATTAAAGGACTTTTTAATAATTTTAATGAACTCCATATACTAGTAAATGATTTTTGCCCCTCGTTTATATCTCTTCAAGAGACCCACTGTAGGAATTCTTTTATCAAAACGTATATTGGATACTACCTGAATGCCGAACAAAATTTCTATTCAAAACAAGTGTGTCTTCACAATATCCAACATCCCTCACAAACGCATTAGCTTCAATTCAAATACACAGGCCGTAGCGACACAAATTACATTGAATACAAAATTTACGGTACTTTTGCTTTATATCCCACCTTTGTAACCGTTTTTCCAGGAAGATCTTTGGTAAGCTATTCGGGGCGCTTACTCTTCTTCTGATTGTATGTGGCGACTTCAATGGTTGGAATACGATCTGGGGCTCTTCAAGAAGCAACTGTCGTGGTACTATTCTGAAAAACGGCCTCATTCAAAGTAACTTTTGCATTTTAAATGATGGAAGACCAACACACTTTTCAACTCATTACACTTTTTCGCACATTGATTTAACATGTTGCTCTCCATCACTTCTTCCTTCAGTTTCCTGGTCTATTTTCGATGATCTACATAACAATGACCACTTCCCAATAGTAACCAGTCTCACCCTTTCCAACTCCCTTGCTTGTCCGACAAGACCAGTTAAATTTCTCCAGGATAAAGCGGATTGGGTTAATTACTCAAAACATATCGAGTCGTTGCTTAATACAAGACATTTCAACGGGAACTGCACCCATGACACAGCCGTTATGACTAAATCCATCCGGACGGCTGCTCATCTCTTTATACCCCAATCCAACAGGAGATCAAAATGATTAAGGCTTCCCTGGTGGGAACACGCTTTCATTCTTCAGGAAACTAAAATGGATCTATGACATAACTTTAAAAGATGTCCCGATCACAATCATTTGGTATTATACAAAAAAGCCCACGCCGAATTTAGGAGAGAGCTACGAAAATCTAAAGCGCTCAGTTTTGAACTTTTCTTCAGCACAATTCGCAGAAATACGGCAATGGTTGTGTTATGGAGAAAAACCAACATACTAAGTAAGACTTCATGTTCCAATGAAATTTCTGCCATTTGCACTCCCAACGGTACTTTAACTGAAGGGGGTGAGATCTCCAATCATTTTTGAAAAATTTTGAACGATTACTCTCTGATTATAGTTTCTCCAATGAATTCATCGAAAATAAAACAAATCCAATTTCTCTATCAAACGCTGATCCTATTGATAGATGTGCTATTTTTCTGGAAAACCCAATACTAATCTCACAACTTGAATGCCAAATCTCCAAGGACACCCGGCCTGCCTCTCATTTCACACCAAATGATCAGTACGCTTTCTAACCCAAGTGGAAGGAAATTACTTGACCTATATAACACCATATTTTTTAATGGTCATATTCCCAACATGTGGAAGCTTGCGACAGTTATTCCAGCACCGAAAACAAAAAATGTTTCCGTAGTATCCGAATTTCCTTACTATCTTGCCTCTCTAAGCTATTGGATAAAATCATTGCATTTATATTATCTTGGATTCTTGAGTCCAAGAACTTGATTACAAAACAACGAGTTGGCTTTAAGCGTGGCAGAGGCTGTATCGATGCTCTTCTACACATCGACCACTTTATATCTAAAGCAATCTCGGAGCGAAATCATGTAACGATACTCTCAATTGATTTTGAAAAAGATTTTGACAGAGTAGGCCTTCATGTTATTCTATCTGCCATGAAATCGTGGAAACTTGGACCCAAGTTCTTCAATTACATCAAGTCTTTCATGTCACGTAGGCGATTTAAAGTCAGAGTAAACAATCATCTATCTGACTCTTTGCCATTAACGAATAGGATTCTCTCGTCAAGCTATTCTAGATTGCCTTTAGTAAATTAAGTAAAATTCTAAGCCGAATCCCCAAAATAGATCATTGTCTCTTCGCTGGCGATTTGTACATCTTAACAAACGAAAAAGATAACACAAGAACAGTCGACATTCTCGAGTCTACCATGAATGATATTTCAATCTGGACCAAATCTTCAGGAGCGAAAATTTCCATTCAAAAGGCAAAGAAGATGCACATTTGTAGAAAGCATCTAGGTGATGGAGGAAGCCAACTTATTCACGTGAATAGTTTACTTATACAGGATAAAGATTCTCTCAAAATTCTTGGTATCACATTCTCTAACAATTACCGTTGGAAACCACATTGTCTCCAGCTAAAGAATTCAATTTTAAGAAGAGTGAACTTTATATAATACATTGCATGGAAAAGTCATGCTCATGTTGATATCATTGCGTACATTAGCAAAATGCTTGTTTCTTAGCAAGATCGACTACGGTCTGCTAATTTATGGTAACAACTGTAAATCCAATTTAAACATCCAAAATCTATCATGAAGCTATTAGAGCCAGTACGATTGCTTCTCGGACGACGCTCATCAAAAGTATTACAACTGAAATCGGTCTCCCAGATTTGGAAAATAGGCTTTATAAGTTAAAAGCTAAGCTCATCCCCAAAATTCTTAATTTCAACAAATCCGTTCTTGATGAAGACATTAAAAAATCTATTGCTGCTAAGAAAACAAAAAGAACACCATCTGCGATTGACTACTGTTTATATATTGCAAACGAATTCAAAATTCCTGTAAAGATTTGTCGATATTTTGGACTCAAACCTCCACGGGTTTTAAAAGGATACTTTTGTGCTATTTCTCAGTCTAGATACAAAAAAGAGCTCACCCCTATCCACGTCTTCAGGAACCTAGTCGAAGAGAAAATCCAATTACTGGAAAGGGACGGTTGGCATCCCCTTTACACTGACGGCTCCAAATCTGTCGATCTTCCACCTGCTTTTGCCGTGGTAGACGCTTCAGGGAAAATTCTACTAAATCGCATACTTTACGAATGTGCCTCAATATTCACAACTGAAGCTCGAGGTATTCTTCAAACTGTGAACTTTGCCAATAATAAAAAACTCAAAAGTATTATTGTCACCGATAGTCTATTTGTATCACGAGCTATCCAAAACCCCTCAATTTCTAAATGAACATATTAAAAAATACGATAGCAACATCTGGAGATAAGATTAAAATACTTTGGGTTCCTAGTCATATCGGTTTATTAGGAAATGAGCAAGCTGATCGAGCAGCGAAGTCTGTTGCTTTTGGACCTTTAATTGTGGACGATATCATGGAAAAGTTGGATCTTCAAAGATACATTGCAAAAAAAGTGAAAGAGAAAATCATGGAGGCTAATCAACAATATTATCACCAGCACTATTCTTCTGTTAATCCAGAATTTGTTCCTCCGATATATTCAACTAATATTGACAAAGTCAAGATTAGAACATTTGCTTGAATTCGCCTTGGACATACCATTGCAACACACCAATGGATACTTAAGAAAACCTCTGCCCCTATCTGCAGTTGTGGTCAAATTCTTACAATAAAACACCTTCTTTGGGACTGCGTAAACCTTACTCTTATTAGAAGAATCACATTTGGATCAACTAATCCCTTGGATATCCTGAAATCAACTACCGAGCATAACATCAATTTAATATATATCTTTATTAAAACTACTAAGCTTAGTATTTAATCTAAGTTTCATAAAAAAGAGCCGATAGCCTATGATGCTAGTGCTCAATTAATTTCTCTAGTCTAAGAATTGATTGCATTAGTCTAGAAAATATAATAATAGTAATAATATTATTATTAATAATTAATGTTATTATGATTATTGTGATTACTATTATGATTGTTATTATTATTATTATTGTTACTTTTATTATTATTACTATTAATGTTCTTTTATTATTACTTTTATCAAAGTCATTTATTGATTAAATTGCAAATAATGAAGAAATACAATTTTTCAAAGTAAAGATTTTAATAATAATAAAATCTTTCACTTTCGAATGTAATGTACAGTTAATTGAATAAATTGAAATGCTTATGTAAATGCAGGATTTTTTCTCATTAAAATTTTGAACATGACTTTGACGTATTTTTACGCCGTATAATCATATTATACATATATTACTAGGACAGTTTGCGGCAAAATTATTGCAAATTTGTCCAACGCAAAACTTTTTATTTCTATTCCATTTTCGAATTGTAACATACAGACCTTGTTACACTATTTGTAATCCTTACAAATATGCTTCCGAAATTTTTTTAAAAGAGTTGTGATGAGAATCGTGCCCGCTGTGCGCCTAAGCTGCAATGAAATTTTTGAACCGACATGAACTTAGTTAAAGAGTTAAATTTTGTCAAATATATTATTGATCCATTTTCAAAGATCATCTTTGAAAGTAAACGAGAATAGTCCGCCGACTGTATTAGTAGGAATAAAAATTGAAAGAATTTTATTTCAGAATAATTTTCTCAATAGATCTGAATTCCAAAAGGAGAGCAAGTAATTGATTACGATTCATTAATTAACTAATGTCAAGCAATAAGGTGTCAGCGCACTCTACTGTTCTGGTGATGAGATTAAAGCGAAGTATAAGGATAGTCTGAAGATCACGCAGGTTAATATTGAATTCGGTAAAAGGTTGCGCCTAGAGTACAACATAAGCAGAGAACACCTTTGCTTTCAATAATAAAACAAAATTGTGCTTTTTGTTTATTACTCATAAACGATGGCAGACAGCTGTATAAATATTGCCGCATTTATTGAGTTAGCTGTCCGATAATATAGGTACAAAAATGGAGAGGATCGATCACGCCCACTCGATATAATAGTATTTTAGAATTTAATTCTTTTGTGAAAACATTTGTAACATTAAGAAAGAAACTTCAGAACCCCTATAAAGTGTTTATATTCTTGATCACTATCAAATTCGCAATCCACCTAGACGTATGTGTTCGTCCGTCTGTTTAAGTGTCTGTCTGCTTATTTGTGTAAAGTCTTCGATAACCATCTTCCCGTAAGTTATTGGGATGAAATTTGACTAAAACATCGGAAGTTTTATTACATACGGTGTCGGTGTTGAAAATGGGTCACATTGGTTTGTATTGAAAATGGTCTAAATTGTTCACAGACCACGCCTACAGTATCAAATAAGCTGAAAACACCTCTATCTTCTGGATGTTTTGGTCACTACTTATAGGCTACACAATAAAAGTTTCCATGATGTTCAATAAAATATGCAATTCCTACTTATTAAATTTTTTTCTTTTAAATCTAATTTTAAGATAAGGGTGGTGGGTTGATCATTTGATTTTTTATCTAATCAGATTTAACTAATTTTTTTTCAGATTACACAGAGATATATAAATATATATATATATCTGCGAGATCAGCATGTTCGCTTGATCTGTAAAGAGCGATTGGAAATCGAAGCGCATTAAATTAAAACTTGAGACTTCTTTGTCTTAAGGCAAAAACCTGCAGTTGTTTTGTTACAAACGGTATTTACATTTATATTATGCGTGTGCCGGGTATAGTTATGGGCAAATATATATATTATTGTACACTATATATGTATATATAAACATTTAATGCAGAATATTCCGCACGTTTGTTGATTTTGTCCGTTTCCGTTGTTATAGTCAAATAAAAGCAAAAACAGAAAAAAAGTTGCGCAGATCCAGTGCTCTTATGTATATATGTATGCAGACATACACATATAGGAGCTCGAGTTCGGGCGTATGTGTGCAATTTTGTTTGTTGACATTTTGTAGATTATATGTACACATGTATATTTGCGTATGACAGTTGCGAGAGTTGCAGTCGTGTTTGTTGTGGTTTTAAGTGATAAATTAAAGTTAACCTTTTTCTGCTGTTTCTGAATATGACATAAGCGTACGTGTAAGACAACGTATGTGTATGCGTGTGTGTCTATTCTTAATAACGCACACGTATTCTCCAATTGTAAACTTATCATATTCTTATATTTACCGTTATTATCTTTTAAATAATTCAGTTCATTATATGAGTATTAATATAAATTTCGTTCTTTTTTTCACTTTTGTTTTGAAGTCTTATCATACAGCTTTTCTGTAGACTTTTAAAATATTTAAATATTCATTTAATACGTAAAATTGCGCGTCTTAGATGTCTGTCACCATTCATAGCTAATAATAAAAATAAATAAATAAATTTATTATTTGCTTTATTTATTTTATTGAACACAAATATATTTGATCAGTGCTTAGTAACTCATAAGGATTAGTATTCGTAACGAAAATTGAATCGATGTTGGCTTGCATTTTGAAAATTAGTGAATGAATTATTTTAAAATTTTTGAATAGTTTTTGATTATTTTAGTTTTTCAGTTGTAGAATTGCTGACCAAATTGAAGTTTTTCTTTTAAATTTATGCTAAACAGAGAAAATTTCGGATCAAATTTGCTTTACACGTATCTTAATATTCTTTTGTCCGATCGCAGCTATTTGGTATTATCCCATAGGAATAGTGTCCTAACTTATGAAATGAAGAAGAAACGTGGAAAGTAAATACGACAGTGTTGATGGGGGGCAAAATTTATTAACTAGACGCCGACCACGGGTCATTGCAATGTTTGCATATTTTAGGAATCAATTGTAAAGTTTAACTGTCTCTGATATTTTGTTTCAATAAAATAAAGCAGATCATACCACAGTCAGTAATTTTTACCGTATATTTGCTCATAGAATGAAACGTGTGAACGTATTGATTCAGAAACAGAAGCTGAACGACAATTATGTATAAATAAATCCACTTTTGGCTTAAGAGGTTTGTTAATAACCAATATTGCCGCATTTACTTGAGTCAGCAGGATTACATTTTGTGTCAAATACAAGACTATTTATACAAATTCATGGTCTATTGCGTCAGTTATGTTAAAATGTTTGTTTGATGTATATGTATGCGCACACACGCACACACAGGGATCCTTTTCAAAATGAATCATAACTTAAATCCAATTACAAAAACTAAAATAACAACGATAACACCGTTGTCTGCAGGTTCGACAAAAAAGCAGACAGCAGGGTTCTCGCCAATAATCTGAGCGAAGAGAACCCGTTTAAGGCAAGTAGCAGAATGCTACGACCGCCGGTTGGCGGCCAAGCCCAGGCTCAGTCGCCTACAAAGCAACCTAGCGTAGCTACGGGAAATGCGGGCGACACGCCAGCCTTTGTAAGGCTGGGTGAGCATATAGATGCATTGGTGGAAATGCTGGAGGACGGAAAAAAGCGGTCCATCCACCAAATTATGAGAGACGCCATTGATGGTATAAGAGTAGCGCATGGGCAGTGCGTGCTGCAAAGGGACCAAGCGTTAGTCTAACCGAGAGAGAGGATTGAAAGAGCCTCACAAATTACCCCTCCGTCTAAACTGAAAGAGATAAACAAGAAGCCCGCGTCTGAGGCAAAACCTCAAACGACCGCCGCAAAGAGAAGGTTGCCTGGGAATGGAGAGACACCAACTGCCAAGCGCCGCAACGTGGCCACTGCGTCTAAGGTGGCGCTCCAGAAGTCCGCCCACGAAACGCCACGGGAAAACGACGATAGACAGCAATCACAGAACGGTCGTGAACCCAGGTCGGAAAAACTACTCCCAAAAAGGAAAAAACCCCGAGAGCAAAGCCCGACGCTATTGTCGTAGCGTCTAAGGGCGAATTGTCGTACTGTCGTACAGTTAAAACGGAGCTCAAACTCACCCAACTGGAAGAGACAGTGAGCAAAATAAGGCTAACGCAGAAAGGCGATCTGCTTTTGCAGCTTAATGAAATCGGGGGCAAAACGGAAGAACTGAAACACGCAGGCAGTTCGCTGCTGGGTGATCAAGCGCTAGTTAGAACTCTCAAGCAACACCGCACAGTCCTATGCAAGGACATCGACCAGATCACCTCCAAGCAAGACATAGTAGAGACGCTAAAGAACCAGTTTGGCGTTATTGAAGCTCACGTTGTGAGTCTAATGACGGCATATTGCAGAACGCAAATGGCCGTAATTAGCTTGTAACTAAACAACGCCACGAAGATTCCGGCCAACGGCAAACTCACAATAGGTTGGGTACTGCGGCAAACGAGAGTGTCGCCGAAAACCCGAGAACATGAATTCGTCATTGTTGTCAACAACTTCAAATTTCACAAAGCACTACACAAAGAATTTTGACGAAAGACCTCCACCTCCATCCGTACAAGATTCAACTTACTCACCAACCATGTAAAGCACCGGCAATGCAATGGTGCGCTCTTATTGAGATATCCGTTAAAGGTATCTAAATGATCTGTTAAAGGGATCTAAATGATGTAAATGAGTCCAACACTAACGTAGAAATGAATTATACCCATTTGGATCATGCACGACTATTTTTTAACTCCATCCCTTAGAAGGATATTCACGCAAAGTATATATAAGCCCTTAGACGACAATAAAATCGAAGTTTTAGTACTTATGAGAGCAATAATTGAGAGATAAGATCTTCGATGGAAAAACTAAATTTCCGAAATTGGGATTATTTGAAAATTTTGGTCAGTTGACAGTTCAGGCTCCCTTCCCTATAAAGCAAGACAAGGCATAATTTGCAGCGACTTTTCACAAAAGTAGAGGCAGAATTGTTTTAGGCAAATTTGGCGTTGAAAGGCATTTAATGGCCGGTGTTACCCGACATTAAAGTGTTTCCCTTTCTTTTGCTTCAATGTATCTGGGCATTTCTTCATTATTATATTAAATCATTTAAAAATCTCATATATTCACATTTTAATTGAATGCGTATAAATTAGTTTGGGGAAAAAGAAATCCATTATTTTTATATGAACTTCAGGACTTTATTTAACATGCTTCGGATTGTCCGATTTGGGTCAAATATGCACCGTTTTGTTGTATGATTTGTTGCCATTTTAAAGGTAACTTCAAAATGCCTCTCCCATAGAAGTCCTGGTCTCTATTTGCAAAAAA
>KK351195.1:274628-348188 GCA_000671755.1 Glossina brevipalpis
CTGAAATTGTTTGATCGATACTTTACGAGAAATCTACCAGTGTAGCCATCTACCGAAAAAATAATGGATTCCTTTTTCCCCAAACTAATATATATATATATATATTATATTGTATATATTTATTTATTTATCTACATGAATATACATACATAAACATATACATAAATATGTATTCAAACGTATTTTGCTGACACATGAATGAGAGCGATTTATTGACTGTAATGTGAAGCTTCATGTTTTTAAAAGTTTAAGGCTCTAAAAAATAGTGCCATAAACATTGATGGACATGCGATCGTGGTGTTGTAAAATGAGTGCGAAAATTTCAGTCAGTTATGCGTGTCACCAATTCAGTCGAAATTTTTTACTATTGCTTGCTTGTGTGTGATATCGTTATCTAAAAATTGAAAACGATACCTTTTAAGGGTATACCGTTTTTGGGTGCAAGTATAATTTACAGTAAGTTTAATAACATACAAGTAAAATATGAGAAATCAAAGAACTTATAATTTATATACACAATTTTGCTTAGCGTGAAGCTTTGTGTGAATGATTGTTGATTTCTCTGGTTACGAATTCTCAAAATTCTAAAAATATCAAAAGAGAAGCAAATGAAGCTAAATAAACCGCTGTTGATATCTGCCAATTATTTACAGAATTGGTTGCTTGCTAATAATTTATAAACATATCCAACCATCAAAATTTGAAAAGTTGTTGAAAAGTTCAGTATCAATATCAATATTTCAACATTTCAATCCCTTCCCTACCCTCTTCATAACGGTTTCCATACACTTTCCGTTATTTGATGAATGTCGAAAATTTATTAAGCGACATTTAAAGCTTTCCATTGGTTAGGAGCGATCCTGTCTTAATTTCTTCGTTTAACTAAACATTAAGTTTATTTGGTTTATATAGTGAAGCAAGCAAGAACATCTCTCTCTATAATTACCTCTTACGTATGTATATAACTATGTAATACAATACAATCTGTGAACTGTGTATGAACAGTGGAGTATGGTCTTTTGAATGGTTTGGTTAATGTCAAAATATTTATTGACGCGGAAGTGCAATTTACGCTTTATCGTATTAGTATTCGTATTAGGACTTAACGTGTCGATAATTGCTTTTGTAAACATTTATAACAATGCATTACCATATATACATTATTTTAAATTTTACACAGGTATGTAAGTAGGCCTACGTTCATGTTATATAACGAAAGAGTTAAACCCTTCTATTTGTTTTGTTTGTTGAATGCCTTTGTATGAGTATTGTGATGAAAGGAAAATAGTTTGATTTCAATCACAACTAATAAATTCATTAAGATACTCTTGTATTTTGCTTTGGAGGCATTTACAATAAAATCAGAATACATTTATACATTATATGTTGAACATACAGCGACTGTTGTTACGTTAACATTGTTTTAAGTTACCTAAAGCGGAAGAAATCATTAATCATAGAGATTAGAAATTATTATAGGATATTGCTTTGATAAAGTAATTTCTAATCTCATTATAGTCATTTTCGTCCTTAAATCCTAGTTAAGCAGGAGACAACGAAAAAGTTTAGTTCATATTTAATTTTTAATTTGTACATATACGTACATACGAATATAAGACAATTTAATTATTAATTTATGGTACGGAGTATACATAACAGATTAATTTTGCAAAAATTCGTACATAATTAATAATTTGGAAGGTTGCTCTTTCATTGGAAATATCTCCTCTTTCAATCTATTACGTAGCTCTATTAGATAAGTAAAGTATACGGTTCGAAACATTTCACCAGCGTCGCTGGGAAGTGATAATAAATACATGCTTTTCAACTAAGATCCTCAGCTCAGTACTTGTTAAACAAATATATTTTTGTATATACCGCAGAAGAATGAAGTCATATTCATTTTGTTAAAACTCTTACAACACCCAGAACGAATCTTTAGGGACTATCATAAAGCATACATATATATTTTAATTCAGCATCAAATTTAGAATCGATTTAAGCATGCTCGTCGGTGTAAAATCTCTGGAAATTATACTTCTGGTCACAAAAATGCGGATATCAGCTTCATATTTGGCAGAAACATTAGAAGTGTCTTCACGTACGTTGGTTTAGAATCACCACCGAACGATGGGGTACAAGTACAGAGATCCCAAATAGTGTCCAAATTCTTAATTAGCATTAAGTATAATGTTGATTTTCGCATGTCCGTCTGTCCGTCTGTTCATGTAATGTCTGCGATAAACATTTCCATCCTCGCAAAAGTGAAGATATCGACTTCCAGTTTGGCGGAAACATTGGAAGTTCTTTCTCATACTTTGGTGTTGAAAATAGGTCAAATCGGTCAAAGGTTCCGCCCACACTATAAAAAAAATCAAAACACCTCTGCTTTCTGGATGTTTTGCTCATTGCTTATCGACTACACGATAAAAATTTCTCATAAAAATAGAACAAATCTGCCACGTTCACCTATTAAAATTTAATTTGTTCTCCTTTTTTAAGGCGGAAACGTAATTTTCTTACTTTTTTCCCTTTTTTGAAAGGCTTTTGTAGCTGGTATTGATTTGAAATTAAACTCATATATTTTTTAAAGCATCCATTCTTAAGTTTACGACATTTGCAATTGTAAATTCGTAAACGTTATCCAAGCTTTACCTCAAAATAAATATAATTTTGCTTTAAGTTACTTTTCTCAATTTTCTTGCATTCATTTTATTTTATACATAAACTTTAAGTTGTTGACTCAATTTAATATATTCCTAAGCCACACTTTTCTGATTTACGAAGGCAAAGATGCAGTAAAATATGACCGCTGAGAGACGAAACATGAATTTTTGAAGTTATTCCTCCTTATGTAAAAAATATCAATTCCACAGTAATAATAGCAATAACAAGAAATCCTTTTACAATTATTTGGCATAATTATGTTTGACATTTAAATTAGACAGTGAAAATTAAATTACGTGTTGTACCATAACATAATTAAACAAATATTACCAGTATATGTATAAAGTATAAGCATAATATTATAGATTAGTAGTTCGAATATATTTTATGTATATATATGTTTGCATACAAAAGATACGTGATATACGTAAAGTTATTCTATTATATAGAATAGGGGGAAATATTTGAATAACGAATTATGTCATTGGGGAAAATTTATACGAAATTCGATTAGATCCGACAATAAACTGGTGTGGTTTCATTTGATTTACTAGGTGTGCTTATCAAGTGTATTAAGATAATGTGTTGCCTAACTTAAGGCCGTATGTAATATCGATAATTAATGTCCTTTTTACTTTTTTACTTTTTACAAGCAAAGAAATATTTTTTTTCTTTGTTTTACAATAACAGACAATAACACTGCTAGTAGTTTAAATAGTGCTTTACAAGATATCGTTTTTGGATTGTTATTGTCATATTTCTTTCAAAGATATTACATGTTTGCACGACGTAAGTAGTTCTTATAAGGAAACTGATTTTATTCCTTCACGCCTGATATATTTCGATGTAATTTGAACTTTGATTTTCGATTTAATTTTTATTACGTAGCGTAAGTAAATATTGTAACAGTAAATAGTAAATAATAAGAGAGGTAAATACGCAAAGAAAATGCACTATTTCCTTTTTTAAATGCAGAAACAAGTTGTCGTTGAATATAAAAATAAAGATTTTAATTAATTACTTCATTGCTTTTCTTTATGAATTTAGAAAGAGCACTTTTTGTTAAAATTACCGTCAAGTTATATGTGTTTTTTTGGGCTGTGTCTGCGAAATAATCGAATTTGGGACTCAGAAAACAGAGAAACAGAGAAACAAATGCATTCACAACCAACAGATTTTGCTCCGACGGAGTGATTGGGCTTTACTTTCTCAAAATAAGACCGGAATTGCGATGACTCTGAACAACATTCGTTAAAGAAACCTTGTGGTTTAAATTGGACAGCATGAATATGGACGACGTGTGGTTTCAACAGGGCGGCGCGCATGACACAATCGATTTTTTGCACCAACGGTTTTCAGACCAAATCATCTCAAGATATTCTGGTGTCAACTGGTCACCAAGATCATGTGAAATAACGCCGTGCAGTTCCTTTCTTTGGAATTTTCAGACATCTTGGATGTATGGAAATAAATTAGAAATAATTTTGAGTTCAAGGCCGAGATCTAACGGGGCATTGGTGAGATACGACAACATCTTTGTCGAACAGTCATCGAAAATTTCAAGAGAGACCTGGCGCGAGGACTGTTTTGCCGAATATTTTGTTCCATACCTAATCGGAACGTGTCTACTTTACAATCCAATTAAAATATTACAATTCACTCAAAAATTACGTGCTTTTATTTTTAAATGAAATACTGTACTCTTATTGATACACCCTTTATATACGGGGACATATAACATAGTATCAGGATAGTGGCCAATGGTATACGAAACTACCGTGGCCAAAGTGACAGTAGTATTCAACTGTAACACTGTTTCGACGAAAACACTATGGTGGGAACTCTACAAATCTAACAATTGCGAAACACTTTATAACGTCACTCGTTCATATCATTTTGTCTATTCTATAAACTACATTTTGATAGGCGGGCATAGCAGATTTTTTCCAATTTTATGGAATCCCGCGGATTTTACTTTTTCTGTACTTTATGACTGTTGAGCACAATACTCAAAAAGCAGAGGCGTTTTGTTATACTGTAGTTGTCCATCTTCAATAAGACCGTACGTTCACTTACAATGTTTTTGACAAATTGCATACAGATATCCCAACTTTTGTGACCGGGAAAATGGTCACATCGATTAGCAGACAGAGAGATGAGTAGACAGATGGATCCATATGTCTAGATGGATTCCGAACTTGATAATGATTAAGAATATATACACACAAGTCAAAAACCCAACTTTTTTTTCTTAAAAGCAGAGGTGTTCTCAGTTCATGCTGTACTGTGGACAAGTCGTTTGAAGGATTTGGCTCATTTCTAATTCGAATTTTCAAGAAGGAACTTCTACTGTTTGTACGAAATTTGAAGCCGATATCTTAATTTTTGCAGACATGAGACACTATAAAAACGTATATACGAATAGACAGACATGCTTGAATCGATTCTATATTTGATGCTGATCAAGAATATATATACTTTTTGGGGTCTTCAAGTTTTCCTTCTTGGCATTACAAAATGAATATATCCTTCACCTTCGGTGGTGGATATAAAATCTATTTCAGTAAACTTTGTTGTCACTAAACCGGATTTAAATGAATTCACAGAATAACGAAATAAAACCCTACATATTTACTAATGAGACATTTCATGTTAACGCTTTTGCTAACGTGAAACTGAAAATCCATTACATTTTTCCGTATCAATCAAATAATTTTCATTAAATTTTCTTTTCTCACGATGTCGGCCTCAACGGTTGTACTCAAAGAAGCCAACAACAATAAATTAACTTCTTTTTAAACATTAATTGAATATCGATTCTTCGATGTTCTTGTTGACAGAATAGTGGAAGCGGAAATAAAAAAAATTGGGAAGCTGTGAAACAAATTTTCATTTCGAACATTTTCTCTGTAAGAGTATGAAAGTGATTTACAACAATTTCAGGCAAGAAATTGAAGTGAAATTATCTGAAAGATAAAAATTATTTTATAGGTATTTACGCAAAATTAAATTCTTTTTAATATGAAATGAATTTAAAATAAGTCAGAAAACTATATTCGGCTGTGTTGAATCCTCTATACCCACCAATTTTATCTTCAAAAATAACTCGAAAAAACTAAATTTCCATATGCTACAACATTGCGTAGGCGTCGCAAATTTTTTCCATGTTTATGGAATACTGCAGAAATTTTTATTGTTTAGTTTATAAGGAGTGAACAAAACACACCGAAAGCAGAGGTGCTTTCAGCTTATATTTTACTGTGCATGTCCTTTGACCGGTTTGGCCCAATTTTTGTACCTAAGGCGTGTGCAAGAACTCTCAAGGTTTCTGTCAAATTTGAAGACGATGTCTTCACTTTTGCGGCCAGAAAAGTGTTTACCATAAGCACTACACAGGCTGACACATGGACATGCTTAAATCGATTCTAAATTTAATGCCGATCAAATCAAATGCCAAAATGAATATATTCCTCACCTTCAGTGGTAGATGTAAAAAAAACAAAAAGAACATCTGAGACATAATAACCTAATCAACGGTAAATTTATTTCCAGGACACTAGCCACGTCCTCATTAAATTCAAATTTCGTAAGGACTCGGAAAAATTTTCAAGCATCGTTTACTCTAGTTGCCCATCAGCACTTGTTGGTTTCCTTTCTTCCCTCGTAAGGAAATAAGCCGTCCTTTTGTGAACTTCCAAGAGATTAATTGAAAGTTTAAATGTCAAAAGCCTACAAAACATTCTACGCATTCCCTGCTAAACCAATAAAAACAACATTAAGTAACACAAAATACGAAGATGCTTTTAATTTTTAAACTAGATTTCTTGAAACGAACCGCTGGAAAGCCCTGAATATAAACCCCAGCTATAGAAAACCTATTACAACTTCATATATTATTTTCTATTGACCATTTTCTTTTTTTGTTTTATAAATAGAAGTCCAAATTTAAACAATATATACGGAAAAAAAAAATATATAATTTTAGACGAATAGACATTAGACATTAGACAACAGACGGCGAATAGATATTTTAAATCTCTTGAAATATTATTAAATCTATGGAATCAGGATTTGATTGTTCATTTCACTTACGCAACCAACACTTCTTTTGAAAAGTACATATATATGGGCTGTATAGTTAACTAAAACTATTTCGTTCAGAAAATTATCAAACGTGATTGCCCAACTAATATAACTGGCGAAACCGATCGGCCTGTCGACACAAAGGAAGCTTACTATTTATAACCGTTTCAGTTTTTTCAAATTTTTTGACCACTCTTCAAATTGTTGTCACATTTTCGCACTTGTTGCACTTTCTCGACGGTAAATTCCGTGAAGTTTGCGAGCGGTCGCAGTGTAACTTCCCCATTTTTGTAATGGGTTTTCAAAATTGTAACACGTAGGTAAGTTTAGGTGACAGCTGTCGGATTTCAGAGTTGCTCTTGCATGGATAAAATTTAAATAATGCACTCTTATTGAGACACCCTTTATATTAAAACAATTGTGAAGTCAAACAAAACTGGCGTTCTTTTGCACCAAACGGGTATAATTGTTGTAAAAAATGTCCCGGTAAAAATGAAGTCAAAGAAGTGATTCTTCATTGCATAATTTATGTGTTTCGAAAGAAAAACATAATTAATCGTAAATTTCTTTCTGCTGCCGAGCTAACAATAGATAAAAAGAAGCATTAAAAAATTATTTTATATTTTTCTCATTTTATTTGAATTTTGTCGTTTTTCAATTAAAATGAAGTGACGCGAAAATACACATAAAAAATAATAATACTACAGGAAGCAATAATAAGAGAGATAAATATTAGCAAAACAAAATTTTGAAATAAACGTTGACTTTGTTAAGACTTATTTCATATTCACACTGCGCCCTTTCCTCTTTAAGACGGGATCGTTTGCTCACAGAAATAAACCAACCATCGCCAACTAAAGAATTATTTGGAAAATTCAAGAATTTTGATTTCCATTATTGGAGATTTTTTTACCCATACGTTGTAACAAATTTGATGTTGGTACGAAGGGAAGCACAGAAAACGGGAGCATTAATCCTAAAGAGATGTTAAATAAATTCATTGCTTCAAACAAGTGCATGTATCAGTGGAAACATTTCCATATAAGAGTCTTTCATAAAGAAAGAAAGAAAAATCATTGAGTAAATTCGATTTGTCAAACAAGAAATACATGAAATCGCTTGCATTCGAATACGAAAAAACAAACAACAACAAATTTGACAACACATGAAAACAAGAAAAAAGGGATGATAGTGAAAGTAAGTAATTGAACAAAAATCCGAAACATATAAATTCGTTAGAAGCTAAAAGTTCTCTATTTTTAATGTAGTACATTAATGCGCCAAAAACAGCAGAACAGAAGCATGAGATAAGAGGAACATATCTTAATACAAACAAAGGACTCAAGAAGAATAAACACCAACAAATTTAGTAAATGAGCTAATTAAGAAAACGCACTAAATCGATTAACGGAACATAAGGGAATTGCAACGAACGAATGTGAAATAGGTTCGTGTAAAGCGCTAACATCTGAATTTCATTAGATGATTTTGTTCGGAAATTGTTGGTGCAATAAAGCAATTGTTTCACGTGCGGTGTGACAGGGAGTGCCGTCCTGCTGAAACCGTATGTTGTCCGGACTCATGCTATCCAGTTGAGGTCACGAGAATTCCGTTATTACGTTCCTGTAACGAATGCCGTTCGCAGTTACTGTAGTTCTACCCTTATTTTCAGAAAAGTAAGTCCCAGTCACGCCGTTGAACCAAAATCCGTACTAGACAATTGTTCATTGTGGGCGTATTTGTTTCCCATCGAGCGCATGAGAATTTTCCCAGTTCCGAATTCGACAGTTTTATTTATTTACGAAGGAAATCAGATGGAAATGCGCCTCATCGATGAAGATGATATTTTTTCGAAAAATCAGCCTGCACTTGGGTAATGGGTGTTCAATTATAACGCGTTGTTCTTTCGTGTACTGTTTCATTTTTAATAATCGGTAATCAAATTTCAGAGTTGTCCTATACATGAAAAAAAATCACATCAACCGCTAAATCGAATGCCTGTGGTAGGAAGACAAGACACCGTGTTTGAATCGCTGCTCAAAAAAAAAAAAAAAAAATTAGCAAATTATCAAAAAAGGTAAGTAAATGTCATTCTTTTGCATAACGTTCGTCAATACATTCGTACGGCAAAAGAGCTTCAAGGGGCATTGAAGCACTGAACTGGGAAGTTCTAGCCGATGCGGCTTACTCAGTAAACTCAGGTTTGCAGGTTACCACTTATTTATATCGATGGGATGTTTACTAACCAATGCTTTACTTCTTACGAAAATGTACAAAAAGAACTCGACGATTGGTTTGCTTCAAAAGAACAACAGTTTTCCTTTTTTTTGACATGTGCGTACACCACTGGGTTTTTTAAAAATAAATGCCCTATTTACAAAGAAACGTAAGGTATATCTGGAGCGACTAGTATATCGTTCTACTAAAGAAAGCCTGATAATAATAATAAACGGAAGTGAGCTTTAGTATCCACTTCCATGCAGTTTTATTGCCGTACTTGAATTAGTTATGATAAAGATTTAATTTAATAATTTAAGATTTAATATAAATGAAGCAATTATCGCATGTCTTCTGCGTTAAAGAAGTTTCCGGCTCGATCTGAAAATCATCGCTATCGGCTAAGGAGGTGTTTGCTGGTGAACAAAAACCGCATGTCCTTCAGCTATTCAAAAGCAAGCATTCTACTCTGAAAGGAAACATAAATTCGTCAGTGATTAAATTTTCCCATGTTTTAAGTATGACTGACTTCAATTAGATTAGAACGATATGGCACATACACATTGCGGTTTCACATAAGCTTTTCTTTTATACAAGGTTAAATATAAATATAAACTTGAATAAAAATAAGAATAAAGTAATAAAAAGTTCGAAGGAAAGATGATCAACTCTAATCATTTAATAATTGAAGTTGAAATAATGCCAACTATTTAGAAACTGCATATATGCCAGCTATAGAGGAATATTTTTTGTAAGGGGATCACAAGAAACTTTAACCCAAGTTATAAGCGTTTTTTCTTTTTTTTTTTTTTTTAATACATAAAAATTGATTACGAGCTTTTTTTATCAGTGATATGTAGAAGTTTCTTTGCCACATATAAGCATATAAGTCAGATGGGATTTTCCTTATTGCTATTTGACCCTTGCTGTACGATACTGTGAAGTTAAGCGCGAGTTTGGATCTATGCAGCATTACCAACCAAACAATTATGATAGAATCAAGTGCCATTTCCACTGGCCTTAATATTTAGTATGTTTTTAAATTGTTAGCATTCTTCCCTAAACGACTTTAAACGATTCTACCCTTAGCGTACCGCTATAGCCCTATCATTTCTGTCGCCTGAGATTAAACAAGAACGAGAGGCTTGATGTACCTGTTCTTATAAAACATTAAATGTATTGAGTGTATCCAGACAAAGACAGCAGTATTTCAAAATCTGTTTATGTTTAAAAGTTTCTTTGAGAAATGTAAAGAAGGCAAAAATGTTGTGACGAAAGAAAAAAAAGTAGTGAGTATAGCGAAATTTGATTTTATTAAAACTTTTGTGAGGAAACGTGAATAAAAAAGAAAAGGAAACATTGTGGTGTATGTTTGAATTACATTTAAGCTTCTCATCATTCACGACAATGCTTAACTGGCGGTGTAGACACTTACATAGAAAATGCAATTCTGTTCAATAATGTAGCGAGCTGTACGAAAGTGTATGTGATTGGACGAGTGTGTCTTGATGCTTGTATAGTTCACTTAAAGTACGTGAAAATCGGATTTAATGCGTGACTAGAAAAATTTGAATATCAAATGTTTTTGAATTTATTTTTTTCTTTTACTTTCTTTCTTACTTTCTTTCTTCACTTCCTTTAGTTACTGGTATTTACCGTGAAGTAACTATGAAAATCGAATCGAACTGAATGAGCGTTTTAAAATGTCTGGGAAATGTTAAATGCGAAGTAAAAAGTTTTCTTCTTTTTGGTTTTTTGTTTTTTCGCTAAACACTTCAATAGAACATGAAGGCTGTGTTTTTTGCGTGAGTACTTTCTACCGCAAAATATTAAACTAAACAAAAAACGTTTCAAGGAAACAGGTGGAGGAAATTACTATACAGAGGATATACTAAGGCAGAGAGGAAAAGCTTTCAAGTGAGTTCATTTTGCCCTTTAACTTAATTTTTCTTTTCTTTTTTAAGACGAACAAATCAAAATTAAATACTTTCTGTTTCTCTTTTTTTTAAGTTAAATTTCCATAATTTATTTTTTTAGTGCTCTTATCGCTTTCCATTAGTTTTCAAACTATTATTTCATTTTCGTGTTAGTACAAACCTGTTGCCAAGGCTACGTCGGCATTATTTTCCATTTTTTTTTTGCTTTTTTTTCACGTTCTTGGTTGGCTTAACTATTTCTCCTTACACTTATGCCATAACATGTGTATTTGCGTGTGTATTTGTTTGTGTGTATGTATTTTATATTAACTGAATAAATCACTGGTAGAAACTATTTTGGTAACATGTTGCCTCCTTTTTCTGAGCACTTTGCTTTGCCGTAAAGGCGTTGAGGAAATTTATTATGTTTCCTCGTTTTCCAAGTCTATACATAAGAACGTAGCTTTAGTTTACCAGAGAATATGATGTATAATTTTATTTTGGCAGCCTAAAAATAGGCCATAAAAATGCATTCTGAGCATTATATAAAGAAATTCTATTTGAATGTCAGACTCTGTATGAAAGCAAATAAATTTTCTTTTTATTCTAAACGGATTTCGTTAGTCTTTAAACAATTGAGGAAAAATTTCTTCACCTTTGAATTAATGAAATTCATTGTAAATAAATTATTGTTGATTAAAATCAAGAGAATTACGGCAAAACAAAATTTTAAATTCTCTAAAGTGTTGCTAACAAAAATTTTCTTCTTTCAAAATTTTTTGCTTTCAAAATAACGTTTAATGTTACACTTAACTTTTTTTTTAAAGATTATTAATACATTAGTTATCTAGAGGTTTTTTGCTTTTGCTTTTATAAACTTTTAAAATAGGTTTTGATTTCTCCGACACCGAAAACGCTCAACAATGGTTTTCATTCAGAATACTAACACACAATTATTGTACGTTTATCTGTTTCAAAAAATCTACTCCATTATACTCCTATTTTACGTTTCGATACAAACTTATATTTATAGGCTCTGTTGGGTTTTCGTAATTTAGTTCATGTGTAAATATTTCCTTTATTTAGGTGGCATTTTTTAAATTCATAGATTTTAAAAATAAAAAATACATATGCAATGTAACGTACGCGTATTGGTTTACTAAATTAAGTTCGTTTATTTCATCGTTTTATTTTACCGCACAATAAATTTCGTTTTTCAACGCTTGTATCGTTCATTAGTTGAGTCATTGTTAAGGTACATTTTTGACAATTTTTAAGATGAATATTTTCGACTAACAAAAGCATGCTTTACGAAAGCAGTGTTTTTTATTTCTTTAATTTATTTGAAGGCAGAAATGCTGGCGATACTCAGCAAGTATTAAAGGAAATTTATAGGGAACACATTTCCAGCTAATCGTCATTTAAGTTCTTCGAATTATTCGAGTCATTCAAGTGAAATATGTTGCAAACTCTTCTAGAAATAATAATTTTAGGCTTCAGTACAGTAAGAAGTTACCGAACATTCGAGAAAAACTTGAACAAAGAATTGCTAGATATATCCGATGAGAAAGGCCGTATTAAACCCTTATACGAATAGCGAAAATGCGAAAACGGACGAATTTAATAATGCTGGGAATATTTACGAAAAGAAGTGAGTTTCGTGTTATACATTTGAAGTCTAGAAATCTTGGACAAAATAATAATTCTTATATTCGCCACAGAAGGATGGGGATATATTCAATTTGTATATATATTTTTGATCAACATCAAATTAGAGTTGATTCAAGCATTCCCGTCTGTCCGTCTGTCCATCTGACCGTCCGTCTGTGTAGTATGTATGGTACACATACTCTTGGCCGCAAAAATGAAGATAGGGGTTCGAATTTCGCAGAAACATTAGAAGGTTTTGCGTGCAGCTTTGTATTGCAAATAAGCCAAATCGGTCAAAGGGGGCACCTGCAGTACAACCTAAATTGAGAACCTCTATGCTTTTAAGAATAAAAAAAGTTGAGTTTTTTCTTATTACTCATAAATCATAGCAGACAGATCTATAAAAACTTCCACATTTATCAATCTAGCTATCCTCTAGCATCGGTCCAAAAATCGACTTCGCCCGCTCGATATAATAGACTTTTGGAATCAATTTTTTTTTGCACACGTTTGTCACATTAAAAAAAAAGCTTTAGAAGCCCCATAAAGTACAAATACCGTCGATCAATGTCAAGCATTCGTCTACTCATGCTTGCGATAACCATTTTCCCAGTTGCATGTTTGCATGAAATTCGAAACATTGAAAGTTCTTTCACATACGTTGGTGTCGAAAATCGGCCAAATCAGTCATACACCAGGCCTACAGTATAAAATAGGCTGAAAACATATCGGCTTTCTGAGTGTTATGCTACTCATAGACTGCACAATAAACATTTCCACGTTGTTTTATAGATTTCGAAAAAGCACCCACCTATTAAAATGTAGCTTGTTTGACTTTTTTTTTAAGATACAGATGGTGGGTACAAAAGATTTGGCGTAGCCGAATATGATTTAATTCCTCGATAATATATAAATTGTTACTTCAAAGTTATAGTAGAAGCTTTTTAATTTCGAGAAGGAAAGGTTTGCAAGAAGGAAATGTCCAATGGTTGCCCTCTATTACATCAAACGAGTTAAAAGAAAAACGATGATATATTGTGATTATGTATTCTGAGGTATATCGAAAATTAACCGTTCGCATCATTTAAATTAATTGTAAAGGAACTTGATTTGCCTGCAAGCGAACTTACAATCGGTAAATATTTGTTTATTAATTTGTTTCATATATATGAGAATAAACTTACAGCATATGATTGATGACATGGAGTAACTTGGGTCATATGTGTCCTTGTTACCATTTTTACCTATTATTTAATTTTCGTTTCTTCTTTATGACCAATCGCTCAAGGGATGTCCACTATAGGAGTATACATACGTTGACAGTTACGGAGCAAGAAATGGCGAACAAGAATAGAATGCGACTGGAGCCTGCAATCGATAAGTGTTATGGCTTCATCGCTAGAGCATTCACTGTGACAAAGACCACACTAAACTGGCAATTAAACTCGGGTATGATGGCTTAATTGTCATGCCCCTTGTCTATAATTCTAGCCTATGTGGCAGCCTAATTAGTTTCTTAAAGAGAATTCGTATGAATTGCAGGAAAGATTTCAAATTCAGGCCAACTTACGCGCTACATTTACCGTACAAATAGATAACAAGCATTTGAAACATAATATTTAATAGACAAAAGAATTAAAATAATAATAAAACAAAATATGACGAAAATAAAATAACTATCGGTGATCTGCTGTCATCATCAATTGTGATCTTTGGCAGAACCAAGTCTTACCTTACAGTCAATACACACACGCAGCTGGAAGGATCAAGTGTTAACGTTGATTCTGCTTTGACAACTTAATAATTTTTGTAATGTTTTAATCGAATATTTCGATTTTATCATTTTTTTATGTAATCTTTTTTTATACGTCTCATAATGCTTTATTTATTCTAATTTCTTTAATTTTTTGTTATTCTTTGTTAATAATTCTTTAAAAGAATGTGTAGCTTTATCTCTTTCTAATAATAAAAAAAAGAAAAAGCATTGTATTTTCTCAAATTTCATGAAATACAGAACAGAATGACACAAGTATGTAGCTACCGTACGCTGCGTGCGAAAGGTTTTTCAAATGGATCTTCCCTCAAAGATAATGATCGAAAATAAACCAAATAAACAAACCAAAGCAGAATGAAGACAAGTGAGAAAATCATATCTGGCTGTGCTGAGTCTTGTATACCTACCACCGTCGCCTTAAAAAAGGGAAAACAGCTACATTTTAATAGGTAGGCGTGGAATATTTGTTCAATTTTTATGGAATACGGCGGAAATCCTTATTTTGCAGTCCATGAGCATTGAGCAAAACTACCAGAAAACGGGCGGGTTTTCACCTTATTTTATTTTGTAGGCGTGGTTCACCGATTTGGCCCATTTTCATGTGAAAGAACTTCTACTGTTTCTATCAAATTTGAAACGGATATCTTCATTTTTACGGGCACTAGAATGTTTACCACAGACATTACAAAGATAAGGCGTAAGGACGAACAGATGGACAGACAGATACATTTAGGTAGATTCCGAATTTCATGCTGATCACGAATATAAACACTTCATATGGTTTCTGAAGCACCTTTCTTAATGTTATAAATGTTTTCACAAAAAAACTAAGTCTTATTATTGTAATATATCGAGTGGGCGTGCATTTTGGTACCTATAGTAGAGGATAGCTAGGTCGATAAATGTGGAAATTGTTATAGATCTGTCTACTTTGGCTTATGAGTAATGAGCAAAAAAACCAATGTTTTTTGTCCTCGAAAGGAGAGGTGTTCTCGCTCTACGTTCAATTGTAGGTGTGTTCTTTGACCGATGTGGCGCATTTTCGATACTAAACTGCGTGCAAAGACTTGCAACGTTCCAGCCAAAGTTGAAGCCGATATCTTCATTTTGCGGCCAGCAGAATGGTTATCACAGACATTACACGGATGGGCAGACGGACATAGTTTAATCGATTCTAAATTTACTTCTGATTAAGAATATATATTTATTTTGTGGGGTCTCTGTCTCTGAAGTTGCCTTCCATGCATTACAAATAAAATAACAAAATGAATATACACTTCACATTCGGTGGTGGGTACAAGAAAAAAAGAACGAATGAATAAATTTGTTACATGATAATGCCATCTTTAATTAACTATAAAAAGGAGTGAAGGCACCACCATCCAACTGAAGTGAGATTTGGACTTCTCTTAAAACTTGGCGGCTTGAACTCTCCTCGAATGTTCAAAGGTTATTAAAAATAAAAAAAATGGTATGGGGCATATGTGTGTTAAGTTTCTGGAAATCTTCTTCTTTGTACAATCGGTACATACAATGACTTCTAAATCTCTCTGTTATTTTTATTTCAAAAGAAAAGTTTTTGTACCCACCACAAAGTATATATATTCTTGATCAGCATCAAATTTAGAATCGATTTAAGCATTTTCGTCTGTCGGTCTGCCTGTCTGCCCGTCTGTCTGTGTAACGTCTTTGGTAAACATTCTCCTGGTCGCAAAAATGAAGCTATCGTCTTCAAATTTGGCAGAAACATTGGAAATTCTTTCATTGCCATGCCCACCTATTACAATTTATTTTTTCCCTATTTTTGTAAGATAATGGTGGTGGGTATAAAAGATCCGGCACAGCCGAATATAACTTTCTTACTTCTTTACTCTGTATATCCTTAAGTTCCGTTTATGAGTGAAATAACTTTATATTCTTCAAAGTGAAAAGTCAAAAATTTGTAAGTGATCTGCAAAGATTCATTTTCAAAAAACTTTTCGATTTGACGAAACTACAATTTTTTGAGTACAGTTGTGGTTGTACATAAAAACTTTGACAACTTTAAAGTTGTTTATGTAAAGCAAAATATAATTCTTTTGTGCAACTTGTTCATCTTGTTGTTGTTGGTCCTTTACTGGCTTCATAAAAGCGAAACAATAGATTAAACTGCCATTTACACTTTTACGAAACATGCGTTAAGATTTATCTCCCGTTCTAATCCTTCGTTTATCACCCGATCTGTGCCTTCTTGGAAATTATTTACTCAAATATGTAAGCAAAATATAGGAAACTATTTAACAAAACAAGAACAACCACAAAAATCTTTTCAAGGCAATGAAAGGAAAAGCAAAACAAAATGAGTAGAAAAAAAGTTAATTAAAATTCTAGGATTATCAACATACAGTTAACAACTTTGCAGTTATTACACAAACTATCTTCACTTATGCACTTATAATGATGATGATGATGATAATAATAATGATGATACAGAGAAACGATATAAAAGTTGTACATGACGGATGCTTGTCATGGGGTTATGTTTAGAAAAGTTGTCTATCTTTCAATATTATTTGCTTTTATATGTGGGAGTGAATTGATTACCAGAGGATAAAACATTTTAAATAACGAAGTGGAGGTTATTAAACATCAAAGGGGTGGCAGAGCAAATGAACGAACACACTAGAGAGATAACCTGATTAGAAAGAAGGGATATAGAAATGAGCATTCGTACGCTTGTTCTCATAAGTTTGGAAAGCAGAATAATAATAACAACAACAAAAAACAAAGAAGAAAGCTAAATTCTGTGCCGAATCCTTTATACCCACCACCTTCATCGTCAAAAAAATGTCGAAAAAATTACTGGTGTGAAGTTAGCCCCCCACTTGTCTGGCCCCCCTTTTTCTCTGCTAAAAAAGGGGTTAACTTCACACTTGGTACGTGTCTTTGCTAAGGCAATTGATAATAAAGCGGCATAGAAAAATAAACAAAATACGTACGAAAACTAAACAAAAATAGAAAATATAAACATAAATGAAAAACAAACTCATGTCTTATGCCATAAAAAATATGAAAAAGTATTATTGTTACTATTCATCATGAACAGTGCGCTTGTAGTTTGACAAAAATTAGAATGTACAAGCCATGTTATAAAACATTTTTAAAAAATAATTACTCTCCAGATTTTTGATATATGTTAAAGGGTTCCAAATGCTATCAGAAAAACCTAACTTCATGATCCAAAGTAGGGGACATCATAGTGAAAAGTGTCAATATGTACTATTTCCCATACGTTTATGTGTTCAGCATAAATGTTAAAGCTTTCTAAGTAAGCAGCGCTTTTATTTATAGCTAAACAACGTTGTGCTAAACGATTTGACGCAATGTAACGACGAGTTCAAAAGATTATGGAATTCTTACCACATGGACTTCATATTTCATCAAAAACATCTGTGACGGACAACGAAAGAATGCGGTGGGTAACGCTGGACAATGCTTCAAATAAAATTTATTTCATACAATTTTTGGTTTTTCTTTTTTGTTGACAATCAAAACTGCTAGAGCTTTTGAAATTTAATTACAGACGCATTAGAAGATGATTGCTCTATTCCTTAAGAAAAAAAATGAATGATAGTAATTGATATGCCAATCGACGACATCTTATCAATCATTACAATCATTGCCGGAGTTTATTTGCATTACGAACCATGCTACAAAAAACGATTGTTCTTGCTTACAAGTCCTTTTGTTCTACTCTCGCGCATGCTTTTTTTACGAAAATCAATTTAGCGATAGAAAAATTTATTGATTTCTATTTCTATTCTCTTCTACCTCTAACACCAAATATGCATGCGTGCGAATCGACTACGCTAGCCCACGCTCATTTAAGTGTATCAATTACGCCATCGCAAACATTGTTGCCGAATTTGTATTTTCATGTTTCCTAATGTACTTTTACTAGAGAAAAAGGAAAAGAAAATAACGATTAGAAATATGTAAGGGTTGCCTGCTTACTTTAATTGCTAATACATAATATAATATACATATGTATAAGCAATGTTTATGAAGAAAGTTTATACACTTTTATGCTGACCTGTAAACATGACTTTTTTCGCTATATAAGAAATGTGTTTTATTATATATAGGTATTGTATATATTCTATTTTCTTAGAAAAAATATAAAACTGCACAGGTATGCGCCCTTAAAACAGATGCTGCAATTCTTAGATTTTAAAGAACATTTACGAAGCAAGATTAGAATTTTGATATTATGAAACAATATTATTTATTATTATAATTTATTATATATATAATTATTTTAAGCGACATTAGAATTTTATTTTAACCGGTTTTGTTTCTTTTATTTATATTATTTTATCTTACACTCTTAAGTTATATAAAATAAATGATCTATGCATGCACCTACTTTAAATTCTATAATGATTCTAACGACGCGGGTTTCACACTGACTGTTGCTTGTAAAAAGAAATCTCACTTACGCGGGTTTCACGATGACTGCTGTTTGCAAAAAGGCAGCTGATTGACGCGGGTTCCTGTAGAAGCTGATTGACGAGGGTTTCTGTAGAAGAACACGGAAATTATTTATAGCAGCAGCCATGGGTGAGTCTTTAAAACTATTGAGGAGACCTATTGAGGAGACCTATTGAGGAAAGCTATTGAGGAAGTTTAAGCCTGCCCCCAGGAGAGTCTCAGTAAGGAGGACTACCAGTCTGCTTCACACTGATCCCTCAAGTGAGTATTCGAAAATCTTCGCTTGATTCAAGGGAATCCTGCGAGTGAAGGACTAGCAGTCTGCTCCACTCGGAGTACTCCCATGAATACTGTAAAGTTGTAAGAATATTAATTTTCGCTGGGTTTTTATACCTTTTTGTGGCTGCGCTGCTTGACAAAGTCAATACAATGCGCGTAAATTACATTTGCATGAATGCACTAACACAAATGTAGAACTGTGGCGTGATCATTCGCTTTATGCATGGTGTGACATCTGCGTATGCACACATGCACACCATACATATTGTGGCGTGAGGTTTATACAGTTATACAGATGTTTGCTTTTGGTATCTTAAAGAGAATTGCTTTTCTATACAAAAACATGAGAATTAATGATCTTAATCGTTAATCCTTAAATGTAGATGATTTAACATGAATTATGTGTCAAATAATAGTGATAATCAAAAATGAAGAAAGTGTTTTAAGCAATAATAATAGGTAAATATATTTTATCATTAGGAATGAGAAATATAAAACTAAGCGTAAGAAAGAAAACAGATAATAATAAATAGAAGAAAAACAACAGAATGACAAATAAAGATGATAAATGCTCGTAACGAGGCGAATGCTTCGTTACAGGGTATATTTCATTGTGTCATTTGGTTTGTAACTATGAAAAGGAAACTTTGGAGAACCCATAAAGTATATATATTCTTGATCAGCATCAAATTTAGAATCGATTTAAGCATGTCCGTCTGTCCATGTGACCGTCTGTATGTTGTCTGTGGTAAACATTCTCCTGGTCGCATAAGTGAAGATATTGGCTTGAAATTTGGCAGAAACTTTGGAAGTTCTTCCACATATGTTGCTGTTGAAAACGGGCCAAATCTATCACAGGCCACGCCTACAATATAGGTTAAAAGCACGTCTATTTTTTGTCTTTTGCTCTGGCTGTTTTTCACGGTATTCCATGGCAGGCTGCGATCCACGGTGTTCCATAAAAATAGAGAAATCTGCCACTCTCACATATTAAAATTTAGTTTTTCCCCCTTTTTTAAGATGACAGGGGTGGATATAAAAGATTCGGCACAACCGAATATAGTTTTTTTACTTGTTGAAACTTACTTTCACTAGATAATAATTTCAGTGTAAGTATAAAGAAGTGTGACGTGAAACTTTATTCGGCGAACAGGCTGTTTGGTTCAAAATATTAGCTGAAATATTGGCCTGAGGTTGCCAAGCAAAAGAGGATTCCCTTGAAAAAAAAAGATATTGAAATCATTAAAACTGTGCGAATGGATTAATGAATTCCAAATTATCCGCTTTAGATCGATTTTTCAACGCATTTATTTTCATTTTGTTATTCTGTCTGCATCCAAAATGAATCTTCAGAGATCCCGCAAAATATACGTATTGTTGATTAACAACAAATTTAGAATCGATTTAAGCGTATCCTTCTGTGCGTTTATCCGTCTGTAGGCAGGTTGGTGTTGGAAGGGTTCAACCCTTTGTATTGTAGGACACCTGGACCATACCGAGAAGACATACCCTGGACTAGGACTTGAGCATGCTTTTTTCGAATTGGAAAAATTCTGTTCCTTGCAATATTCTTCATCAGTATCAAATCTACCTATCTGTCTGTCCCTCTGTCCGCTTATCTGTGCCATGTTTGTGATAACTATTTTCCCGTTGGGAAAAATTAAGATGTCTGGATCAAATTTGGCAAAATCATTGCAACTTGTAACCAAGTTGATATTGAAAATGGGCCCAACACGCCAACATTATCATAGCAATCGAAAACACCGCTGTTTTGTGGGTGCTTCGCTCACTACTCGCAGACTTAACAATAAGAATGTCTATGAAAATGAAAAAAAACTGGCACGCCTACCCAGTATTACATAGTACTGGGATTTCAATTTCACAACCTTTTTTTTAAGATAAAGATGATGGGTATAAAAGATTCGGCATAGCCGAATATAATTTTTTTACTTTTTCTTCTTTTGTTACCAATGTTTTCCTTAATAAACGATGTTGATAGCTTATCAAAGCGTGCAACTTTTCAATTACATTATTGATTTGCTTTAAAAGGTTTTCCTCACTTTGAAGTCTGACGATTTATCAACATTTTCAGTGATAAGTTTATACCTAAAAGTTGCTTTAAATTAAATGAAATTCTCGGATCCATTAAAAAAAATATCTTTATCGATAGCAAAAACCAAAAAAATGGACATGAACGCAATAAACATTGAGAATTATTAAGAAAAAAAATTTTTAAATTATCGCCGTCGTTCTAATCTACAGTTCATTTCATGCAAAAGTTAATTAACTTTTATTATATCGAATTGAACGCAGCTGTGAGCTAAGGATTCCTGAAGCTTTTTAACAGAATGCACTTAATTTAATGAAAGAAATTAAACTTAACATGTTTGTTAAAAATTCTTTCAAAAAGATTTATTGCTAGCGTCTTCCCCACTTAATACCATTTTCGTTACAAGTTATTCAACTTTCAAAATACTCATGTGTTTTTTTTTTCTTAACCATCAAAATAACTGAACAAACAGCAATCCTTTCTCAGCTACAGCAATCACGTTTATTCAATAAAATGCATTGGTTTTAACCAGGATTTCAAAAAAATAAAAAACCAACAACTGTTGTTTCTGTTTCTCTTTTTTAATACAATTTTCCCATCTTTCCGAGTTTTTCTTCTTTCTTCGTCACACATTGCACGGTTTTTTCTTTTTATTTTTATTTTATTATTATTGTTCTTATGTTTTTCATTTATTTTCAATTCGTTTGGTGTTTTGCCATTTGTAATGTGCCAAATATATGTAGCGATTGACGTACATACATACATATGTTGTGCCTTATGAATCCACATTAACGCCCTTCATTCATAGATATGTACATCTTACTATTGGCTATTACAGATCGTGAAGTTGAACATGGAATTGAACACGTTTTACATTATATTGAATTACTTACGTTGAATAGAATAGATTTGAATTTTGTTATTATGTTTTATATAGCGTTCGTCTTGATCATTGCAAACATAATTGCATCATAAACACACCATTATAATATACACAAGTTTCATAATAAAACTAATATTTTGAGTCCGATTAAGTTCTTATTTCATGTCAATTTAGATCCATTTAAAAAAAATTGAACTGTTAACCTCCATAAGCAGACACAATAGAAATAGAAAAAACTGAAAAACGGATTAGATTCATTGTATAATATAAGGTGAATCTTCTATTTTTCATCCCCATTAGAATAAGCAAGAAAAAAATTATGTTAACCTTGTGTCGAATCTATTAATACCCACTATATATATGAGTTGATTGACTGAAAGATAGGGCGATTATTCCTTCACTCTAACTTCGGAGACCCCACAAAGTATATATATCCTTGATCAGCATCAAATTTAGAATCGATGTAAGCATGTTTGCCAGTCCGTTTCTCCGTCTGTCCGTCTGTCCGTCAGTGTAATGTCTGCGGTAAACATTCTCCTGGCTGCAAAAATTAAGACATCGGCTTCAAATTTGGTAGAAACGTTGGAAGTTCTTTCAAATATGTTGTTATTGAAAATGGGACAAATCGACCGCAGCCCTAGCCTACAATATAAACTGAAAGCACGTTTTCTTTCTGTTTTATACGGTATTTCATAAAAGTAAAAAATCTGCCACGTCCGCCTTTTAGAATATAGCTTTTTCTCCTTTCTTTAAGATAAAACTGGTGGTTATAAAAGCCGAATACAATTTTCTTGCTTGTTATTTTCCATTTCTTATCAAATAGAAATTTAAATTTTTAAATGAAAACTATACGATACAATCAATAAGAGGCAGATAAATAAAAAAATACAATCGGATGAAAATTGAAAGCGCGAATAAAAACGCTTAAATCGAACAATAGCAATGGTTTAAAAGAACTTTTAAGATTTCACTTTTCAATTTTAAAGTCATAGTTCTCTTACTTCTAGTCTGCTCTGTCTCCACCAATCAATTCGATTAAAGACTCTGAACATTTCTATAGGCGAGGAATGGTTGTGTGTAAAATTCGTTTCAATTCTGAAGACATGTTTGTTTTCCTTCTAGTATGCTCTATCTTCACTATTAAATTAAAGACTCTGAACACTTACATGGGCGAGGCGTGATTGTGTGTAAAATTTTTTTCATCGTCAATTGATTTTTATCAAATTATCTATTTAGAACGAAAAAAATACTTGTAGAACGACTTACACGATTATGTTCAAAAAGTAACTTTTTAATCGATTTAAAATTTTATCTTCCCTCTCTCCTACCTCCTCCCGCCCACGAATGAAATCGTTTAGATATCATTCTCCAATATTCAAGTCAAGTCAAATGGACCCCGTACTTTAAATTAATCAAGTTTGCGTGAATTTTGATCAGCAACTTCTACATACCATAATTGTTACAATAATAGTTCTTAACTTAGTATTATTGAGATATTCAGTGTATACAAACGCTAATCATAGAACGCTCAAAATTCCATTCGTGCGATCATCAAGGTATTATGTATTAGGGGTTGTTAAAACCGAATGAAACTGTTCGTGTGTATGGTATGTCTAGTCTACAACCACAATCTACAATTGAACAAATTGAACGACGTATTGTTGTAAAAAAGACCAGCAATAGCAGTTACCAGACGCAAAGTCATCCTCTTGCGTGACAACCGTCGGCCATACGTTCGTCAACAAGGATACAATGTTGTAGCTCGAATGTGAAATTCTGCCACACCCAGCGTACCGACCAGATATAGCGCTTTCTGATTACCACTTGATTAGATCAATACAGAGTGACTTGACAGACACGCGGTTCCACAAAATTGAAGACGCGTGAAAATGGGTCGATTCATGGATAGCCCCAAAAGATCGTGAGTTCTTCAGACACGGTATCACCGCGTTGCGAGAGAGATGAGAAAAAGTTGTAAAACATTATGCAAAATATTTTGATTAGCATATTTTGTAACGATTTTTTTCAATAAGTGGTTTTTTCAAGTGGAAAAAAAGGATCAAAATTAACGCAAGCACCTATTATTGTCATATGAATTCTGACGCTTACTACCATAGCTCCAAACGGCAAACTACTACTACTTCATATACAGTAATGAATCTATTAATTTATGGATAAAAGTATAACACATTCGTGTTTAATTTTGTCAAAAAGCAAAATTCTTTTTTAAATTTGCACTTTTTCTAATTAAATTTTTCGATTACGAAATTGACCAACAACGTGAGCAATTTTGCTTGTTATTTAAGTTAATTACAAAATTTCTAAATCCTATTGATCGTTCGTTATTATATTGTTTTGAAGCTGTCTCAGCAAAATACAACGTTAGGAGAAATTCGTGTCAGAAACGTCATAATTTTGGTCGGCCTATGCGAAAGTATGGGAACATGTTTATGAGTATGTGCAAGGATATACAGAGATGTAAGTGTATGAACACGTATGTGTGAGACTTTTGTACATTCATGGTGTGTATAATTCGCTGACATTCGCTCGTTGACAGTTGTCTGCATTTGCAACAGATGCTCAGTAAAATATGATGACACAGACATGTCACTGCAATCCCACATATGTACATAAATGCGGAAACCCAAATGCCTGTATACGCGCGTATGTGGTGGCATGTCCTTTTATTTTTCTCCTCACGACATACATGAAAGTTAATTTTAAATAAATAAGTGCATTGCGTGTGTTTATAAGAGAAAAAATAAATGTTTAGATTTGAAAACATTTAAAAATGAATTCTCCGGGAATTATAAAAACCTACAACAGAAATTTTACTAAATTTTAAATTATATCGTACATAAGAGAAGATTCTTCAAGGACAAGTTACGTTTACTATTCCGCTTGTAGTGATTATAATTAGATATTGAAGTTCCCATAAAAAACATGTGTGCGCTCGTAATAGTTGTAATATTTTAAGTTAGTCAGTCGAAACAGATTCATCTATTCATTTAGTTTTGGGATCGACCGCAATAATTTAAAGAGAAAATTAAAACTTGGTCCATATATTCTTGCTTTAATCTTTACCTTTAATAACATTAGTCCGTTCACAAGCCTTTTTAAATTTACCAAAATTCTTTACGCAAAATTGTTCATATCTGTTTACGATCGATAGGAAAATCCTTCCGATTGTGCAAGTGATACGTCAATTAACCAAACACTTTTATGTTTTCACATCTGTACTTAACGTAGCTTTCCAAGTATCTACAACGTTCTTACTTGTTCTTTTTTTTTTTTTTTACAGACACTTAATGTGGTATGTTAGCTTCATCAGTTATTTGTAATTTAAAGACGCTCCTATCGGTATATGTATGGTTAAAATTCCATGCCTTTCATACCTAAACTTGTCGAACTTTTTTTAACTTTAACGAAACATTTTCATTATCACAAATATGTAAATATTTGAGTCGCAAGGGACTAACTTGAACGCGATTTGAAAGCTGGTGTGTGTATCTAACACATAAATACTAAGCAGTATTTATGAACAAGATCTTGTATCGAAGACAACACAACCAAAAATATTATTTAGACTTTTATTAGTCCTTACGCTATTCGCAATTATAATGTAATTATAGAAAAGATAGATAGATAGTCTGACAAGAGCTGAATAAGGCCATTATCTAACAATCTTAACATTGCTAAGAATTCAAGGTATTCGTCGATTCATATTCTCGTCTCAATGTCTAACAAAAGAGGGAAAGCTTTCGGGCATAATAAGCGAATGAGACTGTAGTTGAATTGAAGTTTCTTCGAACTCGAGTGCACCACTTGAATTTTGCGTTTTTCTTTCAAGCAAGTGACAACTCTGAAATTTGACAGCTATGATTGTTCTGATCATTAAAAATCAGACCATGCAAAGCGCCGGCAATTCGTTCAATGGGTAATGAAACAAAGTAAAGTGAATGCCGATTTTTCGAAAAAAGTCGTATTTCTCGATAAAGCTCATTTCCATCTGAATGGCTTTATAAATAAACAAAGCTGTTAAATTTGGGGCTCAGAAAATTCTCGTGCGATCCATGAGAAACAAATGCATTCAAAAGGAGGAACTGTCTTGTGTGGATTTCAGTCAGGCAGCATGATTGGGCCTTACTTTTTTTGAAAATAAAGACGAAATTGTAAATTCGTTATAGGAACATGATAGCGGATTTGTTGTGGCCTCAACTAAACGGCGTGCATCTGGACGATATGTGCTTTCAGCAGGACGACGCCAACCTGGCACATCGCTCATGATACAATCGGCAGCAACGATTTCCAGAGCAAATCAACTCACGAAATTCTGATGTCACCTGGCCACCAAGATCATACGATTTAATGGCGTGTGAATTCTTTCTTTGAGGCTTTTGGACATCTTGCGTTTATACGAATAAACCAAAAACAACTCCTGAGCTAAAGGCTCATGCGAGGTCGGTGAGATACGGCCACATCTTTGCCAAAAAGACATGGAAATTTTTCTGAAAGGATTAATGGCCTGCTATCAGAGCTGCATTGGCCATTTGAAAAAATATTTATTGATTTCTTGTTTTTATTCATTACTTAATCGTAGTAGGTCTACTTTACAATGCAATAAAAATATCACAACTCACTTAAAAATTACGTGTTTTTATTTTTGAATGAAATACTGCATTCGTATTGAGATACTCTTTTTAAGCCTATGTTCAAACAGCGAAACAATTTGAGAAATTGTGTCTTGCCCATAGGTGATACGAAAGGTCCGAATCTGTTTCATCGGCAATTAAAGTGATTGAGTACTGCACACAGTACTGTACAGTAAAACGGTCATAACTTGTCAACGCAAAGAATTGTTTATACTATACTTACAACGCTAAAGCAGACTTTGCGAAGTGGAGCGCTTTTTTTAAAACTGCACGAATATGCTATATCTAGAACCGCTTCTTTTCGAATATATATATACGAGCCAAACAAAATTGTCAACGTATTATTATTTATTAATCTATAAATCTCACATAAGGTTGTTTGTAAGCTTGCATTATAAGGCAAAGCGTACTTTAGACCGATCAGTTACATGATCGAGATTCAATGCAACATTTTTTAGATACTAATTGACAACTAAACTGCATTCCAACTCCAGTCTACATAAATAAATTTTTTTTTTGTAAAAATTAAACGATTTTTTTTTCTGACTTTTAAGTAAAAACTTTTCCTCTCTCTTAAGCAACTAATTTATCTTAATTTGCATAATTGCGCATCAATTCTAAGAAGTTTCCTTCGTTTTTGCCTTTTTCACCTTATTTTCTTTCTCTTCAACTGTGTTCCATATTTTCTTTTTTTTTATTATTATTTTTTTGTGTATATTCCGTAAACAAAAAGCAATAACTTTCTAGGATAACAACCAAAAGCTATTTAGAAATGATGTTAAAATAAAAACGACTTCAATCTAAAAACTTTATTATTTCGATATTAACAGATTGTAAAAGAAAGCAAACAAAAAATTGTTTATATATTTATTTAAGAGCTTCGCTCGATGGTTTTTTTAGGTTTTTCAACAAAACAAAAGCAATAAAAATCATAGTAGAATGAATTATTATTGTCGCCAAAAAGCAAATGAAAAATAAATGTGAAGAAATAACAAAACAAAAGAGAACAAAATTTTACTTTTGTTTTTATTTTTATTTTCCTCGAGAAGTTATTCTGGGCAAGAAACATCGTAGCATATTTTGAAATGAAAACATTTCTTTTTTGGTAACTGATGACCACTGACGTTGGTGCTGTTGATATTTGTATGGTTAATTGTCTTTTAAACCACGTCAGAAACGAATATAACAGATAAGAAAAATACTGAAATGTTTTTCATACTAAAATGTAATAAAATTAATTTTATCTCTTTCACTCTTGTTTTATTTCTGTGTAGCTTATTCGATACACTGTGACCTTCTATAAGCTGCAGTGTATTTATTATTTCAAAGGAAATAAGAAAAAACATTCAAAACAGCCATCAGCCATCACAGTCATCATCATCATCATCATCATCATCCACACAATAATATGAACAAACTATAGTAGAAAAGTGTAGTATAATAGTGGCAAAGCCAGAAAAGCCGACATCCAGCAACAAAGTTTATCTTTTTACATTTTTGGGTAGTAAAACTTTTTCATATACACACTCGGGGAATCTTTAAAAATTGTATACATTACGTATATAAAGTCTTCGGTAAAAACTTCTTCTTTATATGCGGAAAGTAACCATAAAGATAATAAACGCCAAGTGACCGAAACCGATAGATTTAATAAACAATAAAGCAGAGTGTGTTAAAGTAACACGAGGTTAACTTTAGATATGTTGCTTATGTCATTTACTTATCTAGTCTTTTTTTGTTTCTTTTTTTTTAATATTATTATTGTTATTATTATTAGTCCTTCTACTTGTCGGTCTTTTTACTTTGTATCTACAGTGATAGCAAGTTCGTTCGTTAATAGCATTATGTTCCTCTTTTTTTTTCTGCTTAAAAACGAAAAAAAAAAACTCACAAGCAAAGATAAAAGAATTCGCTTATTTATTTTTAGATTTTTAAAAAAAATACCTTTCTATTAAACAAGAAAAAGTAGAGCAGGGTGGCTGAGCCATCTGGCCATAAATTGTTTAATAGTAATTAAATCACGGTATGTTAAACATTACAAAACAGGGTGAGCTATTCGTACAGATGGGACGTCCTAAAGTTTATCCAAGGTTTGTATTAGTTAGAAACCAAAGTTATTTTTACCGAACGACGGGCGTGTATTATTTTTGTCATCTTGTTTGCAACACTCAGAAGGAAGTTTCAGGGACCCCGCAAAGTATATATATTCTTGATCAGCATCAAGTTTAGAATCGATTTAAGCCTGTTCGTCTATCCATCTGTCTGTCTGCCCGTCTGTGTAATGTCTGTGGCAAATATACTCCTCGCTGCAAGAACGAGGATTTCGAATTCAAATTTTGCAGAAATTTTGGAAGTTTTTGCACGCAGGTTGGCATTGAAAATGGGCCAAATCCTTCAAACGACATGCCCACAGTACAACATGAACTGAGAACACCTCTGCTTTTAAGAAAAAAAAAGTTGGGTTTTTGACTTGTGTGTATATATTCTTAATCATTATCAAGTTCGGAATCCATCTAGACATATCGGTCCGTCCGTCTACTCATCTCTCTGTCTGCTAATCGATGTCACCATTTTCCCGGTCACAAAAGTTGGGATATCTGTATGCAATTTGTCAAAAACATTGTAAGTGAACGTACGGTCTTATTGAAGATGGACAACTACAGTATAACAAAACGCCTCTGCTTTTTGAGTATTGTGCTCAACAGTCATAAAGTACAGAAAAAGTAAAATCCACGGGATTCCATAAAATTGGAAAAAATCTGCTATGCCCGCCTATCAAAATGTAGTTTATTTTACCTACTTTTAAGATGGTGGGTGCTGGTTATAAAGATTCGGCAAAGCCAAATAGAACTTTCATACTTGTTTCTCAATTGTAATTTGTTTAATGAATCATAATGTACATAGGACAGGGCTATGTGAGGAATAGCATGTGTGGCAAATGTTCCCCGGCGGCTTTACTGGGACATACGGATTCTTTTATTGAAATTTTCCATGACCATTGTACCAGACTCATTTTCGAAGAAGGACAAACGACTGATAAGTTTTGGATGCTTTTGTTTTTCGACAATCACATGTAGGTTCTCTGAACCACAAAAAATTATAAAAATATCTAGTATCGGTACAAAAATGGGAAAATATTTGTGATATCTAGAAAGATTTGTTCAGAAAATCCATTCTTGATCAGAATCAAATTCGGAATTCATCGAACGATTTATCCAATCGTTCATCTATTCATCTGTCTGTTTGTTATTCTGTGTAATATCTGCGACAACCACTTTTGTGGTCGCAAACACCAAGTTATGGATATCAAATTCGTCAAATAAAAATGGAATAAATTTGCCAAGCTTAAATGTTATCGAAATTTAGTTCTATTGACTTTTTTTAAGGATAAGGATGGTGAATATAAAAGATTCGGCATAGACGAATATAAATTTCTTACTCATTTCCGGATTTAACTGCATTACATCAGGTGGGTATGGTTGATCCTTTCTATGTTTGCACAGAGACTGAGGGATAACTAGCGTAAAGATTTGTGGCAATTTTTATAGATCTACCTGGTACAGTTTATGAGTAATGAGCACAAAACCCAATTGTTTTTGCTTTTTAAAACAAAGGTGTTTCCGATTTATATTTCATTGTGGGTATGTCTTTTGACCGGTTTGGCCCATTTCCAATACCAACCCGCCTGCAAGACCTTTTTCCTAATGCAATGATATTTTCGAAACAAGCCAATGTATATATATAAAAGTTGTCGTAAAGGTGGTCTGTTCCAATCCATTTTCAATTAAGGTTTATCTTTGGGCCAAAACATGACACTTTAACATATTTTGTCAAAATATCTCGCAAATTCTGGCCTGTTAGTTGAATATAAAATTACATGGGCAGACATCAAAGAGAGAAATGAATGCACGAATGGGGGTGCTTAATTCATCTCATCTGATGGTTACTTGCATACGCACAGACTTAATACATCCTTACGACTAATATAGAACACAATGAAAAAAAAATTTGGAATTAATTCTATTCACTTTGCCATATATTAGACTTGAAAAGATAAATTCAACTAATTCTTCTTTGATGTTATATGCAATTTTCTTAGTTATTTCAATTAGGCTTATTAACAAATTCTTTCTTTCTTTTTTCTAAATCCTTTAAACGTTTTCATGGTATGTTTAACACATTTTCAATTAAACATTTTATCATACGCTTAAATGAATGTTTTAATTAAGTTCCTTGCTAAGCTCTCGCTTTTTTCTGAGTTTTAATAATAATAATAATAATAATAATAATAATACTAATAATAATAATAATAATCATCATCATATATCCTGCAATTATGGTTATCAACATCATCATAATGATTATATGGCGGTTATAAGCATCTTTTGCAGTCTAAGAAAAAAAAACGAAAATGAAAACTCATACATAATTGATTTTATATTTGCTTTCGTGCACTCTGTCTCTTTTCTACTTAGTGAAAGAGTTGTGACAACAACAACAATACCATAAACAACATTATAAATGATATCAAGAGCGTCAGGCAAAGAAACGCACGTGGGATACTGTAAGAACGAGAAGAGTTTCCTAGAAGTGACAATTGTGAAAGAATGTAATTATGTGTGAAATTTCTTGTTGATTTTATGGATTGTGTATATATGAATCTGTATATATACACATATATAATGAAATGATAAGGTTGCTGCGTAAAAGCAAATTGACATATGAAGGACAATTTTTAATATACGAGACGATGCTGAAGATGTAATTTTCTCATTAATTGCTATAATTAATACTTGCCCACAAACAGATTGAAACTCGTAGACCAGCATTGAAGTTATAAACCTGATTAATGTAAATAACATATTAAACATATTATATGACATATTATGACATGTGATGTTGTAAGCCCCATGCTTCGTAAATAGATGTCAGGAAGTCTCCTATCTGGGCTTAAGTGCGCTCGACTGTTATCGTCAAAACATTATTAAAAGAGAGAGAGAGAGAGAGAGAGAGAGAGAGAGAGAGAGAGAGAGAAAGAAACAGGATTAATATCAAATGTTATTAACTGGTTGCGACCGCGACTTCTTTCTACCTTAAGAACAGTTTTGAGCTTTGGGTTTCCCGTAATGAATAAAAGACTGGAAATAATTCTTCAGATTATATGGTTTTCACTATCCTAACTTAATAATAATAAAAAACCAAAGCAAAGGGATCATATCTCAGCCTATGTAAAGGGTGTCTCAATAAGAGTGTAATATTTCATTTAAAAATAAAATCAAAGTACTGTTTGAGTGAGTTGTGATATTTTCATTGCATTGTAAAGTAGGCATGCTTCGGTTAGGTATAGAATAAAATATCCGGCAAATGACCCCCGCGGCTCTGATGACAGGCCATTACCTTCTCGATGAATTTTTCGATGACTTTTTGGCAAAGAAGCGGCTGTATCTCACCTATGATGGATCTTGGCCTTGGGGTCAGGAATTGTTTCTGGTTTATTCGCATGAACCCATGATTTTAGAAAATCGTAAATAAAGAAATCGCACGGCGTCAAATCGTCTGACGGTGGCCAGTTGATATCCAATTTCCGTGAAATTATTTGGTCCAGAAAACATTGCTGCAATAAATCGATCGTTTCATGCGCGGTATGGCAAGTGGCGCTATCCTTTCGAATCCACATGTCGTCCAGGTTCAAGTCGTCCAGATTCATGTCGTGCAGATCCATGCCGCTCACTTGAAGACACAAGAAATCCGTTATTACGTTTCTGCAACGAATGTCATTCCCAGTCACTGCAATTCCGGCCTTATTTTCAAAAAAGTAAGTCCCAATCACGGCACCTAATCGCAATCCGCAGCAGACAATTTCTAACTGTTGATACATTTGTTTTTCATTAATCGCATGAGAATTTTCTGTGCTGCTTTGTTTCTTTACGAAGCCATTCAGATGAAAACCCTTCTCATCGGTGAAGATGACATTTTCGAAAAATCGGTATTCACTTCACTTTGTTTTATCACGAATTGGTCGAAAAAGCGGTCGTTTTGCATAATCCGTGCTTAACAATCGGCACGATTATAGATGACAACTGTGAAATTTGAGATTTGCAACTCGCATGAAGAAAAAATAACACAAAATTTCAATAGCGCATTATTATTGAGACACCCTTCAGAAGAAAATGTTTTTATTGATTCGGAAAATTTCCTTTGGCAGGGAAGTTTTTTTTGGGTTTGTGGCCTGAACTTTTCGCCGTCCGAATACAATATAGTATTTCACTCTCTGTGGGACTCTCCTAACGGTATAAAGCTGATTTCAAGTCGGCTTTGTGAAGAACACATGAATAAATTGTTCTCTCAGAAATGCTAGAAACTCTGTAGTGATGGACTAACGATTCTAATAGAAAAATTGCAAAAGTTTATCAATAAAAATGACATATATTTAGTGCAATTACAAAATGGAAAAAATGTGTTTTTTCTTTACTTAATATGTACTTCGTTATAAGTCTATCTAAACCACCATTCCCAACATATTGTAAATGCAAAAAGTAAACTTTGAGACGTCGACAACAAATTTTATTTTTACTCATATAAACGTGAAACTATTTGAATTACATAGGACTCAACAGGCAACAGTATAAATTTGGAAATTTTATGATAAAGATGAGCGAAAATTTGATTTGAATTTGTTGAAGCGATGAATAATGATTTGATACACGACCTTGTTTAACCATAACGCTTTAGTTTTTTTTTTTCGTTATATAAAATATTTGTGAAAGTACCCTTCAAAATGTTCTTATCAAAGAAAACCTCAAATGAAAAAAAAAAACTGATATTCGGCTGCGCCGAATCTTTCATACCTTCCAAGTTTATCTTTCAAAAAAAGAGAAAATTCGGTTTTAATGGACGGGCGGGGGATGGAATACCGTGAAAAGCAGTCAGAGCAAAACAGCCAGGAAACAGACGTGCTGTTAGCTTATTTTATACTGTAGGCGTAGTTTCTTTTCGTTTTGGCGGTATATGAAAAAATTCCAATGTTTTGAAGCCAATATTTTCATCTTTGCGGCCAGGAGGATGTTTGCCACAAACATTACACAGACGGACGAATGGACATATGGGCAAACGGACATACATGATTAAAAACATATATATATACATTTATATATATTGTGAGGACTCTAAAGTTTCCTTCTAGGCATTACAAACAAAATGACAAAATAAATATATTCTGCATCTTCGATGGTGGGTATAAAATGATTTCTCATATAAACGAAGTATTCCTTATAAAATCCGAGTAATTAGTTTTCATTTTATATATAAATGCTTTCTAAATGATATATTTGAGTATTTCCATCGAACAACAATTTTGTGGTGGGAAAATTGAAATTTTGACAAAGCAGAAAATATTCTCTCTCGTTATTTTCATTACTCTTACAAACGAATACACATACTTTTGTACAAATTCTTTCATTGAAAATACTTTGAACAGCAGGGTCCTTACAATCAATGTAAAATTTTATCTAAATTGCTTTACTTATTATTATGAGAAACTTTTAAGTCTACATAGATGCATCCTTCCACATGCACAGACGTTCCTCTTTAACAAGAAGAAGGCATGAGTGTGCTAATTTTTGAGTTAAATATTTTGCTAAGTACCAAAGCAATTTTCTCAACTTTTCTGCTTCACTATGCTTCACTACCAATGCAACACTTGTAGTCGTACTCATTGAATATTCTCCGACATAACTTTCTTAAAAAAAAAAAAACAAAACAAATATATATGTATATATGATCATATTGTGAATTTCCGAATGTATATACATTGATATATATTTACACACATATGTGCGTGTAATTGCGTATCTTTGGAATTTACCGAAGTATTTCCTTTTGCAAAAGTGCACCAAAGTATATTTTGTGTATAAATGTTTGCTTAGGAGTACTGGGGGTATGAAATTAAAACTTATATTAAGGGAATATTGTTTCCGATATTTTTAATATTTGTTGTTTTGGTTTTCTACTTGTATAGTATACTTGAATATTAAGAAATAATTAAATTGTGTTTTTATTTAGGATACATAAACAGAATGAACAATGACATTAAATGAATGAATTTGAGAAAAATTGGATAATAACATGAAGCAAAGGTATCTAGTCGATGATGGTAAACTTTTTTACCAAAGCAATAAGAGTTTAATTTTATACCCACTACCGAAAGTTTGAGAGTATATTCGTCTTGTCAGTTTGTTTGCAACACCCAGAAGGAAGCCTCAGATTCATCGCAAAGTGTGTATATTCTTGATCAATATCAAATTTAGAATCGATTTGAGTACGTCCGCTTGTTCGTCTATTCGTGTGTTCGTCCATCCGCCTGTTCATCTGTCCAGATCTACATCTGTCCATCTGTATATCTGTCTCTTTGTACACCTGTACATCTACATATCTTTTTTTTTGCCATGCGAACTGTAGGTGGGCACCTTCGTGCCCCCCTACTACTAGCTCGTGCCAGTAGCATGTACGATTCATCATCCATGATGCGTACGTACTAAACCTAACCACCACACACACTTTGTCTGCTACTCTCCTCCGCTGACAATCGTTAAGTATTTTCGTCAGGGTTTTTCTTGATCTCCCTGCACGTCTCATAAGATCTCCATCTAGGCCGACCAGTTGGCTCAAACCTGGGACAGCGAAACATTATGTGATCGACGTCCTCCTCGGTGTTCATACAGCTTGGACACTTTGGCGAACCGTCATGATCGAACCTGTACAGGTAGATTCGGAATCAGCAGTGGCCAGGCAGGAACTTACCTCGACGTACTGCCTTTCTATCCATTACGATATGTTCGGGAGGAGCGAGAATGTCCATCTACTTTTCGCTCCGCTCTTCATAGACCTCAAGCGTTCCTTCTTCTTGAGAGCGTTACTTTATAGTAGAGTTGTTTATCTCTTTTCGTGGATGCGACGCATCTCTTCCGCCAGGATGTCAATCGAAATCAAGCTTGCTAACACCAGGGCTGTCTCCTCCGAGATGGTTCAAAAGTCGCTGATCTGCTTAAGGGTGCTGAGACGATATATCGCAGTCATCTTCGTGTAAGTAGCCTTGACCAGAAGGGCCACACATCGACCCACACTTGCGTAAAGCAAGACCGATGTAATTACCGTGGATGTCGCTTTCCTTGCTGTGGCTCTGGGTCCTCTTGCGTTTAGCATCGTTCTTTCTGCCTTGTCAGCTGCGCACTGAGTATGCCTTGTAAAGTTTAGTCGGTTGTCCATTATCACTGCTGAATATTTCATTACGAGAAATCATTCTATGTCGTAGCAGCTGACACTCATGCGCATTCTTTCGATTTTCTTTCGTCTGCTTATTAACGTTGCTTCTGTTTTGTGTTCTGCCACACTTAGGCTAGACGTGTCGAGCCAAGCTTTCGCTTAGGGTATTACATCATTTGCCATCGCTTCTATCTGTTCGACGTGGTTGGCTACTATGACGATGGCAATGACATCCGTAAATCCTCGGATTGTAGTATCATTATACATGATGTTCCAGAACAGAGGGCCAAGGACCGATCCCTACGGGACACCAGCCGTTACATATCGGAACTCTGTACATCTGTACATCTGTGCGTCTGCACATCTGGGCGTCTGCACATCCGTTCATCTATACATCTGCACATCTACAAATCTATGCATTTACAAATCTATGCATCTCTACATCTCTGTGTCTATACATCTGTATATCTATGCATCTTTACATCTATACATCTATGCATTTGCAAATCTCTGCATCTCTACATTTGTACATCTATACATCTGTACATCTCTATATTTGTACATCTCTACATCTGTATATCTCTACATCTGTACATCTATCCGTATGTCTATCTACACGTTTGCGAAACGCAAAAGTGATGGTATCAGTTTTAATTTGAGAAAAACATTGGAAGTTCCTGAACGCCGCTTGGTATTAAAAATAGGCCAAATCGGTCAAACGATGCGCCTCCAGTACCATCAATAACGTGGAGACACTTATTGTGCAGCCTATGGGCACTGAGCAAAAAATCAAAAAACAGGTGTGTTGTCACCTTATTTTATACTGTTTGCTTGGCCTGTGATCAAATTGGCTCATTTTCAATAATAACTTATGCGAGAAAACTTCCAAGGTGTCTGTCAAATTAGAAGCCGATATCTTTAATTTTTGTGGCTAAACGCAGATAAGCAGACAGACAGATCGCCAGGCGGACAGACGGATACATCTAGGTACTGATCAAAAATATATATGCATTTTATGTGGTGTCTGAGACATCTTTCTTAACGTTGCAAACGTTTTCACCAAAAAATTAAATTTGAATATTCTATCATGTCGACTGGGCATGGTCAATCCATTCCATTTTTGAGCAGACACTACAGATTAGCTAGCGGAATAAATGTGGATATTTTTATAGATCTATCTTACGAGTATCTTATCTTACCTTATACGAGTAATGAGCAAAAAACTCAACATTTTCTGCTTTTTCAGTCAAGGTTGTAGTGTGTCCTTTGGCTGCTTTGGTCCATTTCCAATTCCAAGCTGCCTGCGAAATTTGGATCCAATATCTCCATTTTTGCGGCCTGGAGAATGTTTACCACAGACTTTATACGGACGGACAGACCTAAACATGGACAGACGAACATGCTCAAACCGATTTCCGATTTCATGCTGATCAAGAATATATATACTTTGTGGGGTCTCTGATGTTTTTTTCTAGGCATTACAAACAAAATAAAAAAATGAATATAACCGTGCCTTCGGTGGTGGATATACTAAACAAAATAAAATAAAAAATTAAAACAAAATGAAAATGAAAGTGCTCGTAGCCAACAATGAAAAAGAATCCAAAAAGACCTTATACAACGCTATACATAAAACGTATATCATGTAAATAAAATAATAGAGACACACGCCGGAAGCGCATGTTGCTTGTTTCTTAAACGGCTAAAAACATTTTTATACCCACCACCGAAGGTGAAGGGTTTTGGTTTGTAACTACCAAAAGGAAACTTTGAAAACCCCACAAAGTATATATATTCTTGATCAGCATCAAACTTAGAAACAATATAAGCATGTCCGTCTGTGTAACGTCTTTGGTAAACATTCTCCTAGCTGTTAAAATGCAAATATCAGTTTTAAATTTGGCAGAAACATTGGAGGAGAAATCGTAGGCTGAAAGCACGTCTGCTTTCTGAGTGTTTTGCTCAGTATTTTATAAAAATAGAAAAATCTACCACTTATTAAAATTCAGTTTCTTCCTTTTTTTAAGAAAAAGAGGGTGGGTATAAAACGTTCGGCACAGCCGAATATAATTTTCTTCTTTGTTCATTATTCACCATATGTTCAAAGGTTTTTTTCTTTTGTTTATTAAGATCCTTCACTCAAGGGCTATCTCCGTTTATAAACAGGGTGATGGTTAGAGGGAAAATGCTGGGGATTATAAGATATGGCCGCAGACTAGAATATTTATACCCAATAGGTAAGTGTACTAATGATATGTTGAAGCAGCAGCTATACACACATCGGAAGTAAAGTATAATTTATCGTACTTGTGGAATTGTACCCGATTATACTGCCTTGATGTTCATGCGACAATCTTTTGCTTCTAAATCGAAATTAATCGCTTCATGATTTAAATGTCATATGAACGGCAGTGATTTCAAGACATATGATTTGACGAAATCAGGATAATCATCTAAGCAAAAGACAGTCTCCAGAAAGCAATATGGTGAGAGTCTTTGATAAAATGTAATCATGTAAGCAAATTTTCTGGTAATAAGGCTGTAAACACAATGAAGCCGAAATTATAGTCCCACAAATTTAAACACATGGAAAACAATGTAAACGAACACAATGAAGCCGCGCATTTTGCTTGTTGTTTTTCTGTCTCCAAGGCAAGAGAATATAGCGCTTCGTTGTGTTTTCGAATTTGTTTATGTCAAATTTGTAGATAGCAAAATTGTTAACTATAGGGTGAAGAGATTTAGTCGGAGACTCTCACCATCTCCCATTCTGGAGGTTATCTTTTGCTTACATGATTATCCTCCAGTTATATTAACTTGAGTGTAGGCACACAACAACAAAACATCTACGTTAATCTTCTTAATCTAACTTTACATCTATAACTTTACCAAATTATTTTGAATAGAACTAATTTGGCCACTTTTTTGATCTTATCCCTTTAGCGTTAATTTTACGAAGTGTTTTCGTTTAATTCAAACACAGCTGTGCTCTTCGTTGAAATTGTCTGAAAATCGTTACAATTTAATTCGTTACTATTCGCCCCATTCCCGAAATATTCAACAGTTAACAATGCTTTAATAATTTCGTTACAATTTTAGTACGGTATTCATAACTATACGTTCTATCAGACTTAAAATTTTGATTGTCGAAGTTTCCTTAAGACTAATTTAGTTCATTTAAATATACTACAGAACACTTGTCCATAAAATTGTGTGAATATATTTGTGCATGCGGAGCCAAAATTATTCGAAAGTTTTATCCCACACATTAAAATAAATTAAGACAAATATCTTAAATATTTTTAAAGGCAATGCTAGGTGACACTCTGTAAATTTTGCAGTAGGACACAGTATGAGAATTAACTATATTGTTAATAAATGGCAATCGCTTCTTCCTCGAAATCAGCTGTACGGATTTACGAGAAGACAGCAAGCTCGGTAGAGACGACCTTCGTATTTTGTGGAAACATTTCCGTTCGTTCTTCTTGGATCGAATGCCGTAAAGTATGATCGTGCATAATATTTTTAATCTGTGATTATCCATTCGATCGTTAATTAAAATGACCAAACTGTGGAAATTGAGTCATAAGTGTTACTGCAAAAACGTGAGATTATTTTAAGGGGCTTAATGAATATTTTAAACTTTCTACAACATGTGGAAAAATATTCATTATCCACAAAATTGATTAATAAATAATAATAACGGAAAATATTCAGTAAAATGTATCAGTACGTTAAGTGATCGAAAAAGTTTAAAAATGTAAACTAACAAGTGAGAAAATTATGTTTGGTTGCGCCCAATATTTTACGTCCACTATCTTTATCTTTAAAGAAAGTAAAAAAAAACGAAATTTTAACAAATGGGCGTAGCGAAAATTTTTGATTTTTATGAAATACCGCTGAAAATTGCTATTGTCTTGTCTATGTGTAGTGGGCAAAAAACAGAGGTGTTTTCAGCTTATTTTATACTAAAGGCGTGGCCTGTGAGCAATTTATGTGAAAGAACTTTCGCAATGGTATTATCAAAATCCATCCAGATATCTTAATTTTTGCAACCGGGAAAATGGTTTTTGTAGACACTACGCAGATAAGCAGGCAGATGGACAGACGGAACAGAATGACAAAAGAAATATATTTCCCATCCTTCGATAATGGGTATAAAAATGAGAATAGAAGGAAGTAATAGGGAACTATGCACTATTGACAAAACTTAAATATGAGGGAAGAAAAGATCTTTCCTGGACATAGAATATATAAATTAAATAGACATTAGTTAGAACATGCATAAGTCAGAATAAAATTTATACGAATTATAACGTATTACTAAGGAAAGATGAATTATTTCGTGGTGGTGGCCCCTTTCGGGTGAAAAGAGCAAGCATCAGTCATTAACAGAAAGCAAAAACAAAGATATGTTCTTGGGATGAACCCATGATATGTCGGAGAGTCCATGGGATTCAATTTGTGAAAATGGAAAAAATGCAGTAGTGACCTGTCATTAAGCATTTGTTTTTGAAACACCCACATACACAAATTGAGCACGGGTTGGATATTGGATGTAGGGACTTTGTGCTATCATTTATCAAAATGAAATTTTGGGTAGCTGGAGTGAAATGAGGCCCGGCGTACCAGCTTACCAACTTTGGTAATAAAAATTGCATCACAATCATACAATTGATAGATGAAAATTGAAAAATAAATAAATAGAAAGGAATAGAGAAAAAATAACAAACACTTTGCAAAAATTATATCTAATGAGAATCCTAACCTATTATTTACTTTATATTCATCCTTGAAGCTATTAAAGATGCAACAAAAATTTAATTTACTTGTATATAAAACACCAAACGTCCTCGAATTGTTACTTGTTTGTATGCATTACGACGGGTTATTTCCAATATAACTGAGAAATATAAAAACTAAATCTTTGGCTGATGTTAAGTACGAGACATGATGCTAATGTATTAAGTTTTCCGTTTTTATTCGGTTTTTTTTATACTTGTTGCAATGATATACAATCTCCTTTTATCAAAAAATAGATTAACAATTTTTTTTTTGATGGTTCCCTATGTTTTCTCCCCATTTCCCACTGTTTTATTTCAGTTTTGTTTCACTCTTGTTTTTCTCCTCTAGTCAATAAATGCAAGAAATGAAATAAATTGACGTTTCGACAACATTATCATCATCAGCTTACCATTCCAATGCAAAAGAATAATATATTTATTTAAGCATAAAGAGTTTTTCCTTTTTGTCTCTTCCTTGCAATCCTTGTAGTTTTTGCCCGAAATGACATGGACAACTGATACAGACCGCAATGACCATGTTGCTGTTAGGAAGAACCACAAAAATAATAGTTGAAATGTTAAGAATAACATGCAGTAACACGCACTTGTAGTAGGAAATGGAAACAAGCATAACAACAAGTAAACAAAAACATTTAAAAGCAAAAGTAAAGTAGAATAGAAGACAAACATATAAGAAAGTACAAAGTATGTCCAGCACTATGGTTATAATTGAGAAAAAAAAAGTAGATAAACCAAGATAAAAATCCAACTCAACGTAATTCAACCACATCCTGCATACATATCGCATATACGAGAAGATAAACCAAAAACCATTAAAACTGATACCCTCTGGAGTACATACTAATGTACGTACAGTACGCTCTGACTGTGAATATATAACAAATTGTGTTGTAAATTTTTATGCTCCACACTTGGAGTCGTTTCAACTTGTATTGCTGGTTAACGTTTGAATAAAACTAAAACAAATACAAAACTTTATGTATATGAGAAGAAATAAAGAATAGAATGAGAGACCAGACCGCAAAGCGTTTTAGTTTGACAGTAAGTTAATAAACTTTTTGTAACTTGGGTTTTAACATTCTTTTCTGATTAACTTTCGGTTCCTCGTTACTGTTACTATTATCCTTGCTTTCTCCCTGTTCATTAGTTAAAGTGATTAATTGAAACTTACTTAATAATCAAGCCTTGCAAGTAAATGGACTTCTGTCCTTAATTGGTTTCATTTAAGAATTTTAACTATTCCATCAAATTCAATTCAGTCAGAAATTCTGCAGAAAAGAAAAAAATGAATGAAAACTAATGAGTATTTCCATAAGAGCGCACTATTTCATTTAAAAATAAAAATACGTATTTTTTGAATGAGTTGTGATATTGTTATTGGTGCAATCGTCGAAATTTTCTGAGTAGTGCTTCGTGAAATCTGAAATTGTTCAGAGCGATGCTGAATTGATGCTTTCGGGGTTTAGGCGATACTCTCATTTACAATAACAATGTTTACAAGAGACCGATAGGTATGTCGACACAAACGAGACATACTGTCTATAATCGGTCAAGTTTCTTCCAATTTTTTGGGCACTTTTCGAATTTTTGACATATTAGGCGCACTTTCACGAACGAAAATTCCTCGAGGTCTCAGCGTAACTTTCCCCATTTTTGTGATAGGTTTTAATAAATTTCTTTTGTGTAGCGCTCTATTTTTGATAATCGGAACAATCATAAATGATAGCTGTCAAATTTCAGAGTTGCCAGTTGAAAAAATATGACAAAATTTAAATAGTGCGCTCTTACTAGGATATCCTTTAGGTATAGCCTTATTTGGAATGTCAGATGTTTTTTTTATCTTTATGCCCACCACCGAATGTGAGGCGTATATTCACTTTGTTGCGTTCTTTGTAATACCAAGAGGAAAACCTCAATGACCCTACAAAGTATATATATTTTTATTAGAAGCAAATTAATAATCGATTTTAGCGTGTCCGTCTGTCCGGCTGTTCGCCTGTGTGCATTCTCTTGGTCGCAAAAATGAATAGATCGGCTTCTCATTTGACAGAAATATTGGAAGTTCTTGCGTGCAGGTTGGTGTTGAAAGTGGGATACATCGGTCAAAGGACCCGCCAGTACAGCACAACGTGCACTCTCTTTTCGAAAGCAAAAAAAAGTTGGGTTTTTCACTCATTGCTCATAAACCAACTCAGACAGACCCATAAAAATTTCTACATTTATCGAGCTAGCTATCTTCTAGTATCGGTAGCAACATTCAGGCCCCTGCAATGGAATAGAATATTGAAATTTAGTTTTTTTTGTGCAAACGTTTGTAACATTAAAAACGATGCTTCAGAAACCGCATAAAGTATATATATTCGTGATGAATATGAAATTCGGAATCTATCTAGACGTATATGTCTGCTTGTCTGTCCATCTGTCTGTCTTATCTGTGTAATGTTTGTGGTAAATAATCTCCTGGCCGCAAAAATGAAGATATCGGTTTCAAACTTGGCAGAAGCGTTGGAAGTTCTTTCGCATGAAAACGGGCCAAATCGATGGGCCACCTCTACAGTATAAATTAAAGTGAAAACACATGGAGTTTTTGGCTGTTTTACTCAGTGCTCATAGATTACAAACTACAAATTTCTACCGCATTCCAAAAAATAGAAAAAGTCTGGCACGGGTACCTATTAAGATTTATTTTTTTTCCTTTTGGTTTTAAGACAAAGGTGCTGAGTATAAAAAATTTGCCATAATTTTCTCACTTATTTTTGTTTTTGCTGAATTTCTATAAGGTTTTGCCAAACACTTGCAAAAACTTTTTAATGGATATTCGGTGTACAATTGGGAAAAAATATTGGAGAAGTTTTCATTTTTTTTTTAAATTTTGTGAATCCCTTACTTAATGTTCGCTTCATGTATTTTTCAAAGCCGATTTAATGAATGGAACCACAATTAAATGTATATAAGTTTTCACACATTAACGCACGGCTGTCTCTTTGGATCAACACAGTATTATAAATTGAAGGCTTTTTGTTTGCTTTTCATAACTTGTTGTTTCACTTTTTGACTATTTAATAGCGACACGTATTTTGACAAATGAAAGGCATTAATGTGTAAAGTACATCATGTTTATATCCAAGCAAAATCTATGTTTTCGGATGTTTGGTGAACACTCAACGTTGAGCGTTTTTTTATACTAAAACATTTTTCTACTTGTGCTTTCAAAGGATTTATTGCCTTTTACCTCATATTGGTTAAATCGCAAATAAAGCTTATCACCTGCTCTCGCGGAATCGCTAAATTATTATTATTATTAACGACTGGTAAGAAGTAAGATTTCATGCCCTGATGAAGAAAGCAAAAAAACAACTAAGACAATTATATTCGGCTGCGACGAATCTTATATACCCACCACCTCTATATTAAAGAAAGTGGGAAAAACTAAACTTTAATGGATGGGCGTGGTATATTTTTTTTATTTTTATGGAATCCCATGGAACACAGCCAGAGTCAAACAGCCAGAAAACAAACTTGATTTCAGCTTTTTTTACACTTTCGGGATGGCCTGTGCTCGATTTGGCTCATTTTCAATAGCAGCGTATATGAAAGAACTTCCAATGTTTCTGCCAAATTTAAAACTGATATTTGCATTTTAACAGCTAGGAGAATGTTTACCACAGACGTTACACAGATAAGCAGACAGATAGCTCGACAGACGGAGAGACGGATACAGCTAGGTGGATTCCGAATTTCACATTGACTAAGAATGTATACATTTTATGTGAATCCAGAAGCATCTTTCCTAATGTCATATTTTCACGAAAAATTAAATTTCAATATTCTATTATATCGAATGGGCGCGGTCGATCCTTCCCATTTCTGTATAGAGACTACGGGATAGTTAGTGTAATATTTTTGAAAAATTTGGTGAGTAATGAGCAGAAAAGTCCAATTTTGTTTGCTTCTAAAAACAGAGGTGTTCTCAGTCTACGTTGTGTGTGTATGACCGATTTGACCCATTTTCAATACCAGCCTGCGTGCAAGAGTTTCCTATGTTTCTGCCGAACTTGAAGTCGATAGTTTTACTTTTGCGGAGACTGTTTACTACAGACATTCCACAGCCGGACATGCTTATATTGTTTCTAAGTTTGATGCTGATCGAGAATATATATACCTTATGGGTCTCTGAAGCTTCCTTCTGGGTGTTGGAAACAAAACGAATATACCCTCCTATACCAACCTTCATTGATGGGTGTAAAAGCGAAATGTCAATGCGTTTGTATTCGTTGTTTTCACCTAAAGCAAAATTGACCGTACGTACCTCTTTCTTACGTCTGAAATGTTATCTGTCATGTGAGCAGTTTAAGTTTGTATGAGACGTAGTACGTGGTAATTCGGTATCGTCTTGAGACCAAGAAAATCAGAAGTCTATGCACTAATGATATTTGGGAATAGTTCTAAAGGCCTTCGGCTTATGCCTAAATTGCGCTCGCTTGGCTTGAAGTTGCGCTAGCATCGCACCCTTTACCTTAAGAAGTCTTTACATATTATATAGACACCGAGTTTCACCCAAAAAGATGAAAACATTTGGATAAGACATATTTCCGACCTAACTCTAGTGTTTGCTTCGGCATAGTTAGATAAGAATCACTTGCCTTCCACACTTCAAATTTAATCACACTGCGTGCTTACCAAGAGCATCTGAATTATGAAGCAATCAAGTTGTAGATAAAGATGTTAAAATTCTGACGGGTTTTGCAAAAATGTAAAGAAAGTGTGAAAAACTTTTTCTTGAATTCAAATAAAACAAGCATTTAAATAAGTTTAAGAAGGAAATGAAATGAATTTAAAAGAAAATACATTTTTCCAAATTTATTTAGTTTTTCGATGAAACTTTAATTTTTGTAATAAATCAGTTCTTAAGTTGACGAATTCACTAATGAGCTCAATGAAAAAAATATATTTCAAATCTTGGAAAACTTTTCTATCGAAAAGTAACAATATTCTTTGTAAAGAACTCTCTTAACTAATGACATAGAGAGAAAGAGAAAGGAAAAGGATTTTTCATCATGGCATCCGGATGACTTGCTTTTTGCCAAGAAAATCCACATAAGTAGACTTTCAATGGACAACAGGGTAAAAAAAAAAAAAATAAAAAAAAAATATTATATGCAATAAGAAGCCGTTAGAGTCTATAAGAAAGCTTTTGTGTAGGCAGTTGCCCGCATAAATTGATTGTATTGTGTTGACTGACCTAAGGCTGTGCAATAAAAAGAAAATAAATAAATTTGAATTTATTATTAAGTTAAAAAGTTTTCTTATTAGCATTTAAAAAAGAAAGTAGAAAATCCTTTCTTGTTATTCTCAAATTAACTTAATGACAATTTATTGACTTTTGTTAAAGCGAAATAAGTGACACAGACAAGCGAAAGCAGTAATTTTACGCTCTCGTAGAGATTTCTTCACACATTATGAGACTTTCGTTGGAGGATTAAAGAGCAATTTTAAAGCAATTTTTGAATTTGAAATAAAAAAAAGGATTTACTTAGTCATGGCATAGCAAAACATCATCAAATTTTTTATTTTCTATTTAAATAATTTTCTCGTTGACTTCTTCGCTAAGTCATTAACATTATCAAGACTGCGAGGTACGAAAGGCTCAAATTTTTTTTCCTTTTTTTTTATATTCAAGTATCCTTTTATTTTTATTTTATTTCATTTTATTATATTTTTTTTCATTCGCTTTTTTTTGTAATTCAATGGAGAAAAGTAAAGATTGAAAAAATGCGAAAAAAAATCTTATATTATTGTGGTTATGTTGATGACTTTAAACTAAATCCTATTATTTTAGTAAACTATGCATATAAAAAGTGTATACATATACATGTATATCTATATACATATATATGTGTGTGTGCATTTTATATATATTTATATGTGTACGTAAATTTATTTATATGTTTATCTATTTCGTTTTTTTCTTATAATGTGCAGTGTGTTTTTGAAGTTTAACCTCGTACTGCTTTGTTGATGTTTATGTGCCTTTGTGTTTTTGTGTAACCATGAATGTAATATTACAACAGTGTACACATAAAAATGTTGATTATACCCATACCGAACCTGATGCTGATGCTGATACTGATGCTGACGCTGATACTGATGCCGATGTTGATGCTGATGCTGATGCTGACTACGATGGTGATGCTGATGCTGACTATGATGGTGATGCTGATGCTGACATGCTCATTATAGTATCGTTGTATGTATGGTAAGGGTTTACCACAATTTTATGCGCTTGTTGAGTTTTGTAATATCCTGCTAACGGAAGTTCCTATCATTATACTACTACTACTGTTACTACTATTGCCACTACACCGTGAAAGTCTCTCGCTCCCTTTCATGAACATAACGCTTTTGTTTTTAAAGTATTTACAAATATAATAATGTTTGTTCGTTCTTATCTGAATGTATCGTATGTACAAACGTTTGTGACATTTACGACGGTAATGGTGCTTAAGCCAGGATATCATTAGCATCTCGTGAAAAATTATACATTATATATATACATATACATATATATATATGCATATATGCATATATGCATATGCATATATAAAGTGAAGCATCGCTGTATGGAAAATGTATTACGGAATTCAAATACTGAGCGCGTATTGCATTTATTTACTGTCTATAAAACATCATTGGAATGCTACAAAATACTAAATTCATTGTTTGCGTGAATGTATTGATAGCATATATGTTATTACATTCATTTATACGAGTTACATATAACTAAAGCAAGGTCGTAAATTGCTGCATTGCAGCAGCTGTGGGTTGTTTCTATTTCTGTTTTTCTATATTTTGTTCATATGACGAGTTGTTTCCTAAAAATTTCACTTGCTTTACACGTATTGGTTTAATAGTTACATAAACATACGTAACATACATATGCACATATTAGAATGTTTATAACAACTAAGAAGAGAAAGTTATATAAGTTTTAAAGCGAATTTTAGATACTCACAATTTTTTTTAATACAAATGTTCTATTAAAAGTGGGAGTGTCCACATGTTGATCGGCTAGGATCGGCTATGCACTAAGTTTCTCGATATCTCCCGTTTAATAGTTATACTAATAACTAAATTGCAATGTGTTTGATTTTTATCGTTTACTGGGACTGTTTACAGGTAGAATATGGACAAGATTTATCATTTCAGCGTGTATGCTGTGAGTTGAAGAATTCAAAAAGTAGCCTGATCTACAGAAGGACATAATTAAGTCGCCTACATCGCGTACGTCTCACCGAAACATACTAGGGAATGTTGCAGATATTATGACAAAATTAATATGCACCCTTCCTATGTAAGTGGTTTAAAAAAAAACGTAAACTTGTGTGCATGTATAGACTTTTACAGACAGGGTTTTTATCTGTGTTTTCGGTTTTGTATTTTTGTTGTTGTTGATGTTTTTTCTTTTTTTTTTTGGCAATGTGTATATTTGTCTAAATGATTACTATTTTTTCCATTTATTATGATGACTGAATGTATTTTGTGAACTCAACCACACTTATTCATAATAAACCAAATGAATAGTTTTTGTTGTATGTGTTGGCGTTAGTACCATAAGTACTTTGTGGGTCATTCATAAATTTGTATACCGCGCATATATGTTCATATCTTTATAAACGTGTCGTATATATTTATATATAAATATATATAGATATAGATACTTGTATATATGCATTTTTTAAGTATTTATGTTTATTTATATCAATTATTCATTTCAAGTCATTTTCATTTAATTCGTTTTCACTTGAATTGTGTAAAATTGAAATTACATTCCATTTATTATATTTATTTTAAGCAGTATTTTCCAAATGGCTTTCATGTATGGAACGATTGAAGTAATTGTATTATCTTTTGCTAAAAAGTTGGACTAATTTTTAGGTCAAGTATGACAGTTAATTGCTTGTGCGCCGCGGAATTTTATCATACATTCATTAAATATCATAAAAAAAAATGCATTAAATGCAAAAATAAAAATTTTTTTTAAATGTTTTCTTTCGCATTATATTACTCATCAAAGAAGTGATATACTTGGCGTATGAATATTCTTAGAGATAAAATAAAAATTTTATATACAGCGCTGAAGACTGAAAATATTTATATATATTTACGATGCCGAAGCTATTGTATTATATGTAGAAATAAAATCGGATTATAAAACTCCTAATCCATCTGTCAGTATAAGTCAGACTGCTGTCCCGTGTACTGCCATAAAAAGAAAAGTAAAAAGCTTCTGAACTGAAAGCCTCGGCTCGAATTTTACGAGAAAGTTTGGATTATATAAATTTGTAAACTGTTTTAATTTGGTAGTTGAACATAATGAATTGTAAGCTGGAGCAAAAATCAAGTCACTTGATTTAGGAATGATATGTCATATAGTACACATGCGCCTGTATTTTTCAAGTACTTCTATAAATTAATTCACTTTTGCTGACTTATTTGTTTGTATTTTTTTGCTACTTACACGTAAACCTTTAGTTTAGGACTTTAGTTAATTAACGAACTTGATACTCAGATTGTATTAAGTAAAAACTTAAGACTTAATTTCATGAAAGTTCTACAAACTTATGAACTTCTTTTTCTTTTCATAATTTCGAGCCTACATTGAATGCTTTTAGGTATTATAGACATTTGAAAAATCTAATATATTTCCGAGATGAAAAGAGCCCACAGCTATGGCCATACGAGGGAGAGATTGATTCGAAACTTGGGACTTGTGTTCGATATGAATATCTAAATGTTTAAATTAAAATGATATGTGATGAGATCATATTAAATAATATAAACTGCTTTTTTCAAACCTTAACCTTAAGAGATACTATTCTCAAAGTTTATTTGTTTATATACTTTCATATATATGTTCTATTGATCTGATATAAGAAGAACGCATGACTCACCCCTGAATGTATATAACGTTTTTAGTTGTTTGATATTTGATTGAATTTATATTTTTTGAAGTGAATTTTAAATTTAAATTGTGGTACTCACGTTTACTTAGTTTTGAAAATTCGTCTCTAAAAATCTTTTAAAGAAACTTTTCAATTATTGTCTACTTAATATAGTTTTCAAATGCCTCATGAATATGGCTTGAAGTTTAAAGAAAAACAAAGATAAAAAAAACACCAAAAAGGAAACGTTTTGTTTTCTACCAAGAACCCATTTATCTCAGGCTTTGTATGAATGTCTCTTGTTTTTTGTTTACAATAATTTGTGCTGTTCTTACATGGAACACCGGTTCGCATCAAAAAGTAGAAAATGCCAATTTGTTTAGTATATAAAAACTGAGAAAAAGGACTTCAGTGAAAGAAAAGAAGACAGAACAAAAGCGACTAAATTGAAAACCGGAAACAAAATGCAATTTTAAAAATGCTTCTCATGCAAGAAACAGCAAATAATTTATCTGCATTTTTTTAACGTTTTTCGGTTTTTCGTTTCCTATTTATAGCATGAAAATAAGGAAAAATTATTTGACAAACGGCACAATTTGGCATATCTTTGGTCGCTATTGAATCATCTGAATTCTGTTGAAGACGTGTTTATATCTATATGCACATGTTTTCGTTTACTCTAATAGAGGATACCGACCTAGATTTTCAGTGACATCTGCTTTTCTTTCATGTTATATTCTTCTTTTATATGCGTATACATACGTACATACATACATACCTACATATACTTATACTTAAGTTCATACATAGATTCATACATTCATACATGCATACATATTTATATATATATATGCCATTTTAAATCATATCAATTCACTTGTACTGCTCGTGAAGCCTTGGGTTGTTTTCAATGCATTTAAAATATGTTTTTATTCACTTATTTCTCCTGAATAAATATTATACAAATAAATTGGAAAATCGCATATGTCCGTATGTATACATTTACGTGAAACTTGGTATGAAGACATGTTCATGTTTTATATTGAACGTGGCATATGGAAATGCAAGTCTCTTGCATCAGTAATGTTAACAAAAATGCGTGCACCTATTATATACTCAAACGGTCGATTGATCGATTTATATTCGATTCACAATTGTTACATTTAAAACCTCGGCAACTAACCTGTAAGAACGCTAAATTCAATCAATCAGATAAAACACTTAATAATGAAAGTGCAGTTATATTATTTTTTAACTTGAAAATTGGGTAAACCTTTGAATGTAAAATTCCTTGCTTCTTTGATAGTATACCGAAACGGTTGGTAACGCATCGAAAAAGTGATTATACAATTGTCTTGCTTTAGACAACCGTAAATTGTAGGTAATAAGAACAAGTATAAGAATATTATATTCTTTTTGTATCCACCACCATTATCTTAGAAAGAAGAGGAAAAATTAAACTTTAATAGGTGGGCGCGGCTGATTTTTTCTATTTTTATGGAATACCGTGGAACACAGCCAGCCATGGAATACCATGAATAATAGTCAGTGCAAACCAGCCAGAAGACAGACGTGGTCTGTGATCGATTTGACCCATTTTCCATAGCAACGTATGTGAAAGAACTTCCAATATTTCCGATAAATTTGAAGCCGATATCTTCATTTTTGCGGCCAGTAGAATGTTTACCACAGACATTTCATAGACGGACAGACGCATACACTTTATGGGGTTTCTGAAGCTTCCTTTTGTACGTATCACCGAAGTTGGGTATATTCATTTTATCATTTTCTTTGTAATGTACAGAAGTAAACTTGAGAGATCCTACAATATATATATATACATATTATTCATCAGCATCAAATTTAGAAACGATCTAAGCATTCCGGTCTGTTCGTCCGTGTAATGCCCGTGGTTAGCATTCGCTTGGCCGCAAAAGTGAAGATATTAGCTTCAATTTCACTAGAAACATTGGACGTTCTTTCATGTACTTTGCTACTGAAAACGAACCGAATCGGTGACAGACGATGCCTACAGTGTAACATAAGCTGAAAGCATGTCTGCTTTCTGACTGTTTTGTTCTGGCTGTTTTACCGAAAATGAATTTCTTCTTCTACACTTTTTTATCAACTCATAATGGGTTGTGGATGTAATTTGTTTTTCTTATTTCCATTTCTATCAAAATCACGGTCATTCGGTAGAAAGGAACGACCAGATACTAAAAATTTGTGGTCTGCCGTTTCAGTATTATTATTTGACGACGATTTTCAGCGATTTTCATCCATGTCAATGTTATTTTAATGTTAAGATTTGAGTCTGAATAAGCATCACTGTAAGCTAATACGCGTGTTTAAATAGTTATTTCCTATACATGATACTATTTCCTTTGGACCTCTTGAAGCTGCAGTTTCATCATAGAAATTTAATTGACTTAGACCGTTTGCATAATTGACACTAAATGAATTCCATGCAACTATAAGCATTATCTAATGGTTCACTTTCATCGATGTCGTAAAAATTACGTTGAATTAATTTAGTTTAAACTAATATAGTGTGTAATAACTGATAAAGCACTTTTTTAAATCTTGACTTAGACAACTTTCATAATTATGGGCACATATACTTTATGGCATTTGTTAAATTTTCTTCTGGGTGTTGCAAATAAGACGACAAAATTAATATACCTCCATTCTTGAATAGTATGTCGTAAGAAAGCATTTCACTCCCTTACTAAAATCATAGCTAATCTGTCTGTCTGCAAGAGTACCTCCCTTCATTTTAAACACAAATGAGACACAAATGATATTCTTATAGTAAACCTCACTGATCCTTTCAAACCAATTCTTACCGTTATTCCGCATTCTTTCTACATTCTTGTCATACATAACCATTAATGCTTAGCTTAAGATATTGTTAAGTATATAAACGCACATATTCATTATATAACAGTACAGTGATGCTGGTGCAGCAGCTACAAAAGCGAGACACAACGTAGAGCTTTTCATTTCTGTTACAATAACCAGGAAGGTAAGTCTTTAACCACACGGTATCCCCGACCAAATGACTACACGGATTGGTGGTGGCTCAGCTTAGCCGCTGTCCCTGAATGAGTAAAAGAACAGTAGGATTAGAGGTTTGAGGATGGCTGACTCAGTTTAGCAGCCATTACTTATCAACACTTTGGACGGACTGGACTAAAAGTTACTGGGAAACAAGCGTGATTTGTTGATTTTCCATCTATCATCTGCTTTCATGAAAGGCGAAACAAATAAGCCGAAGAGCTAGAATCAAGTAAAAAAGTGAATCAGAAACAAACTGAGTAAAAAGTGAGTCGAAAAGCCTACCGTCAACTAATTCTGCAACGCCATTACTAAGATCAAACCCACCGAGAAATCATCACATTACTGTGCTTTTTTGTGTAAAAATTAGAACTAAGATTCTACTGATTCTACTATCATTCCGTAATAATAAGCCTAAAGGAAAAATGATGGTTCCAGATATTTTTATTATAAATTTTCTCGAAAATGGACTTTCTGAAAAGCCCTGAGTCATACCCAGGTTAAAAAGACCCGTTACATTGTATAAAAGGCATATAACAAAGAAACATGAGACGTTTCTGAAAAATGCTCACAAAAACAGCATAAATGGGTTATCTCAAAGAAGGCAAATTTGAGATGAATTCGTGTAAACTTTGACGCTTAAGTATTTTTTGACGCAATATGTGTATATAGACGAAAGACGTTTTAATCGATTTTTACTTACTATCCATTCAAATATCACACTGTTTATGACCTTCTATCCATTTATGTGTTTAAAAGCCGACATTTACATAAACAGTTATCCTGTTTTAGGAAATCCTTTTCACATAAACTTTTTTCAAGTCCTTCCATTTTTATACACTTTAAAGTGAAATTAAAATCATTGGCATAAATAAATACCTTAACTGTATCGGTATTAAAATTTATTTCGCTTTCAAACTACAACATGGTTTATATTGATTTAATTTTGTTTTTAATTCATTAACGATCTGATATATTATGTCCGACAGTCACTACATTGTTGTGCACTTAAAAGTGCACGCGTTTTTGTATGTGCGTGCGGTCACAATTTATTTATTTATTAAATTGAATTCATTTCCATATTAACACGTACGTACAATTTAAATTTACACAACTCTTTGGTGTTTTTTAATTAATTTCACAAATATTGTACGTGTATGCGCAGTAAATTAAATAAATTTGTTGTATCAACGTAAATATGTTCAATTATCATAAAATATTAAATGAAGAAAAAAAAAATGAAAACAAATTTGCTACAATTACTGCTATTATTATCTTACCTAAAGTTACATGTTGTCAATAATGTTGTTACAGAAAGCAAAATAAATAATAATGAGAAAAGAAAAACAAAAAGAAATAATTAATTATAAGAAGAAAATAAATTATGTCTGACTTAAATAGAATCTCTTCATACTCAAGACTTGTTTTTTTCTCTTAACGCTGTGTAACCACAATATATTAAGACTGAAAGAACTAACTTTCATGCAACAACGAAGGCATTGCAAAGAAAACAAATGGGACCAGTTAACAATGTAATCGAAAGTTTATTAGAAAAGTATTCGAAAGAGCAAACTGCTAAACTTCAGATTTTTTTCAACCGTAGCGAAAGCGTATTTCTTTATCGTACATTCTAGCAAAAGAGACAAATGCGAAATCTACATTCGCCTTGGGTGAATTGAACGATTTGATTCATCTTCAGCCAACAAACAGATAGAAAACAAACGTGGTCAATTTGAGCAGAATATTAATCTGTTAATATCGATCACTACGATGCCTTTGTACGATATTTTTTAGCAAAATAGAAACAAAATTTGTTTACATCATTATATTTGAAATTATTTTTTTATGTCGCAGGTAATTGTACAGCCTTAAGCACTATATTCACAAATTTCGTCTTTTTATACGTACAAACGAGAGGTTGAAGGCACAAACGTTTGTAACATACAAGGAGAAACTTCGAAGACCCTACAAAGGACATATGAGCTTGATTATCATCAATTTCTGAAACCATCTAGTTGTGAGTTTGTGGTAAACACTTTTCCGATTGTGAAAAAATCCTTGGAAATCCCTCCATGCAAGGTGGTATTGAAATATTGGGCCAAATCGATCAAAGGATACACTTTAATAACTTTGCTCACTACTCATAAGTTACAACAGATACAGATACAACTGCAAAAATTTTTCCTTATATTCTATAAATGTGATCCTAGAATATCAGTGCAAAAACGAAAAAGAAAGCCATCCTTGTCTAACACCATAGAGTATCGAAAATTTCCAATTTTTTTTCTTCTTACGCTGTGGTAAGAAATATATTAAGCCATCTGTATGCAGAAGGACTTATGATAAACCCCTCTTTTATTATATAGATCGACTCAGAATAATTTTTAGATCAATTTAAAGTTAACCGTCCGTCTGTTTCAGATCTGTCTACATCTTTTTCTTTTTAACCTATATTTCGCAATTTTTGATATAATTTGACGAAATTTGGTATATTGACATGACTTGGTCCAATGTACGAACGCTATTGAAAATGGGCTCCATTGGATCATTTTTACGACCATTCTCCACATAATGCACCATTTGAAAAAAATGTTTATGCGAAAATAATTTGAAATTTCTAATTTTTCTAGACAAAGGTCAATAAAAACTAGTACTTTGACATTTAAAATAAATATGGCAAAATCGGGTCGGATCGGATCAATTCATGAAAAAAACTCCCATAATCTCGTTCTTATCAAAAGTAAAAGAGAGAGCAAAAAGGTCTAATTTTCTATATTTCATTTCTACGCAAGTACAAGCAAATGCTTATATGGCAACAAAGTCTAATTTTTAGTAAATTATAAGCAAAAAACAGCAACAGAAGAATAAAAACTTTGTGACAAAAATGTAAAATTTCTTCAATTTGGACGACGTCAGTTCACGGTTGAGGCCTCCTACCCTCTGTACAGGTTTACATGAAAACGATGTCTTTGCCGGGAATCATGAATATTTAGCAAATGAAGAACTGGGCAAAGTGGTGTAGAGTATGTAATGGCAGCCTTGGTTATTACATAAATATGGTTGAACCCTTGGTTCGTTTTACTTGAATTTCATATTTGTAATAGAGTTTTTTTCAAAGCAACATTTTGGAGCTCGTTTAAGATTTTATACTAAAAATAGCACTACTTTAAGAATTTATAATATCTTAAGCGGTAACGCCTCTGCAAATTTTTCAGAAAATCAATCGTTTTATTTTTGTTGGTTTGACATGTCATGAATAATAGTTTGCAAGAAGTTAAAATAGGAAACGAAGTTTTTAAGTGTATTGTAAAAAATTTTGAAAAAAACGTTTGTGGCTGAGTTTTTTTTCTTTTTTTACTTGCTTTCGTTTAAATCGAAAGTAGAAAAAATTTTAAACAGAAGAGAAAAATTAAAAGTATTAACTTTAGTTGGGCATAGAACTAATTGTCTGTAAAATTTTGATTTTTTTTCTCAAATTTTTAATCGAAGCTTAATTGCATTATCTTTTGCAGAGTGTTTCACGTTTACAGTTACCTTATTTTTCGATATTTGATGAAATTTTAATTTTGCGATCTGTGCATCTTCAATAAAAAATTGCGAGATAGATTTGGTCTCGTACAGGTTGTGTATAAAAGGGAATCGGCTTTTAATTTGATGCGCATGGCAAATGCGAACTTGTTATTGGATTGTTTTACGAACGCGAGGCACTGCTTCAAATGTTTTCTTTTTTAACGAGCACACTACTGGTATGGCATGGGCAAGCGTCAAACGATGCAACGTTAAAGGCTACATAGTGCAGCAAATCCTCCCCTGCTACATCTTGGGCACGTATTAAATTCTTGCGATAAACTTCAATGCACAATGCTGCACGGAAATAATATTCTTTAGCCACTGACGAGAAATACCAATTGCGATTACCAAAGCGTCGCTAATTGCCTTGATTGACAAGCTCACCGAAGAGGGTGTGCGACGAAAGAATCACGCAGCAACCAACCACGTACAAAGCACTGTGTGCAACGGGCCGCTTTAAATTTTAAATAATCGCTTAAAACCTAATAAAAAAAAACGGCTTAATGGAATTCAAGTTGCGAGTCTCAAATACTTTTACGATATTTGTAGCTGGCTATGTTAGAGCTAATGCAAGCTTCTAACAGCAACTTCACAAAGAAAATTCCTTGTTAGTGTAAATTGGCGGCGAACAGCAGATTTTTCTTCTCTTTTGAAATATATTTAATAAATTTTTTTCCCACTGTATGCAAAATAAAATCAGAGAAACTGAAATGTCTTAATTCGTAGAAATCTTTGGTGGCAAATGTTTGGTATGGCCCTCCCTCTTTAATCTTGCCTTATTGAAAGACTGAGTTCTTATTAAACGATATTTTTGTTATATATTATAGAGTAATGATAAGAACTAGAGGGAGAATTCGTCCAAAAAAAAAAAAAAATTACTTCATTACTGGCATCATTGCCTTTATGGTATTGTTTCATATATTTCACTTCTACTGTGAACAAATGCATTAAGAGTTTCCCATCAATCCTTTTATCTCAATTGACATGACAGGATTTGAACAAATTTTCGCAATTATTCCCAACAATATTGTCTCATGATCTCATTATCAATCACTAACGCTCGGATTTTCAGTAAAGTGTTCGCAACCACAGTCAACTAAATCGTGTCAAGTGTGTGCCTCTAATTCCACAAATATAAATACAAGTCGAGAACAAAGAAATCGCACACTTTCACCTTTTCACTTTGCACATAAATATTGTTTAATTAAAATGCAGAAATGGAGCGTTGCAGAAAACGCTGAAAGGGTCTTCGGTGCACTCTTCTCCATCCGCCGTTACGACGTAGACACGTCCTGCATTCGTCAGATAACAAACTTTCCCCAGAAGCAAATCTCACCTGAACGGGGTGAATATTATATAACTCCAAGCGTAAGTCCTTTATTTTTCACCTCCACTAGGTGGTAGCCACTCACATGGTCATCCGTGATGAAATTGCGTCCTCCAGGTCAACTAACGCTGTCGATCACCCTTTAATGTCCACTGATTTAACTCGAAGTGAAATTTGATTTTTTTGCTCTCGAATGTAATAAAACGAAATTTGTAGTACTGCTACCTATAAAATGTGCTCTCAAGTTTTATTTAAAATTTTCTATAAAACGTAAGAGACGAAGGGGACTGGTGAAGTTTTTCTTTATAATTAATTTTCAGAGTCCCTTAATGCGGACTCTTGATAAGGAGGATACCACCAAAACGATATCATAAGGGATAAATTTTTTCTGATTTTCATAGTTTTGCTAATTATGGCCACAACTATGAAATGAAGGACTTAACGTTCGAATTCATTTTGACGGCGTTATGTGGAAAGAATTTATGATCATGTTTCATTTTGTTAAGTAAAGTATTGAAAAAAATTCTTGAATTTAATGGCCAAACAATGAAACAACGAAAGTATTTATAGCAGTTGTTCTGCCATTCTCAGTTATTAATTAATTATTATTATTTATTTAGACCAATGAAATAAAATCTTGGAAATAAAAAATAAGAGGAAGAGTTCTACCAACTAACTCTTATTAGGAACTTATAAAATTTTCGATAAATATTTTTCGTATATTTAACCAACTATATGTAACGCCTCTGGTGATCGTCTTATTATTCCTTTAATCTCTATTTCTATATCATTTTTAATAAGGGTTATTTATTCAATAATATTTAGCTTTACAACACTATACTGTCCGCCTCATTCTTTCGTTAAGATTAAAACAAATGACAGTTTTATTTTACGTTCAACACCAACAACGAAAGTCGAGAAAGCAGTTCATTGTTTAAGGTTTCTTATCTTTTTTCTTTGTGACTATTGTGTTACCTGTACTTTATCGAGTAAATTGTGCTCCTGGTAAAGCTTTTCAATTTTTCATACTGTTTTTGTTTCCATGCAATTGTAAAATTTAGGGGCTGCCTACAAAGAGTCTCAGGCTAAACTTACAATAGATTTTACCCAGCGGGTATTAAATAAAAAGCTGATATTTTCCGATTGTGTCTCATTTTGGTTTTATGTAAACCGCTCGCTTTTCGTGCTGCTAACAGTCAAACTTTGTAAAGTGAACAAATTTTAGTGAGGGTTTTATTTGTTTTTTCTCATTTGCTCAATGCTAATGCTAATGGACCCTAATGTTAAACATAAAAATTTTACTGCATTGTGACTAAAGAAAAAAGAGAAAAAATCAAAACAAAAGCCGCTTTACCGCATGTTTGAAAGCAATATAAGAAAAGGAAAAAAATATTAAAAATGATAAACACCAGCTAAGTTTTTTGTGTTATTTCAGATAAAAAAAAAATAATAAATTAGAATTTGATGTGAAAAGAAGTAACAAAATAACAAAATAAGCAGTAGTTTATATGTAAATGATTAAAGACAAGATTAGCTTTTAGACTTCATTTTTTGATATATTCACTGCTGTCTCGTGTTGAAACGAGAAAAATTTAAGAAAAAATTGTGATTATTGTGTTATAAATGTACACGTATTAAATGAATGTATGCATGTATGTATGTATGTACATACACTAGCGTCCAAAACTTTGGAAGCACATCTGTTTCTCAACAAAATAAAAAATTACCGACTATATACGATAAAATTAAGCAATGAAATTAACTTTCACGACCTTTTAGAATTGTTTACCCAAAAAAAAGAACGACTATCATTCGTCATCATCAAGTTCTAAGAGATTCTTTGATTTTGACAGCAAGAAACTGGGAAAAACTGGCAAAAATGAAAGTAGAAAACTGGGAGAAATTAAGGCAAATCCACAACAATTCAACGGAATGACTTATTTAGAGTTCTCTCTAAACAAAATCGATGCTTAACTGCACCACAAATTTGTGCAGTTCTGAACGATAAGCGAGAAACATGCATTTCAATAGCAACTGTTAAAGGGCGTTTATTGTCTGAGAGACTGATGAGGTGTTTCTACTACAAAAACCAAAACTGACAATTCTACAGAAGAAAAACAGACTAATGTTGGCAAACGCACATAAAAACTGATGATGTGTGTTTGTACCCCGGTCAAAAGAAGAGAGGAGTTCAGAAGCATATGCAATGCTTACTATCAAGCAAGGTGGTGGTAATGTCATGAGTTAGGGGTATTTTAGCAGCAGTAAACCCAGCAATCTTGTGACAATAATCGAAGAACTAAACAAGGAAGGCTATTTGAAAATTCTTCAGGATTCCACCTGCCCAGTGGGCTGAATCACGTTAATTTTTCAATAAAATAATAATGATGGTAAGTATTCGCGTACACTGTGCAACACCAAAAAAAATAAAAACCATACAATAGCCAATGGCCGTTCTCCCATTGAAGTTGTTTGGGATGAACTCAATAGAAGAGTGAAAAATCGATCTTCTGCGAGTTCAGAACGTTTGTGGCAACGATTAGAAAGCAAATGGAACGAATTGGATGCAGATTATTTAAAAAAATTGATTAATAAAAAAAGTGGACATCTTAATGATACTAAACTTTAATTTTATTTTTGTTTTGTTTGGCTTATTTTTTTTTTTTAAATTTCATATTAATACAAGTAAATTTAGATAGCCTTGTATTATTTTATTCGTTTTTATCTTGCTGCTTCCATACCTTTCGACGGTAGTGTATATATATAAATATATATTGGATTCTCAATGTACGAGATACGTTCAAGGAGCTCTTGCAGCGATGTTGTCTTTATCTGCTTGATCGTGACAAAATTCTTCCCTTTCATCGACCTTTTCAATTTTGGGAACAGGAACAAGTCGCAGGGGGCCAAGTTCGGTGATTACTGTGTTTTTTTGACCAAAACAAAAAACAATGATCTGTGAGTTAGCGCACGATGGTGGTGCAATTTTTATGTTGTTGTTTTTTTAATATTGTTTCATACAAACGGTTCATAATTTCAGATTAATATCCCCTATTCATCTTGCTTCTCTCACCTTGCTTCACTTCCACGCCATTGTAAGAAAACAGTCGGTTTTGGCTTTTCTAGCCCTTACCAGTGGGATGATTGCGCTTTGCCTTTTAAACATTTCTGGATCGTCGTTGACTCCAATAGCTCAGTAGCTCCTGAAAATGTTTTTGAATATAAAATTAGCATAAATAATTTCCTAAATAAAGAAAAAATGATCTCAAAAATGTGTTAAATTATCTTTTCGGGTATAAATTAAATCAACATGTATATGTATTTTGTTTCCACGAGCTTACGGTGCACTGCATTGTATTATGTATGAGTTTATCTGCACTAAATTCATTGGTCATGTTTCAAGATAACATAATATAATTTAGCCAAAATTTACGTGCAACGTCTCTTCTGTTGGTTTCTAGCTTTCTCTCTGTTCCTCTCTTTCACGTTTGCTCCGGTTGCCTTCTTTACTCTTTAGAAATACGAACATGTGAGTATGAAAACTTTATGCATTCGTATCAAGCGTCATACTTGAAAACATTTACAAATATTTCCTCATCATGAAAAATCATAAATCACAGTATACCGCACATGATGTGCTCGAACAGGTACACATGTACGTACACGTATCCCATACCAGTTTGCATACAAATGCATATAAGCAAATTTAAACATCAATAAATTTCTCTGTACACACATTAACAAAATGGATATAGACGTGTGTGCCTCTGAGTTTCTACGTTCACTAATTTGTTCTTGTTTTGTGCACGTATGTCTTTCTATCTGTCGGTCTGTCTGTCTGTCTTTTTTACTACGTTATTCTGTGTTTGAATTTATGTAACTAAGCTAAACTAAACTATAAAATAGAGACACAACCACAGGCACAATGTGATTATTTTCTATAAATTTATGCACACATCGTAGGTATGTAGGCGTTCTCATATACATCAGGTATGTTAAATTGGTTCAATATGAAGGGACATCGCATAAGTTTAGCAATTGTATATATGTGAAAACATAAAAGCTTATCCTTTTCATATTTTTTCTTTTTCGGTTTCTATTAGTAGAGCTATTAGTAGAACAGTAGTAGTTTAAATTAAACAGAGCGATCAACGTTACAAAAGTCAAAGCTAGAACGGTCCTAAAGTCTATTTTCTGTCATTGCTTTTGCCGAACTACGTACCAACTACGAAGGTGCGTTTGACATGAGTGATTCGTATTATCTCATGCACATATTGAATTAATACGTGTGTACTACTAAGCGTGTATGTTGGTTGGATGTGCAAAGGCTGTACGTTTTTTTTCTATTTTCTCTTATATACTGCAAAAAGCACCGTAGATTTGGTCGAGAACTAATGCAAAACTTTGCCGGCGTGAAGTTCGCCCACCATGTTTAACCTGGCTTTTTGTCTTCGCTAAAAGACTGACTATCTTCCTTCACATTTGTTCACAACTTTGCTAGGATATATTTTGTAGTTGGGCGGCGTCGAAAAATGACAAAAATTATTATAAATATTGAACAAAAATATGAAATATAAACATAAATCAAAAACAAAATTATATACGTAATATTTACGAAAATAACAAAGAAAATTTATTACTACCTCTCAATGCGTGTATGTTGGAGCAATGTTGGAGAAATACTACACTGTTAAGGTAATATTATGAACATTTTAACGATATAAAGCCATACCAGAGTTTCACTATATTACTATAATTATAATTTTTGAAGGGTTTACTTACATACTACTACTATATGGGGGATCTGGAGCGGCGAGAAATAACATTTTTTGTAAAAATTATATATAGCCTCCTCAAGAGTATTGTTATCAATCTTTAAGATTTCGATGTTTTGTTCTTGTTTAGAGGGATTTGTCAAGACCCTAAAATACGCTTTAGACTCTTTGGTAAACGCTTCATTTGATCCAAATCTTTTTCCTGTGGCATAAATTGCGAAATGCGAATTGTGAATAGACATACGCTGTATATGCCAGCAATTCGAACTTTCATTTATAATTACAAAACTGACTTTCTTCCACTGCAAATAAATGCGCTAACCCTTTGGAAGGTAGTTTTCTTATATAGAAATATTTTCATGCAAAAGGTGAACACACCGCCTCTCAATGTTTATAACTTCACATTTTGAAATTAGGAATTTTAGATTGTTTTGTAGATGATAAAAGTTACTGCACACAAAAACACCTACAACTCATTAAAAAATGATTGCAATTATATGAAATTTTAGAAAACGTTATTGAAGTTTGGGAGCTTCTTAGAAATAAAGCGCATTTTCTGTTAAAAACAACGCCTGCCTACAGAATGGGAATAATGAGTACAATAAAATTAAGTTTTTATAAAAATGTTCCAAACCTGAAGAGACCTAACTTCTCTGAAATAATTTGTTGTAATTATTTGGTAAGTTTTATTTTACTTTGTTGCGAATCTTAATTTAGCAAAGGTGTGAGTTTTATCAAAGACATAAACCCCAAAATATGTGAGCTATCTTGGTGCTCTATCTTTACTTTAGTAAAACTGAAAAAAAAACGTCATTTCAGTTTACACCATAATCACGAGTGCTGATATAATGCTGACTAGAAAGGCGTAATGATTGTGTAAAATTCCGCCTAAAAATATTTCGTTATACGAAATAGAATGCTGTGTGTACTTATATGCATGTCTAGTTTTGAGGTCGAAAAGCGCAAAAGTAAGCTTTATATACTTTCCTCCGCGATAGTTTTGAATATCTAAAGTGTTTGCGATTTATTTTCATATTGAAAATATTTTTTGCGACTAAAGGTAAATAAATTAAAAGATATAATGAAAATTTTGAGAAGATATTCATTTAACAAAGAAAAAAATTTATATTTTGTATAGGATGTATCTATGTATCTCCTTTGTCACTATCTGAATTGTTAATTATAGGTGTTTCAAGATCATGTTTACCTTTTAGTTGGTTCCCATTATATTTTTACTTAATTGCGCGTAGAGACTTATTAAGCTAATATTGGCTCAAAACGTTACTGAATTCCCAAGAAAGCAATTTTCGTAATCGACTTTATAATCACATAACGCAGCATGTCAACAACTTCTCAGAATGTTCTTTTCCTGACTATAAGATATCTTATAGGCTTTTACGAAATAATGAAGAGTGGCACACCGCATCTTTTGGCACAAAGGTTTAACTTTTTATGTCTTTCAAGGAGTGCACAGATATTTACTCCCATAGTAAGTAATTCAGTCTTTGAGAAATCATTCTTGACCACGGTTGCTCACGATTGTTTACCTGTGTACAAAAAAGCATTACAATGGAACTTTGATGTAATTTTATCGTATCGGATGTTGGTTTTTTAAACCTTTTGTTGCTATAGATTTGAGATGTTAACGAAACAATAGCGTTATTATATCGATTTAGGGTTGCTATAATTAAGCCATTAATATGATTGATTGCAAGATGTAGTTTGACCATAAGAGGCTTTTCGTATTACACAATATTAATAAATAAATAAGAACAAAAAAATTAAAGAATAAAAATACATAAAAATTATTGTAATGGAACTAAAAGAAAATATTGACCCCAAGAAAAAATTTATTTAAAAGAAAAGAAATTCCCAGTAACAAAAACAAAGAAAAAGCAGAAAAGAAGGAAAACCTAAAAATGATCGATGAACTAGAAAGTTGATAGTGATCATAAACATAAGCAAACGCAAAAAAAAACCTCAATGTCAAATTGAAAGGAAAAACCATCATAATAATAATAACAGAAATTGATGTCTTATATAAACTGTGCCCGTGAAAGCAGACGTATATCATCTCCATAGAATTTGCTTTCGTAGCGTCAAAATGAAGCCTTTGCTGAATAATAGTGAAAACGAACTGACTTCAACACGATAAGCGAAAGTTCAACAAAATATAATCCGACAATTAGCAATATAGAAGCTGAAATGAAGGCTATCCACAAGCAACTTTATCAGATTTACGGTTCCAGTCTCAATTGATGCTGGATCCGGATCTAGCTGGTATTGCGGCAAAATAATTTAAAAATTTATTCTTCCTTTTTTCTTCTTGCGTGATGTAGTATAAATCTGTTTGTAAATTATGTCAATTGTATTTTTTTTTTTATTATTAATTTAAGAAACAAACAAACAAGTGTGAAATTACATTTTTTACTAAACTATATAAAATGCTCATTTACAACATAATGTAATTCTCTGATAGTTTTACTGGGGTAGGATTAGAGGAAGTTGGGTTAGCTAAAGGTAAGCACATAATGGGAGGACGGACTGTACGTTTACCAGACAGGTAGACATGCGTAGGAACGGTCAGACAGATATATTACAGGTGACGACCAATAAAGGGGCAACGGACGTGAGACAGATGAACACGTGGCAAACAATGGATAAATCTTTTCTTCAGTCTTCACTCTCTTTAACCTTTTTTTTTGAAATTAATTTATTTTATGATGTCAGCTAAGCCAGGAAATTTAAGCCCTACTTGAGGTCAGCGTCTCACAATATTCAAAATGGCGGACGCCACGAACTGATGTTTTATCGTTTTCTTAACAATCCCCTTTATATCTGTGCCAAAAATAAAACATGATGAGTAGAAGGTGAGAAGCTAAGTGAAGACACTCTACTGCTGCAAAAATTCTCATTCTTTAAAATTTTCTTTGGCTTGTATTTCTATTCAGATAAGTTAGTAACAGAAACTGTTTATCGAAAGTACAATAATTACTTATAATAAGCATTAAACAAAACGGGCACGAAGAGTAAGAAGCAGAACTTTTATATAGCAGGTGGTATATACAAAAATATTTGTTTTTCACGCATGCGAATGAATTTTTCTCCTATAACGGTTCGTACAAAAGAGATTCGTTCGAACCATTGTCAGCAGTGTTCATTTTTGGGGGTGGTGAGAATGTTAAAAGATGGACAGGGAGACCGGAAGACGTACTTACTTTTCTATCTTTTGCAATCCATTTATTCTTGCACATATGTGTGTTTTTATTCCCTTGGTTTAGAAAATATATACCCCATTTATGTGCGCTTTTAAATGAGTAACATGACTCCCTGTTTCTCACTTAAGTCATGGCACATTTAAGTGCAGTCCAAAAACGTTAGTCCCTGTCCTCCGGGCTTTGGAACAATCCCCGCAAGAGGGCTCCGCTACTCCCGAAGTATCAATTCAAACACCTTGGGTACAGACCATTGTTTCCCTCTGGTCAGAGGGTTAATACAGCTCATTTACCAACAACCAGCCACGATGCTCTCCGGAGGGTCGTACCCAGTGATCAGTCAATAAGGCATTCTTAAAGTTTGTTGACGCTGCCAACATAGTACAATAATAATCATTTGGGTGAACTGATCCCCGTGGACTTACGCTTTACTTTAGCATATCTGTACTGCACGGATGTGTACAACACACTACCTTATTTTTCTGATTATTATGTAGTTGGAAAAACATCGATACATTCAGATAACGTTTCCTGTGTTCCCAGTTCACCTACTACCTCAAACAGTCATAGATACACTGCCTGCCTCAGTAGTATTATGACTTAAATAGCAGAGAACTATAGAGAAGAGAAGCCATCTAAAATAGATACAACTCTTGAGCTTCCTCCTACAATCAGAAAAATACCCGTCACCGGGAATTGGTGGTTAAAACCTTAATCTCATTTAGCAACCATGGAAACCATGACGTTGATAACTAGGACCTCGTTGAGGTAGAGATTCGGTCGTTTATGTTCTGGTTGGCTCCGGATATATAATTTCCCTAGCCCCTCTATACCCCCCTATATCCCTCTCCCATATACCCCTCCCCCTATACACCCCTTTAATCCCTGTACCCCCTATACCACCCTATACCCCCCACATACCCCCTATGCCCCTATATCCCCCAAACCCCCATACCACCGCCAACCCTTCACCCCCTATACCCCCCACACCACCAATCCCACCCTATACTCCCTTATACACTCCCCTGATACACCCTATACCCCACCTCCCTATAGCAACACCCCCTATAGCACCCCACCGACCCCCCTCCCTTCATGCAAGGATGAATAGAATAGAATTGTATTATTCTTTTCTCCTCTAATAATGGTAAGGAACAAGGAAATGATTTTTCACCGAAGTGGAAAATTTATTCTTTACGATGTTTTTCTTCTCGCTCTTTCTGAGACATACTGAGATTCTAGTTATTTTGCTTAACTTCAAACTCTCCACATTCAATATCACATGAACCTTTTTATCCCCTTACGCCACCTAAGTTTGCAGGGATCCGGAGACATTTTTTAAGATGAAAAAATGTAACGCATAGCTCAATGTTATATAATACAGTATTTAGAAAATAAGATGTGTAATTTGTAAAAGAATATCAATTTGAAAAAGTACCATCTTCTGCTCTTAAAAACTTTCTATACAAATTTTCTGTCTCTCTCTCTCGCTCTCTCTCTCTGATTAAGACCAATTATGAACTCTCATCAATTTTATACTCTTTTATGGAAGCTATGTTATAAAGTTAATATATAAATATATAACTTGACTTAATTTTGATAAGCTGTTACAATCAAATATGAAGTTAACCGATAGCGCGAACATGTTCGCAAACATCAACAAGGATGCGCTTTTAATCTGTATAAAATGGTTTTGAAATCTTGGAGATGACAATGACTACATAGTAACCGTTATATGTTATAGATGTTCGTATGTTCTCGCCTAGAAGACAAAAGTTTCCACATATTATAACTTTTTAATACAAAGCCATATGACGTTCAAATAAATATTTATAAGTTTAACTTTATTGTGTCATTATCATTAACTAGAGGGTGGGGAGCTAAGAAATAATCTTTAAATTTTCCTTTTACTTGTTACAGTATGTGCATATAACTATTCGCATATGTATCCAAGTTTGTAATGTTATTAAAAGAAAAAGTATATAAACTCTTGTTTGATTAAGTTGTTGTTGGCGTTGTCATTGTTGAAACATGCCATTGTTTCACCTGGAGACGATAACAAGCACGAATCCGGTAAGTTTATCACACTGAGCTCTCTAAAGTATTATAAAATAATTTTGTTTAGATTTAAGTGTATATACTTTATATTTATATATATATTTATATATATATATGTATAAACACACATATAGATATGTTTGCATTAAATGCTTTATGGAGTTATGAATTGCATTTTGTGAATATTCATTTTATTAAGAAAACTTCCTTATCGTTATATGTTATATAATCAAAACTGTTTTCATAAGCAATATACCATTTATTCCTGTTTTCACCACAGATTATTTGACATAATTATTCAAATAATTCATTTGCTCTTAAGTAATTTGTTGCTGTATGAAACGCATACACTATAAATATAACATAAACAGTAAAAAAATGATATAATTTGAAGAAATTTTTAATTAAATTTTCTCTGAGCAATCAGCCTTTATGCGAGTATTGCGTAAAAAATGAGGAAAAAGTACATTCGGTAGGAACGGTTAGATAACTGCATAGAATTTAAGACGAATTTTTGGAGATTTTTAGAAATACTTCGATTCATTTTTCAATATATTTCATGCGTACTATTGCAGTGATTTAGTAATTTTGGTAGAAAAGATTCGTGTAAGAAGTGAAGCGAATTATCATTATTAAATTTATACGCTTCATCTAATAAATTTTCCAATTTCTCCGTACAGATGAATCTAGTTACGAATGCTTGGTTTAACTTGACGTTCTTCGAAAATTTATAAAAATAAATATAAATTTATATATATAAATTATATAAATATATTTTAAAGTCAAAGGAAAAGAAGTTTTCATTATGACGAGAAGACCTCCCATAATTTACTCAAGGTTTGTAGTTGTCCGCCATTTGCGCGGTCAAGTGTTGGCAACCAAAAAAAAAAATCGTTTGTTATCCGACAGTTTAGGTTTAGCAAAAATGGAGCGTTACATGAGAGAGCAAAGCCTTTCCATTGTTGAAGAATATTTCGAAAATAAGTTTGGTGGGGGGAAGATTAAGTTTGTCATTTTCTTTGTAACAGCTGGAAGCAAGCTCCAGAGAGCTCATATACTATATACATTTTTGATCAACATCAAAATTAAAATCGACTCCGTCTGTCAATCTGTACACCCAATCTGTATCTTTGCACCAAGCTGTACACCAATCCGTATCCGGCCATACGTCTGTACATCTCTCTGTCTGCTTATCTGTGTAATGTCTGTGATAACTATTTTCCCGGTTGCAAAAATTAAGATGAAATTTGGCAAAAACGCAGGTCACTTCTGCAGTATAAAATTAGTTGAAAACACCTCGGGGTTCTCCGGGTGTTTTGCTTATTAATCATAGACTAAACGATAAAATTTCCCTAGATATCCCATAAAAACAGAGAAAATCTGCCACATAGTGCTACGTATAGATTTATTTGCTTTGTCAATAGTTACAAAATTATTAAATACGCCCGTATTTTTCGTGTGGGGAGTATTAAAATTTCAAAATAACTTTAAACAAAAATACAAAAAGTAAAAAATAGTTAAGAAATTAATGCAATAAAATTTATCAGAGTCTTAACTTAATCGAAGACAGAAACAAAAGGAGCTCATGTGTACAAAAGAAAACCACATTCAGCTGCAACAGAATCTTTCATGCCCACCATCCTGTTAAAAAAATAAAAAATGAAAAAGTTTCAACACTTTATAATATTAGATAGATGTGATGGATTTTTCCGTTTTTATCCGGTTATTGTAGAGTAATTCATAGAATATATTAAATGTGAAAATTTTTGCCATTATATCTGTTGTAGTTTATTAGTAAAGAGAAGAGAGGTGTTCTCAGTTTATGTTGCACTGTAAATGTGTCCGTTAAACGTTTTAGCCCCTTTTCAATATGAACTTTTATGGAAGAATTTTCAAACTTATTGCCAAATTTGCAAAGGATATGTTAATTTTTGCAAAAATGTTTACCATAAACAAAACATACAAACACACACGTATGTCTAGATTGTTTTGGTACTTTGCTCTAAGGCCTCTGTAAATTTTTTATTAAAATGAGTACAAAATATTTCCTTGGATGGTGAGTATAAAAACTACCAATACTGATGTAGTATTTTCTTTAGCAATACAAATGAACCGGTTATACAAACATATCTCATACTTTTTTTTCGCGAGTTTTCCCTCATTTACTCAAAAATTTTTCCAAGTAGGCCTGCTCTTCTGCTACTTCCTCTAACTTGGTCGTTTCTTCGCTTGCTTAAGCGTATAAAAAATGGAAATTATTGTGGTGGAAATGCTGGTGTTACTATTAATCTTGTTGTTGCTATTGCTATTATTTCTGTTATTGTCATCTAAACTCTTGAAACATATTCGTTTTTTTAAAATAAGCTAAGCATCAAACTTCAATAAGCCGTCAAGGTAAGTTATTTGAGAAGAAATAAAAAATACAGAAAGAAAAAATAAAATAAAAAAAACAGAAGATAAAGAAAGAAAAGAAAACAACCAAAAAAAAAAAAAAAATAAATAAAAAAAGAATTGAATGCACAAAGGTAGCCAAGATAGCTAATAGTTAAGAAGCACATACAATAAACTTTACAACCCAAGATACAAATAAACAACAACGACTACAAAATGGCAAAGTTAACAACGAGCAAAGTTAACTGAGCTAAGGTATGAGCAAGAAAACTGAGTCAACCGAATTGACTGACAGGCAAGTACAGGTTTAAAAATGGAGGAAGTTGCCATCAATGTCAGTTAAACAAGTGAACTATGAAAAAAAAGAAGGCAAACAACACAACGATATAAAGCAAGCAAACAAATAAACAGCTAAAGTAACAATAACAATAACAATAGATTACAGAAAAGAAGCAACAAGAGAAACAAAAGAAAAAAAATCGCCAACATGCAGAAGAAAAAATCCTGTAAAATTTACTTAAACCAAGATTTTCAACAGGCATCACTATGACAGTACAAAGCCCTGTTGTCTTGTCACGCTTCTGTTCCTCTTCTTGACTATTAGCTGAAGGGTAAAAAGCAGATTGCTTGGTTATTCGGTTGTCCCTTTCATGGATCCGCATTATGAAGTTAATTTGCTGGTAAATTTAGTTTATCTAAACTTCTAAACAAGTTGAAAGGAACAATAAAGTTAAAATATTTTATAAAACATAACAAAACACGATAACAGAAATGAAGCTGCACAGCTTATGAAGTATAAAAAGCATTACCAAAGTGTGCAGTTTATTAAAATCTATACAAAAGATCTAATCGGGTGTAAGAAGACTATTCTAGGAAACCATAAAATTTGAAAATATTACGAAATTAAAAAAAAAGAAACAAAAACTGAAGAGAGTTTTTCTTACTTAATTCAAAAGTATCGTTTAATTTTCACTTCTTTACGAAAATTATATACGAAACGAAACATTTTCTTTCTATACGCGAGTGACGTTTTAGATATGTGTAATAGACGTAGATGTTTCAAGTTATGTTTCTTTCATAGCTTGGACATCTGTCAACAATATAATCAGTCGTAATACTAACAGACAGTACAACGCAATAATATTTTTTCTAATAAAGAAAATGTTGAGTTTCTTGCACAAGATACGCCAAACTTGGTACGCCTTAATTTTCGTACTAAAACATCGACGAGAAAGCTGAATATTCGCCGCTGACTCGTTCGATGGGACCAGATGGATGTGTTATATTACAGTTTATTTCAAGCAAATGAAATCATCATTAAGGAAAGCTACCACCAATAACTGATGCCATTGTGAAGAAAAACTGTCGCAATATACCAAAAGTCATCATATTTTGAGTTTTCACCACAGACGTAATTTGGTTCCATGTAGCAAAACCCGTTCTGGCAACGCTAGCAGCGTTAAATATGGAATGTGCTAGCATGGCCACTGGTTTTAGCAGACATTACCCACTTTGATTAACACTGAAGACAATCGATAACTTACTATCTGCTCGAACTGGAGGAATTTCATTTTTATGACGATACCCAAAAGATGGAACTTGTTTTGCACACTGCCTCAAAACTTCGGTAATGTTCTCGCATCTAATTACATACTTTCATTCACGGCCTGGTGTATTCGCGTGAATGGCAGCAATCGACTGGTAAAGAACGTATTAAATAAGTTTGTTGTAGACCCTTAAAGCGTAGCTTGTTTTGCTCTGCTAAACAAACAAATAATAGTATGACAGCGAATCCTGCAATGCATGTGAGTATGAATACTTCGTTTCAGTATTATATCTTACGAACCATTCATAATCGTATATCTTTTTTCTTTTTTGCTATTTATCCGTGGATGCCTGCATTGTAGCGAAATCTGTGCTTTATTTAGATGTTCCTTTTCTTGAAAAGGATGAAAAAAGTTTAAAACTCTTTATGTATAAGATTCATTTTCTGAACATGTTTACTGTTGAGGTGAGTCCCTTTTGTAAAGATCAACTTGTTTAACCGAAAGTTAAAAGAAAACGAAATTTCCCTTTAGTGAAGAGAACATGGGTATGAAAACTTTTACTTGCCAAACTTTTGCACTCGAACAGTTTAGGGGAAAAAAAAACTTTCTTAGAAACACTTTTTCACAAACAAACACTTAAAGAATTTTTGCAACATGAAATATTCAGTTTTTTTCTTTTACATCACTTTACCATTTGTCAATTTAGAAATAAGACGTTAAGTGTTCTATTACATACATATAATTTTGAGTCATTTTTTTCTTCATGCAATTTTACATCTGTCATCTATGATTGCTCCGATTATTAAAATGGAATGCAACACAAAAGAAGAACGTGTTATAATTGCGAGAAAACATTACGAGGAGACCGTTCGAAAACTTCGCATGTCAATATGTCAATAATTCGAAGAGTGGTTAAAAAATTTGACGAAACCGGGTCGATTATAGACAGAAAGTCTCGTCTGTGTTGACATACCGATCAGTCTCCTGAAAACATTGCCGCTGTAAATGGGAGTGAAAACCGAACCGAGCTAAAAATCCGAAAACAGCAATTCGACATCGTTCTCAACAACTTCAAATTTCCCGAAGCACTACGCAACGAATTTCGACGAAAGACCTCCATCTTCACCAATTAAAATATCAAAAATCATTCAAAATATACATACTTGTATTTCGAAGTTAAATAGCGCACTTTTACATATATATATTACATATTACACATATCCGTATGTATACAGTAAACTTATTAAGTATCCTTGGATACGTAAAGAATGACAACTTCTTTGATATCTTTTTCGTTTTTCTTCCAAATTCTTTTTTTAGCCTTAACGAAGATGTGTGTTGTGTTTATAGCATCAAACATTTCGGAATGTTTGACAATAGTACTCAAAATAACATTTTTGTAATATGCAGCATGCGGTAATTTATTGAAAAACATTTTTATTAGAAAAATCTTAATATTATGATGGATTTTTAAATTTTTAAATCGAAACTTATCCTTTTATCGTAAAAGCGTAACAACTAATTGGTAATTAAGAGCATATCAGTAAGTAAGAGCCCCATATATTCCTTATGAATAATCAGCGTCTTGAGCGCTTATAAGTAAATCGCAAAATTTAGTTGTGAGCGTGTCAGTAGTAGCAGCCTAACCTTATTTCATAAGATTGGTAAATTTGAGTTTTTGGAAGAAATGTCTCTGTATAAGCAGAGAATACTATGTTAACGATGCAGTTAAAAGTTCACGGCAATCGGATGCGAATTGAAGAGGCTGGCAAGGCATCATCCTTACATGGCTACACGACTATATTTGAAAAATCCGATTTTTGGGCCATGTTAAGTTCCCATCTCATTGAAGAATATTTAAGGGAACAAAAAGTCACTTCAATCATATACTATAAATTTATTTACATATATTAGTTTGGGAAAAACGAAATCCATTATTTTTTCGGTAGATGGCTACACTGATAGATTTCT